>CM059186.1:21793848-21838848 GCA_030323885.1 Branchipolynoe longqiensis
CACACACACTCACCTTCCTGCCGGCTCTGTTGTTGTGCAGATTCATCAGCGAGCGTTCGTCACCTTCCATTTCGCGCGCGTCCACAAAGATGCGCGAGAAGGTGAGCCCGTACCGGATGTCGGCGCTGCATCCGCCCCACGTCCAGCCGGCCGGCGTCTGCTGCCGCTTCAGCCGGTCACAGCCGCACGACGTCAGGTTGCCCTGGGAACACGCCTGCGTGATAGCGTACGTCACGCCCGCCGCGCTGATGGCGTTCATGTAGGCCGCCTCCTTTGTGCCTGCAAAACACGTTTAATGATGACGTCAGGATAATAGCTTCTTTTTTTTTAAATTCAAATTTATTATAAAAATTTTTTTTATTGTTTAATTTTTTTTTTTTAAAGCTGCATAGTCCGATTAAAAGTCGGTTGGTTGGTTGTTAGCTTTACATCCTGGCAACATCAAATGTCATATCAGGATGGGTACCGACTTGTGATAGTGCACTCTCATGGTGAGTTCATAATGCTGCCCCACTGGGAGATAAGGCCACCAGCACCATGACTGATATCCCACTCAGTCACATTAGCCTGACACTGAGCCAACCTATCCTAATAATGCCGAGCGCCAGGCTAGGAAGCGACAAGTATAAGTTTAGGTCATTAGTTTGACTCAACCTGTGTGTTCGAATTCCACGATCTACCAAAACGGGAAACGGGCTCTCAACTCATTCGGCCATAGCGTCTGGTCTCATAGTCAGATAAAAGCATAAACATTTCAAAACCAGAACACTAACTTAGATTTGATTCTACATATCCAAAATGAACGCAGCTTTAAACTATTACGGCAAGCACCAATCAAAGACTGGTGACTACAGCGCTAAATTGATTCATCTAGATGACAAAAAAAAAGATGAAAAAAAGGCTCTCCCCTTCCCTCTTCTTCCCTCCCATCCCCTCCTCTTCCCTCCCCTCCCCTCATCTCCCCTCCTCTCTGCTACCCTCCTCTCTGCTCCCCTCCTCTCCCCTCCCCTCCTCTCCCCTCCCCTCCTCTCCCCTCCCCTCCTCTCCCCTCCTCCCCCCTCCTCTCCCCTCTTCTCTCCCCATCCATCCTTTCTGTTCCCCTCGTCTCCCCTCCGCTCCTCTCCCCCCCCCCTCTCCCTCCCATCCCTTCTCTCCTTCCTCCCCTCCCCTCCCCTCCCCCATCCCTCGTCTCCTCCTCCTTCCTTCTTTTCCCTCCACTCTGCTCCATCCCCATCCCTTCCCTCCTCTCCCTCCCATTCTCTCCCCTCCCATCATCTCTCCTGGCTCTCTTCCCTCCGCTCCTCTTCCCTCCGCTCCTTTCCATTCCCTGCTCTCCCCTCCCCTCCCTCCGCTCCCCTCTCTCCCCTCCTCTCCCCTCCTTCTCTCCTCTCCTCTCCTCTCTCCGCTCCCCTCCTCTCCCTTCCCCCCTCTCCCCCCCCTCTCCTTCCTCTCCCCTCCTACCCTCCTCTCTCCCCTCTTCTCCTCTCCCTCCCTCCTCTCCCCTCCTCTCCCCCTCTCCCATCCTCTCCCCTCCTCTCCCCCTTCCCATCTCATCCGCTCCCATCTTCTCCCCTCTCCCATACTGTAACTTCTGCTCTCTCGTCCTCACCCTCCACACACCATCTTTGTATGTCAAACAAAAAAAATGGTACTAGGAATAAGTACGCCTAATAAGAAGGTCATATTGATAAATAAAGCACATATGCCATCATAATAATGTCTATATCTATAAGAAGTCTAGCTATATATATATAATGGGAACAAATCCTCTGGTGTGACTGATACTTGTCGACACCCGTTGGAGGGGAGGTGGGCTGCAGGTGGCGCCACCAGTCAAGTGTGGAGTCTTACGGAGAATAACAATGGAAATAACTATAATATAACAATAATATAATATATAATGGAAAAATTCCCTTCATATTTTTATACTCGCATAATTCATTATAATCACATATACATATATATGCGCATATGCGTATATAATTTAGATGAACATAGCATGCATAGTAATCCGCTCAGGATTGCTGCAGGCAAGAAAGCAATTTTCGCTTTATGTTGCTCGGTGTCTATATAAGAAGTTCAATGAAATATATATGTATATATATACATATATCACGTGGTACCTATTTAGCATACCTAGTGGTAATTAACACATATAGGTGAACATAGCACGCATACTAATCCGCTCAGAATTGGTGCAGGGAAGAAAGAAGTTTGCATCGGGGTGAAAAAAACAATCCAATCAGTATTATGCATTAATTCATATAGAGTCACGCTTCATCCAAATAAAAAACAAAGAAACAACAAAAGCCGCCAATTAGGAGCTAAATATGTGTGACCCAATTTCTAGCTGACTAATAATACTGGGTCACAAACTGGGTCAGTTAGAGAATATTCCCTGTCACGTGTCTGCTGTGGGAGTCAGAAGATGCTGGCTCTTCCCCTGGAAAGGTTAACTGATTGGTTGGTTGTTCGAAATTTATGTCCTGGCAATGTCTAAAGCCATATCAGGACAGGTGGCCGAATAGGTAGAGCGCAGGCCTCCCATGCGGGAGATCGGGAGTTCGATTCCCTGTCTAGTCAAAACAAGAACTTACACAATTTATACTTGTCGCTTCCTAGCCTGGTGCTCAGCATTAATAAGATAGGGCAAGGACTGGTTAGCTCAGTGTCAGGATAATGTGACTGAGTGGGACATCGGGTCATGGTGCTGGTGGCCTGATTTCCCGCTGGGGCGGCACTAAAAAGTTGCCATGAGTGCGCACTGTCACACGTCGATCGGTACCCGTCCTGACATGGCCTTCCTGGGTGGCTCAGTTTCAGGATAATGTGACTGAGTGGGATATCAGGTCATAGTTCTGGCGGCTTGGTGTCCCAGTCAGGGAGCACTATGAAGTCGCCATGAATGTGCACTCTCACAAAGCGGTATCCGTCCTGATATAACCTTAGATGTTGCTAGTTTGTAAAGCTCAACAAAATAAAGAAATATATATATATACATATATATATATATATGTGATGCATAAAGCATTATGCGAGTATAAAAATATGAAGGGAATTGTTTCCATTATATATTATCATTATTACCATTGTTATACTCCGTACTTGACATGTGGCGCCATCTGTGACCTACCTCCCCTCCAACGGGTGTCGAAAAGTGTCAGTCGCACCGAATGATAAAAAAAAAATATATATATATATATAGTTAGCTTTCATTACTGCAACCAGATGTTGCAATGATGTAACGCTCCAAAAACCAACCAAACTGATATGGCCTTAGGACGCCCCCCCCCCCCCTCCCCTCGCACCTCTCTCCCCGGATAAACAGATAAAAAAAGATTAGGAGATTTAGGCTGGAATGGCAGAAATGCAGGGCTGGAATCTCCTCACTCCAGACTGAGTGTCCTAAATGTGTGCAAAACCTGCCATGACATAAGAAACAGGTAATTACTCCACACCGAAACACGGCATGCGCCACCAGAATGACATCAAAACACACACACACAACCCAGCTCTTAATCCGTGAGTAAGTGAGCACGGTTTATGTCCTTGCAAAAGTTGAGGTCATAGCAGCATTACTAAGTCACTCATCAGCAGTGGACACTCCATGGAGTCTTGATAGTGCGTCTTTAATAATTTGTGGCTGCATGCCAGTTACAGCCAAGTGCAATATGCCATTGCTAGGTTTGTTTTGTTTGTTTGTTTGAGTTTTACGTCCTGGCAACATCTAAGGTCATATGCCGACACGGCGTAAAGCAACCACCAATCAATCAATCAATCTAAGGTCATATCAGGACAGGTACCGACTGTGTGCACTCATAGGGACTTAATAGTGCTGCCCCACTGAGAGCCCAGGCCGTCAGCACCATGACCTGATATCCCACTCAGTCACATTTTCTGGATACTGTTTTTTTTTTTTTTTTTTTTTGAGTTTTACGTCCTAGCAACATCTAAGGTCACGTAAGGACAGATACAGACGTGTGACAGTGCGCAGTCATGGCGACTTTAAAGTGCTGCTCCATTGGAAGACCAGGCCGCCAGCACCATGACCCAATTTCCCACTCAATCATATTATCCTGATACTGAGCTAACCAGTCCTCGCCCTATCCTAATAATGCCGAGCGTCAGCCTAGATAGCGACAAGTATCAATTTTGTAAGTCAGTATTGTAAGTGCTCCACTGCGACTTAAAACTCTCCCAAAACAACAGCTATTCAATAAAGACCCATAGTTTTCCACCTGCGCAGGGCAATCCGCTAAACGCCCTCAGCAACCAGCTCAGATGAGCAGAGCCTATTCATGACTCACTCGTATAATCTGCACTGTAATCTACCCCAATTGCCACCCCTTCCACCTGCCTTACTGTCCTACCTCTCCCCACCCACCTTCTTCCCCACCCACCCACCCCTACTCACGCATTGGATATGATTTGTATTATTGTCTGTTTGTTGTTGCTTATGTCATAGCAACATCTAAGGGCCATATCAGTTTCTTTTATTTAACGACGCCTCTAGAGCACATTTATTTTTATCATTGGCTATTGGACGTCTAACATATGGTCATTCTGACATATTTCTTTGGAGAAGAAAACCCGCTACCACTACATAGGCTACTTCTGATAAGCAGCAACAGTTCTTTTATATGCACTTTCGCACTGACAGGACAGCACATACTACATACAGCCTTTGATGAACTGTTGTGCACCACTGGTTGGGGTACCCACTGGTGACAGTGCACACTCAAGGTGACTTTACAGTGCTGCCCCACTGGGAGACCAGGCCACCAGCACCATGACCTGATATCCCACTCAATCCATTGTCACTCACTCCATTGTCCTCACACTGAGCTGACCAGTCCTTGTTCGAGTCCCAGGCGAGGAAGCAACAAGTATCGATTTAGTAAATCATTGGTTTGACTCGGCCGGGAATCAAACTCCTGACCTTCCGCACGGGAAGCCTACGCTCTTAGTCTTATCGATTCGGCCACTGATTTGTATGAAGCAGAGACATACCTTCTAAGGTTAGGATGACCGACAGTCATGGTGGTCCCCATTGTGATATGGTGACCTAGTTATCGGATATCGACAATCACAACAGCATAAGGTTAAGTATTTGCTGACGGATAGGGTGAGGGGGAATGGGGGTGGGTGGGCACAGTTGAAAGGTAAACAAATAGGATTTCATCGATTAATACTATCACCAACCGGTGTATGCATACATACAGAGATCACAGATGTATGTACTGACGCATCATTCTAATCGCTCATTCCCTACTGATTCAAGAGGCTCTAGAAATCCTATATGTCAGGATGCCAATGGAACCTCATATTCCCAAGGTCTGAACAAATTCAAGCACATGTAAAGCCCTGGTCACATACATGTTAGTAAGCGTAGTTGAACGTAGTTGAACGTAGGATAGATTAACGTGGGTCAAACGTGGTGTAAGTACATTAAACTACGGTAAAAAACGTTAAGGTACGGCAGGTTTTGGTACGGATAAAGACATTATGGCACGGATGCCAGTACGTTCAACTAGGTTCAACTAGGTTCAACTACGTTCAACATACCTTAGCCTCCACTATGGTCAACTATGTTCAACTATGTCCAACTATGCTAAAGTATACTAAAGTATGCTAGAGTATGCTAGAGCACACTAGAGTATGCTAGAATATGCTAGAGTACATTAAGAGTACAAAGACTTTGCCACAGTATGTTAGCCTCTAACGTAGTGCTCTTTTGAACGTGTTCAAAGATTAAATCGGAACCAACGGCCCATACACATTATTACCAAGTTAGCATGACAGAGAAGTATGGATGGATGCTGGTACGTTCAACTACGTTCAACTACGTTCAACTACGTTCAACTACGTTCAACTACGTTCAACTACGTTCAACTACGTTCAACTACGTTCAACTACGTTCAACTACATTAGCCTCCACTACATACGTTCAACTACGTCCACTAAAGGGGCTGTCACATTACGACACATCGCGCCGATGTATGTGAATTTTGCCCACTACGTCGGGATACATCATTATGCGTTACTCATTTGTTGAGATAAGGTGTCACACATCAGGGGGTCAGCAAAGTTTTGTGCATGCACAAAACTGTTGACATACGACAATGTTCGACAACGTGTGGATTTTACGGTGGCCGTACGTTATATATAGGTTAGGCGTACCTCAATGTAGATTAATCATATGTTAGACAAACATTGTTCACTA
Organism: Branchipolynoe longqiensis; assembly: GCA_030323885.1. Taxonomy (NCBI): domain Eukaryota; kingdom Metazoa; phylum Annelida; class Polychaeta; order Phyllodocida; family Polynoidae; genus Branchipolynoe; species Branchipolynoe longqiensis. The sequence continues at coordinate 21,800,072 of CM059186.1, forward strand.
TGTTGACCTACGTTAAAGGCAATGGGAACATACAGTCCGCATACTGACAACGTATGGATAACGTAGGTCTAAGGTACGTCTAATGTACATCTAATGTACGTTTAGCATTTCTCCAGCATGTCTTGACATATGTAAACATATGAGGCGTAGTTCTGGCGATCAAATACTGTATATAACGTTCGACAGCATTCTGTGAATGTACCGTGAGCGTAATTCGAGCTGTTTTTTCACCTGGAAGCACGTTAGTCATACATTGGTCATATGTTAGCCATAAGCTATGTATACGGTATGTATACGTCCAACTTTGCTCCCCCCCCCCAGTGCCGAAAAGTTTGATGCTTCTCGATGTAAAAAAGTGATTTTACATGTTGGCCGCGGGCTTGCGGGATGCGTCATAATGTGACAGGGCCTGTACGTGTATGTAACCGGGCCTTAAGGAACTGGTGTTTCCCAACTCATCTCCAACTTGGGAACTGGTGTTTCCGATGTGATATTAGCCACATAAATCTCATTTGCTGTGATACCTATGCTTATCCTTATCTTCTTCCCTTCCTCCTTTTAACAGATTCGGCCTGTCTATGTACGACCTGTCATAATTATAGTGGTCACACAGTCAGGACTGACTATACCGATACTGACTCCAAAATTTATCGAGTCTGTTTTTCAATGCACTTATTGATGGAGCCTTGAATATTTTTGGTGGAAGCTTATTCCATGGCTAAAGCTAAGATTCCATGTTCGCGGCATGCGGCATGCGGCATGCAGCTTGCGGCATGCGGCATGCACCTTGCGGCATGCGGCATGCGGCTTGCGGCATGCGAATGTGGCGATTTTCAGTCTTTCTTGCTCTAAATTTGTGAAGGAAAGTCAAAGTTGCCTGTTTCTCTATGGGAAATAGATAGCGTTCGCATCCACATTCATCGGTCCATAGATCGATTCACTTGCCGCATTCGCATTATCATTTACATCCGGACATACAGAAACACCACTGGGCATTTACATGCTTTTCCATTTTTTGTCGCATTTGCATTTGCATACCGCATACAACGTATAGCTAAGATTCCATATATGTGGCATGCGATATGCGGTATGCGGTATGCGAATGTGAATGCAGCAAAAAATGGAAAAGCATGTAGCCACACAGTAGTGCTTCCATATGTCCAAATGCAAATGCAAATGCAAATGCGAATGCGAATGTGAATGCACATGTGAATGCGAATCCGGCAAGTCGATTGGTACGAGCACCGATCGGTGCGAATGCGGATGCCAATGCTGCTTCATTTGTCATTGGAAACAACAGGAACTTTGACTTTCCTTCACCAATATGTAGAAAGAAAGACCGAAAATCGCATCAATATCTATGCCGCATGCCGCATTCACATTGGCATGCCACATGCAGCATACCACGTATATGGAATCTTATTCTTACTCTTAGCTTTAGCTTAAGGGGGTCAGTGAGGAATTTGCAGGTAGAGGGCGCTGCTTAGAACACTATGACGTTGAGATATACTGACATGTGTCATCATAAACAACAGCGCCGTGCATTAGTTAATTAGGGGAATTAACGCCTGGTGCGGGGTGTAGTGTTGTAGCGTATTCATCCTGGCCACGTCACGTCACCTAGTCACATGACATGGCTTCGTCGGGTCCAGTTCCTTACCTTATTTGGGCATACACTACACGGGGAGGCAACGCGTAATGGCACATGTGCTTAAGGGGGTCAGTGAGGAGTTTGCAGGCAGAGGGCGCTGCTTAGAACGCTATGACGTTGAGATATACTGACATGTGTCATCATAAACAAGAGCGCCGTGCATTTGTTAATTAGGGGAATTAACGCCTGGTGCGGGGTGTAGTGTTGTAGTGTATTCATCCTGGCCACGTCACGTCACCTAGTCACATGACATGGCTTCGTCGGGTCCAGTTCCTTACCTTATTTGGGCATACACTACACGGGGAGGCAACGCGTAATGGCACATGTGCTTAAGGGGGTCAGTGAGGAGTTTACAGGTAGAGGGCGCTGTTTAGAATGCTATGACGTTAAGATATACTGACATGTGTCATCATAAACAAGAGCGCCGTGCATTAGTTAATTAGGGGAATTAACCCGTGGTGCGGGGAGGCAACGCGTAATGGCACATGTGCTTAAGGGGGTCAGTGAGGAGTTTACAGATAGAGGGCACTGTTTAGAATGCCATGACGTTAAGATATACTGACCTGTGTCATCATAAACAACAGCGCCATGCATTATTAGTTAATTAGGGCGTGGTACGGGCAGCCAACGTGTAATGGCACATAATTTATGCGCATAATTGACTATGTTCTATGGAAAATGTCTCATAGAGGATTTCTACCACAAATACACCCCCTGGTGGGAATGCAAAGAACTAATGTTATGGACATCAGCTCAATGTGCATGCTTTGTGAAAAAGGTCTTTAGTCCTGCCCTTAAAGCTGCATAGTCCGATGAAAATATCCAATTTTCAAAACCAAAACAATCATCTAAATGTGATTCTACATATCTAACTTAGATACTGGTGCACTTATTAAACATTTGTCACCATACAGAAGGGGATACCGAGGCAATTGAATAGAACCTGTTACTGCCGAAGCCTATGGGGTCAGAGTTTTGGTGTGCTTGCCAAAATTAATTTGATTAATTTTGCAAGGTTCCACTTCAAATATCTCAAAAGTTAGCCACTTAAAATAAAAGTTACTTCAAGCTAAAGTAAGGTAAATAATAACGATCAACCTAATGTATTTACCTCAGAAAATTTCAGAAACTCAAAACCATCGGACTATGCAACTTTAATCCGGCGGTATTGCATAGAACATGCACTTTGTGTAAACTAAACATGCTTGACTTTGTAAGGCTGTGAATGGTGGTAGTGCTCACCTGCTCACTGCTATCACAATTATATATATAGATATATATACATGTATATAGATATATATATATCTATATATAAATATATATAGATATATAATTATATATATATATGCTGTATGAAAGTTATACGAGTATAATAACGTGGAATATCCCTTACTTCCACGCTAGTTGGGAGTCCTACTCCAGCAGAGGGGGTGGGGGTGAAGGACCACTACAGAGCTTATTACTATCCATATATTTATATATATTAGGCAGTGTGCATATACATATATATATATATATATATGTATATATATATATATGTATATATATATATATGTATATATATGCATGCACACTGCCTAATTATATAGCAAGTAACCACAGGGTATCATGTACCACTTACTATAACGAGCTGAGGCATGCTAGACCTTGTCTGATAGTGAATGGTGGTGATGTTAAGAGAGCCTGTGCACTGCTACGCAACAATATATGTGATGCATACCGTATTATACAAGTAAAATTGTAGGGGAACATGTGTGTTATTATTATTCCTCCTTATGCGCTTTGGTGGAGTGCCCCCTCCCGCCCCTCGGTTGGGAGTGAATGTATTCGCTGCCCCCCCCCCCCCCCCCCCCCCCCCCTACCCACCCCCCCACCCCCCACACCCACCCCACCACCACCACCACCACCACCACCCCACCCACCACCACAACACCACACACCACCACCACCACCACCTCCCACCGTGTGCGCCTCACACGCAGAAGGAATGTTTCTGATATTTTCTTATTTATTTACTGTACATACTGGAATATAAGTCAAGGAAATACCACTAAGAAATCTCCTATTCCGAGATCGTCTTATACTCACAATACCACCTGAGGGAGCATGGATGGCACCCAGGACAAGATCTTGTGGTAAGATGAGTCTGAGTCAGTGATGGTGACTCTGAAGACATTGACATTGATGCTGGTGTTGAATATTACAGTGAATCTTAATCATGAGCAGGTACTGCAGTTACTGGGGGAGTATGATGACGAGTCTGACTTTGAAGGTTTTTGAGTGATCAGTGGTGTTGTCATCTTGTTGAATATTTGTGCAAATGTATGAATGAAGTTTAATTTGTCAGTAAATAAAATGAAGCTCGACGTACAGTCAGATTAGGCCTAATTCCAGCTATTTCCTTAAAAAATACCCCCCGACTTATACTGGAAGTCAAATTATATTCGCATATATACGGTATATATTATCATATTCGCAAACTGTCTAATTATATAAGAACAACTAACCACAAGGTATCATGAACTATAACGAGCTGAGGTTTTTCCAACTGTCCTTATCTGTGCATAAAGCCGTCACAAGTGACATGCCTACAAAGCACACCCTCAGGCTCTACACAAACACCTGCGTAGGTCACAGCGCAGAGTGAGTCGGGTAACACTTGTTGTTGGAGGTTTACGTCCTGGCAACATCTAAGGTCATATCAGGATGGGTACCGACTTGTGACAGTGCACATTCATGGCGACTTTAGAGTGCTGCCCCACTGGGAAACCAGACTACCAGCACCATGACCTGATATCCTACTAACAAAAATGTTTGTTTTATTTAACGACGCCTCTAGAGCACATTGATTTTCATCATCGGCTATTGGACGTCAAACATTTGGTCATTCTGACACATTTCTTTAGAGGAAACCTGCTACTGCCACATAGGCTACTCTTTCCGATAAGCAGCAAGGGGTCTTTTATATGTACTTTCCCACAGACAGGACAGCACATACCACAGCCTTGATGAACCAGTTGTGAACCACTGGTTGGAACGGAAAATAGTGAGTGGGAACTCAGTCACATTATCCTGACAGTGCTCCCCCACTGGGAGACCAGACCGCCAGCATGACCTGGGAGACCATGACCTGATATCCCACTCAGTCACAGTATCCTGACACTGAACCAGCCTATCCTAATAATGCCGAGCGCCTGGCTAGGAAGCGACAAGTATAACATTTTAAGTCAATGGTTTGACTCGACCAGGGTTCAAACCAATGATCCCATGGTCTACCAACACGGGAGATGGATGCTCTAATTCATTCGGCCATCCCGTCTTGTCTTTACGCATAATAAGAATAAGCTATAGAAGAAGTACAATTTGTGAGATTCGATCATAATAGAATCGTGCTATATAAAGCAAGAAACAAAAGTTACTATATATTAGACATGAAGCAACATGGTGTTTGATCGGATGAATATACTATGATCTAATTCTTAAGCAATTGTTGTTGGCTGTTTTTTTCGGGGGGGGGGGGCGGGAGTGTGGAGGGGGGGGGGGGCTGTATTCTGATGGCAACACTTATATCAGCTCAGACAGATATAGTGGACACAGTTTCATTTAAAAAAAAGGAATAAATGCTTCAATGTGAATGGAGGGACATATCACTTAGGAGGTTCCCTTTAGGGGAGGGGGGGGGGGTATCCTGACGGGACTTCCATTTTCTCTTATCTCCATAACTGACATGAATGGCTCTCTGCTCAGGAGCTTTCAGCTCACTGAATAGAGATGTCCGATTATTAGATGTGAATGTGAATACAGAGCCCTAAGCGGTAACGCAGCGACACCTGAATGGACATCTCTCCCAGAGTGACTTCAACCAACTGACAGTAAGCACAAAGACAACAAAGGACATGCTTTTTGGTTCAAGGGCCATATCTGTGAGAATGCATTGACACCCGCTCATTATTGTTATTGTTATTATTATTATTGTTATTTTGTTGTTGTTACATTTATCGATTAACCCTTTGGAGCCAGGAGCACTCAAGTGTGCCCGCAAGTTCCACAAGGTTACGGCTAAGGTGAATTGCTTTTCTAGATATTCTTTCATAATAATTTGTAGATCATATCAGAAATACAGTGCTACCCGATTGCACGTGCATTAAGGCACACTTGAACTGTAAGCGCGTGAAATCCATAGACACACCCAAGCACTCCTGGCCCCAAAGGGTTAAGTATGGGAATTGTAAAAATTGCGAACAATATGGGTGTTCTGAGTTCCGCTGGTCCCTCAGGAATGACTGAAGCTGGGACCTGGCATGTTGGGTCACAGCGACAGCTTGTATTAGTGGAAGGTGGGAGGAAGTGGTGGATACACATACGTCGCGATATACAAAGTGGGACGCTAGCTAATACAAATATTTTGTCTAGGATAATTTCACTGTAATGTACATATGTATATTAGAAAAAAATGTATGGCAAGAATCTTACAAAGTTTGGCCATCACTCTAAGGCCGTCCGTCCATTGACTGTTCCCTTCTGGTGTGTTCCCTTTTACATGTTCATTTGTGATCTCGTGATGCGCCACACAAACAATGAACCTGTGTTTTGCTTAGTGGCCATTCCCATAGGTTCGACCCAGGGACCATATGACCTTGTGCACGGCATATGTGAAATATTGACCGGGAACATAGAGAATGAACATGTTCATTGTCTGTGTGGTGCATCACAAGGTCACAAGAAAACAGAACAAGGGAACACACCACAAGGGAACAGTCTCTGGATACATCCCATAATAGCTGAGGAGGGTCGTTAGACCTGCATATATTTACGTGAATTTCTGCGTAGAAGGCAATACTGAGTCAATTTAAGAGAACCTGTTACTGCAGAAGTCTATGGTGTCGGAGTTTGGGCATGCTTGCCAAAACTAATTTGTCATGTTTGCACTCAAAATATCTAAAATGTTTACCATTTAAAATAAAAGTAACTTTGAACTAATGTAAAGTAGATACTGGTGATCGATCTAATATATTTATCTCTATAGAAGGGAACACTGAGTCAATTTAATAGAACCTGTTGGTGCAGAAGCCTATGGTGTCAGAGTTTTGGCGTGCTTGCCAAAATTAATTTCATATGTTTGCACTTCAAATATCTCAAAAGTTAGCCATTTTAAATAAAAGTGTCTTCAATCTAAAGTAAGGTAGATAGTAACACTAAATTTAGTATATTTATGCAAAAAAAAAGGATCGAAACTCAAAAGCATCGGTTATGTGACATTAAATAGGAAAAGTGGCACCTCACTGCTCGAACTGACTTTGGATTAGAGGTCATGTATAGTCTCGTAGATCTAGGGCAATTATTCTAAGGAATAAATGCTTGCCAGTTTTTGTTTTGTTTTCCACTGTAATGCCTGGTACACACCTCCCGTTTATGATTCACACACTAAAACTGACTGCGCATCACGACCCCGACCCGTCCCGTATACGATCTCAAACTGCTCGATTCGTTTTTCGAATCCCTTGCGATTTCAGTTTTAACCCCTAAAACTGAGTTTTAAGTCACGAATCGCAAGGCTCTGGTGTGCTAGGGGGTCGCACACCTAACGACTAAAACTCAAACTTATGCGCGAAACGGGCAGTTTTAGATTGTATACGGGAGGTGTGTACCGGGCATAAGTCTGCCTTACAGTAGACAGCAAATCAACATGAATCCAGTAATGCAGGTATTTCTAGTTCCGCTGGTCGTTCACTGTGACCCAGCATCAGTCTTAATATCGTAGTCATCCTTCACTTAAATTGTTTCCTTTTTAAAAATATTTATCCATGGTACATTATTTAATTAAGCATGGAACATTTCAATCGTGGACAATTGGTCTTCCTCATTCCACTGCTCCTTGCCCTATCCGAGTAATGTCGAGCACCAGGCTAGGCAGTGATAAGTTTAAATCTTTAAGCCATTGGTTTGACTCGGCCAGGGTTTGAACCCGGGAGTTTGAATCCCACGACCTACCAGAATGGGAGGCGGACGCTCAACTCATTTCGCCTTCCCGTCTAGGTGGTTGATACACGTATGTCACCTTGTTGGTGTTTTATGTCCTAGCAACAGCTGGGTCATATCAGGTTGGTTGGTTGTTTGTGTTTTGTGTCCTCGCAACATCTAATGTCATATCAGGATGGGTACCGACTTGTGACAGTGTGCACTAATGGCAACTTTATAGTGCTGCCCCACTGGGATAACCAGGCCACCAACCACCAACATCATGACTTCATATCCGACTCAGTCATATTATTGTGATACTAAGGTACCAAGTCCTCGCTCTATCCTAGTAATGCCAAGTGCCAGACTACGTAAGAACAAGACAATAACATAATAAGCACCAGAAGAGTTCAGGCGCAAAACCACCAAAACGCCAATCCAAAAATCTTTAAATCAAAGATGTTTACATGAAAAGAATTCTAATTCTCACTAATTCCACTTTTCCTATGGTCGTATGGGCATGGAGCAATGAACAAATAAATAGGAATATAACAAAATTAACTTTCTGTAGGTTTGATTCCAATGTTCATCTCCATTTTTGAATTCGCGCTTACGTGGTTTTGCGCCTGAACCTTTCTTCATCGTTTTTTAAAGTCATTGGTTTAAATCAGCCGGGATTCAAACCCATAATCTTCCACATGGGAAGCTAGCGCTCTTACCGATTTGGCCACCGCGTCCAGTCACACTTAAAATAGGTGAAAAAATGAGTAAGGGGGGATATTTATCGTCATCTCAATAAATGTACAACTTTCCGGCTGTATGTAATACTTTGGACGTCCAATAGCCGATGATAAAAATCAATGTGCTCTTAGAGGCGTTGTTAAATAAAACAAACTTTCCTTTATGTTATACTAAAATTATTTAATTATCTAAAAAATATATTAGGTTGATCATTATAAATTACTTTATTTTAGCTTGAAGTAACTTTTATTTTGAAAGATTGGTCTGTATTTTTTATGAGATAAATATATTAGATCGATCAGTAGTATCTACTTTACATTAGTTCAACGTTACTTTTATTTTAAATGGTAAACTTTTGAGATATTTTGAGTGCAGACATGGACAATTCGTTTTGACATGCCTGCCAAAACTCTGACACCACAGACTTCTGCAGTAACAGATTCTGTTAAATTGACTCTGTATTCCCTTCTACACAGAAACAAATGCTTAATAAGTGCATCAGTGTCTAAGTTAGATATGTCAAATCAAATCTAGATAATTGGTTTGGTTTTGAAAATTTGATATTTCATCGGACTATGCAGCTTTAATCAAGCTCCTATCTTTATTTAAAACCATCGGACTATGGATATCAGTATCATCTCGAACTTAAAGTTGCATAGTCCGATGGTTATAAGTTTTTGTCATTTTCTGAGATAAATATATTAGGTTGATGATTATAATCTATCTCACTTTAGTTTTAAGTAACTTTTATTTTAAATTGCTAACTTTTCAAATATTTTAAGTGCAAACATGCTAAATTCTGTGCAAGCATGCCAAAACTCTGACACCATAGACTTCTGCAGTATTGCGTTCTATTAAATTGCCTCCACATTCCCTTCTATGTGGTGACAAATGTTTGATAAGTGTGCCAGTATCTAAGTTAGACATCTAGAATCAAATCTAGATTATTGCTATAGTTTTGAAAATTTGAAGGTTTTCATCGGAATATGCAGCTTTAAATTGGTGATAGCAGAGGAAAAGGAAATGATTTAGAAATATCTCTAGGAATAATTACAACTATCAATGTACTCTTAGTCTTATAAAGTCTTCATTGATATGCAACAAATAAAGCTCCTTTATTTAATACCCCTGTCACACTACGACGTAATGAGCCAACGTGAGCCTAACGTGGTGATATTTCGTCATTACGTTGATGTACGTTGGATTACGTTATGATGACGTCATAATGACGTTAGAGTGACGTCGAGCTACGTCACATTACGTCGTGTTACGTCGAGATACGTCGAGGTTTTGGACATGTTCAAAAGTTTCGACGTAGGTCGAACGTAAGGGTTTACGTTCGCCGTACGTTCTGTTCACGTTCAGCGAACGTCAATGACGTTAAACGGACGTTATTCCAACGCTCCTCACTACGTTCAACTACGTTCCACTACGTTGACCCCCATTAAACCAAGTGCAAATGCCCACGGGGCGTAATGGGAACGTCAGGACAACGTCAGGAGAACGTCAGGAGAACGTCAGGAGAACGTGCATTCAACGTACGTTCAACGTCTCATGACGTAGCTAACGTCACGTAACGTTCTTCTGACGATGGAATAACGTTCATAACGTTCCGTCAGCGTCATTACGTTCACCTCTCTCGTCGAACGATGGTATCACTACGCTTTACCGACGTTACTCTCTCGTCCACTACGCTGCATCCACGTTCAACTTGTGCCCAAATTTGCATACTACGCCGAGAAGTTCAACGTTCTTCACATTCTCCCTACGTTGACGTCGTTACATCGTAGTGTGACAGCCCCTAATACACATATTAAAAAGCAGGTGAATTTGCTATCCAGGAGTAGCAAGTATTTGACCTAATTATATAGCTTGGTAATTGCCAAAGAGACATACGTGGTGAATTGTAGAAGAAGACAGTGCTTAAATTATAAACTGATTACTGGCGTGACGTCTGTAACATGGCCCTGTCACACTATGACGTAACGACGTCAACGTAGGGAGAACGTGAAGAACGTTGAACTTCTTGGCGTAGTATGCAAATTTGGGCACAAGTTGAACGTGGATGCAGCGTAGTGGACGAGAGCGTAACGTCGGTAAAGCGTAGTGATACCATCATTCAACGAGAGAGGACAACGTAATGACGCTCCCGGAACGTTATGAACGTTATTCCATCGCCAGAACTACGTTGCTTTACGTTGCCTTACGTTACTTATGTTAGGAAACGGTGGCAAAACGGTAAACCTACGTTGGACGTCCGTTAGGCGTCCGTTAACCCGGCGTTTTCACTACGTGGACTGCACGTTCCCCCTGGAATTAATGTGGGTCAACGTAGTGCAACGTGATGCAACGTAGTTGAACGTAGTGACCGACGTTTTAATAACGTTTGTTTAACGTCATTGATTTTCGCCGAACGTGTACAGAACCTACGGTGAACGTAAACCCTTACGTTCGAGGTACGTCAAAAGTTTTGAACATGTCCAAAACCTCGACGTAACTCGACGTAACACGACGTATCGTGACGTAGCTCGACGTCAGTCTAACGTCATTATGATGTCATCATAACGTAATCCAACATACATCAACGTAATGATGAAAAATCACCATGTTAGGCTCACGTTCGCTCATTACGTCGTAGTGTGACAGGGGTATAATATGTAATTTGCTGAGGTGGCCTGGACACAAACAAAAAAAAACCCAAAAGGAACACTTCTTAGAAAATAGTGCTAAGTTCGACTCGCATAGATTTCTGTTGTTGCCACCCGGTAGCACTGCAGTACTAAGATCGCTCATTTAATGGAACATTATTTGTAGGCACATATTTGTTTGAAAGCTCAGTCTGGGTCACAAATAGTGACAAAACACCCACATTCCTGCAAGCCTGTTTGCATGTCCTAAACAAGCTACCTTCCTGATATGACTTTAGGTGTTGCCAGGATGCAAACCTCCAACAAACAAATTAAGCTATCGCTGATATATAATTTGCTGAGGTCGCCAGGACACACAAAAAAAGCAAAACCTGAACATATTCTTGCAAGCCTGTTTGCATGTCCTAACCAAGCTACCCTCCTGAAATGTCCATGTCCTTAGATGTTGCCATGACGTAAAACTCCAACAAACAAACAAACTAAGCTACTGCCGATATATCATTTGCCGAGATGGCCTGGACACACAAAAATAGTAGCAAAACCCGAACACTTCTTAGAAAATTCTGTTAGGTTAGACCCGCATAGGCTTTTTTTTATTGTTGCCACCAGGTAGCACAGCAGTGGTAAGATCACTCGTTGAGTGGACCATTATTTGTAGGCACATATTTGTTTGAAAGCTCAGTCTGGGTCACAAATAGTGACAAAACACCCACATTCCTGGAAGCCTATTTGCATATCCTAACCAAGCTACCCTTCTGACATGACCTTAGATGTTGCCAAGACATAAAACTCCAACAAACAAACGAACCAAGGTACCCCCCGAGGGCAGACCAGATGGGATGGCCGATTGAGTTGAGCGTCCGTCTCCCGTTTTGGTAGATCGTGGTAGTTGAATCAACTTGTGAAAGTGTGCACTCATGGTGACTTTATAGTGCTGCCCCACTCGGAAATCAGGCCGCCAGTACCATGACCTGAAATACCACTCAGTCACATTATTATGACACTGATCTTACCAGTCCTTGCCCTTTCCTAATAAGTTCCTGGCTAATGTCACAAGTCAGTACCCGTCATCACATGACCTTAGATGTTGCCAGGACATAACAAAAAAACACCAAAAAACCACCATCTTATGTGGCATTTCACCTGGGGAGGTGAGAGCATGCCTCACTCACAACACCACTGAAGCCGGGATGCCAACAGTTTGTGACCAAAAATAGGAAGCTTTTAACATTTTATTACACACACAATATTAGGAAGATAAGTTTTTGTGCAGAAACACGTGGCACGACAATTGGTATAATCATACAGCATACAATATGTATTGTGAAGGGTGATGAAAATGGGAAATATTGCACCTAGAGTGGAACTCGAACCCACATTTCTTTGCATTCCAGGCCACTGTGCTAACCATTACACCACCTAGGCTTCCTGATGTCACCACCCTACCCACACATACCTGTCTATGTGGCTCCTTGCCGGAGAGGTCAGTGCAGACTACTGCATATGTATATATAATTATATTATATATTTTGTTCATACAAGTCCCACCACGTATCCCATCATGTGTCTAGTGTCATTTCCTAGACTCCGCTTGTCATCTTGAGCTGCTGATGTTTTTAAGCTGCTGTAAGTAGCTAATTTTGCCTTTCGCATTTGCTGATTTTTTAAAGGTGGGTGGGAGTGAAAATCGGAGGATTTGCACACGGAATCGCAAAATATCAGAAGAGAGTAGCCAAAATCGGTAGTCTTCCACAAAAGAAAATCGGAGCTGAAGCCAAATTCATTCACTGGTCTGCAACTCGCACCTAATGCGGTTCAGACTACTCAAAATGATGTCTGCTCTTGTGCAGGTTGACATTTATGGCCACTTTCCCCGCTAGACGTGTAATTAGGGGCCAATTAGTACCGGGTCATTAGCAGTAATTCCGTAGCCTCCGTTGCCCCCATGCCTGCAGGGGGGGAGGGGGGGGGGGTGAGAGGGTAGGGGGAGGGGGGAGGGGGAGGGGGAAGGGGGGGGGGGTAGCCCATTGTTTTATATGGTTATCAGGTCGGCGGAGACATGGGCCCCAGTTGGTAGGTTGGTTGTTGGAGTTTTACGTCCAGGCAACATCTAAGGTCATATCATGATTGGCTGGTTGGTTGTTGGAGATTTACGTCCTGGCAGCATCTGAGGTCATATCAGAAGGGTTGCTTGGTTATGATATGCAAACAGGCTTGCAGGAATGTGGGTATTTTGTCACTATTTGTGACCCAGACTGAGCTTTCAAACAAATATGTGCCTACAAATAATGGTCCATTCAACGAGAGATCTTAGTACTGCTGCGCTACCTGGTGGCAACAAAAAAAAGCCAATGCGAGTCTAACCTAACAGGATTTTCTAAGAAGTGTTCGGGTTTTGCTTCTATTTTTGTGTGTCGACTGGTGATAGTGCACACTTATGGTGACTTCATAGTGCTGCCCCACTGGGAAATCAGGCCGCCATCACCATGACCTAACCTGATATACCACTCAGTCCACATTATCCTGATATTGACCTAATCAGTCCTTGCCCTATTCTGATAATGCATAGTGCCAGGCTAGGAAGCAACACATATCAATTTTGTAAGTCATCGGTTTGACTCGACCGGGAGTCGAACTTCCGACCTTCCCCACGTGAGGCCTGCGCTCTACCGTTTCGGCTAAATCCGTTGTTTAAAGCTGAATAATCTGATAAAAGCATAACATTTGTGAAGCCTGAATACTTACTATTAAGATTTAATCCTACATATCCAGCTTACACACTGGTAATCCCATTAAGCCCAAAGACCCTATAATACTAAGACGGCTCACTCAGCCTGTACTGTGTAATCAAAATGATCAAACCCACCACTTGGTGCGCTGGCTGTTCTCTTGGTTAAACAGGTGCTATATTATATGTATAAATGCATATATGAATGTGAAAGATGTGTGATGATGGCAATGCTGATGATGATGCTGATGATGATGTGTATTTGTTCATAGCAATTTCATATAGATGTTTATTCATACTTACCTATCTCATGTATAATATAATTGTATGTGTTTACATGTGAAATGCCAAACAGAAGCTGGGCTGATCAAACCCACCACAAGGTGGCACTGCAAAATTTACATTACCATGGGAGAGATAGGGAGTGACCCGTCTTAGTATTATAGAGTTTTTGCTTAATGTTTGGTGTTACTGTGGCCCCGTCCTGACATGAGCTTAGATGTTGCCAGGACGTAAAACTCCAATAATCAATCATCTTAATGTGGTATGCTCGAAAGCAGGTAAATGATGCCTGTCCTATGTTCAGAATTAATTAAAAATTACAGTAAAACCTCTCTAAATCGACCGACCATGGGACCGACTTTAAGTGGTCCATTTAAGGAAGTGGTCGGTTTAGAGAGTTAGAATATCCTTACAATGGTATATTTGGGACCCAAATAAAGCTGTAAAAATATACGGTCTTTTGGTCGTGATAGCCGAGCTTGGAATCATATCAATATCTCGGGCGACGGAGTTGGGGACCATTGTTATGTAATAGTGATGCAATGTGTGCCCACTCCCTGTGTGATATGGAAATAACTGTGTGTAAATGTTATGATGCCCAGTGACCAGGATTGCGATATGATGTCCGGATTTATGATACAGTTACTGATTACAGGAATGTTCCCTCCATGTACCAGGAAGAGTGCATATGGAGCGGGACATCTGTTATTGTTTAATGTAACTGTATGACGACTACTTGTTACCACAGGACCACTGGGTAAGCACAGCCAGCCATTCTGCATACATTATGGACACCACCTGCCCTGGGGTTGAGTGACAGGTGCCCCCTCTTGGGCTCCACCCCTCCCAGGCTGCAGAGGTGTCTGATTGGCTGGCTGTGTGAGCCAAGTCACCCTTGAACTCCTTGCACTTGCTGGACAGATAAACACTCACTCTAGAGATACCAAAGGAAGCAGTTCAGTAGGTACTGATTTTGACTGAAGAAGCAGAAGCTATGTGGGTCTGTGCAGCAAGTTGTAAGTGAGTCAGGGTGGCAGGTCACTAGTAGATGAACAAGAGTTGTAGCAATAAAGCTCAATCTTATCACTGTCAATCTTGTGTGACGTTTCTCCCTTTCTTTCTTTCTTTCTTATGAGTTGTGTTTTGGTATTTAGTGGGGGGGGGGGGGGTGGCAGACAGTTGCCAGGATCCTCCTGATAGTAGTGAGTATAAGTAGAATAACTGCAAGACGGCCAGAAACCCAGTAATTCTTCAAAGCAATCGATATAGGGGAGTGGTCGATCTGTGGAGGGGCCGGTATGGAGAGGTTTTACTGTAATTAAAAGTTGTATGATCTAAAAAGCTTGTTTTATTTAACAACGCTTCTAGAGCATATTGATTTTTATCATCGGCTATTGAACGTCAACAGTTACATGATCTGATAAAAACA
This sequence comes from Branchipolynoe longqiensis, assembly GCA_030323885.1. Classification (NCBI taxonomy): domain Eukaryota; kingdom Metazoa; phylum Annelida; class Polychaeta; order Phyllodocida; family Polynoidae; genus Branchipolynoe; species Branchipolynoe longqiensis. The sequence continues at coordinate 21,815,509 of CM059186.1, forward strand.
TCACATTTTCAAAAGGAAAACACCTAGAAAAATTCTAGATTTGAACTTACAAATGCAACTTAGTTAGATATGGGTGCACTTATTAAGTACATAATGCAACAGACAAAGGTCCATTTAACAGAACCTGTTCCTAATGAAACCTTTTGACAAGCACACACAAATTAATTTGGCATGTTTGCATTTCAAATATGTCATAAGCTAGTACATTTAAGGCAAAGTTACTTCAAACTAAAGGTAAGGTGGATTAGACAGATATTTATTTGAGAAAATGATAGAAACTCAAAACCATCGGACCATGCAACTATAAACATGTTTTCACTTGAAATATCTCACAATGTTAACTCTTTAAAACAGAAGGTACTTCAATATATGAATCTATAATAATAGAAAAAGTGGCAAGACGTGTTAATTGGTCGTAATGTTCGCATTGCGTTTGATGCGAGGGAAGGAAGAGACCCTCCCCCCACCTCTCTCCCGCCGCCGCCCGGCTTTCTCACCTTCCCTGTCACCCCTCCCTCACCTGTCTCCCGCCTCGCCCTTTCTCCCTGCCCGCCGGCTTTCTCACCTCCCCCGCATTCTCGCCTCCCCGCTCCTTCCCTTATAAGGCCGCCCGCCGGCCTCCTTCAGCCATTCGCCTTCCCGCCGTCCTCCCTGCACAAGCTCTTCTTTTCTTCTTTGGCTCTCTCCACCTCGGACCTCTCCTCGGCCGACGCACCTCTACCGACGCAGACGCACACATCATGCCTGGCAGCGGCAAAGGGAAGGGGCGCTGGGGAGTCCGGAGGGCCGCCACACGCACGCCGGAGGCCACCTCACCAGCCCCCTCCGCCCCGGGCTCGCCCCCGGCGCCTCGCAACCGCCCCTCGGGCGACTGGGCTGCCGGCGTTGACGCCAACACGGCCGCCATCCTACAGGCGCTGGAGCGCATTACGACACGCCTCGACACCCTTGACTGTGGCAGCTCCCATCGCGCCGAGGAGACGACCCTCGGCCGCCGCCCGCCGGCCTACGACCTACTCTTCACCTCCCACCCCGGCGCCTCGGGAGCACGTAGTCGGGGGAGCGCTCCCACCGCCCCCGCCTCAGGCACCGCTCCCGGGGGAGATCCACCCGCAATACCAGCGCTATGCACGCCACACCGTCCTGCCGCCGGCTCCCGCGCCTCCGACCTACGATCAGGACGCAGTCGACCACACCCCGGCATCCGCGGCCGACACCGTAAGGGAGATCCTCGTGTCGGCCGAGGCGCAACGTGCCGGGAGGAGGAAAGGCATCTCCCCGGACTACCTCTTCCCCTCCGACCTCGTCGAGAGAGGCCCCGAGCGGAAACCGGTCAAGCGGGGGGAGGCGACCAAGGACGAGAACAGCCTCGCCCTCCTCACCCTCCTCACCCTCCTTAGCCACCCTGCCTTCCCCGCACACTCCCTCCCAGGCCTGAACCACCACGCCCTCACAGTCCTACGCGACAACCTCCTCTACCCCTGGCCTACCATCCGCCGCTACTCGGAGACCATGTTCACCTGGATAGCGGACGGTAGGCTCCCCCACGGGTGGCACGACCCGGTGGCCCTGAACATGGTGAGAATGGAGATTCTCACCATGCCCGCCCCCCAAGCCGTCCCGACAGCACCAGCCTTCCGAGACGCAGACCTCCCCCGAGGCGCACACCAGCCCCGGACCCAAGCCGACAGCCGCCCCACCTACAGCCGGGAAGCTCACGGGGCCCCCTGCGCCGCCTGGAACCGCGAGCCCACCTCATGCGACCGGGCCGCCGTCGGGGAGGCCCATGGTAAGGCGGGGGCCAGACAGCGGCACATATGCGCCTACTGTGCTAACGTGAGGAGGATACTCACCATGCACAGCGAGGCCCTATGCCTGTCCAAGCAAGCCCATGAGCGCCAGACCCCAGCCGCCTCGGCGGATTTTTGATCCGCCGGCCCCCCCCAGCCGGTCCGGGGGGCCATAACCGGCGCACCACCTACACCCCTGCCGACAACCCCTTGACCACCACCGACAACCCCATAACGACCACCGACCGCAACGCCACACGCCCAGCAAAAGCCACCGGTCCACAGCCGGAAGGCCACCGGACTCAGACCGCAAGGAGCACCAATGGCTCCCCCCACACGCGGCCCAAGCACGGAGCTCTAGGCGCTGACCACCACAGCCCTAGCCGCTCCACCCACGACACAGCCGGGGACCATCACCTCGCGCCGCAGGCCCCAGACACCGCCCACACTGACCACAAACCCTCCCTAGACATCACAGCCGCCGACCGTCATGCCGACCATCACGACCTCCACATCTCCCCCGGTGACACCGCCTTCCTCAACCCCCCCGACCCGGCCCCGACCCCCACCCCCCCAGCCCTCCTCCTCATCACGACACCCAAGACCACCACCGACGCCCAAGCCACCGCTAGCGGGTGCCCCTCACCACATCATCGCCTGGACCCCAGAAGCGGTGCACGCCTCCGTGCCCCGCCCCGCCCCCTCGGGCGCCCCTCGAGCCCTCTCCTCCTTTTTTGGTGGAGGGCTCTTCGGCGCCCCTCACCCGAACAATTCAAGCTCCCCCGAGCTCATTTACTCTAAGATACCTTGACCGCTCCTTATGAGCCTTTTACTGCCTTACTCTCACCGCATTTGACTTTTGTATATAGCTGCTTATTTTCCTTGTTGTTCTGAGGCGTTAAATAAAGCGCATTTTTTCCCACCCCCGCCTTGCTTTGTTCCTTTTCGCGCATCGGTCGTAATGTTCACATTGCGTTTGATGCGAGGGAAGGAAGAGACCCTCCCCCCACCTCTCTCCCCCTGCCGCCCAGCTTTCTCACCTTTCCTGTCACCCCTCCCTCACCTGTCTCCTGCATCGCCCTTTCTCCCTGCCCGCCGGCTTTCTCACCTCCCCCGCATTCTCGCCTCCCTGCTCCTTCCCTTATAAGGCCGCCCATCGGCCTCCTTCAGCCATTCGCCTTCCCGCCGTCCTCCCTGCACAAGCTCTTCTTTTCTCCACCCACCCACCCAACTCTCCTTACATGCTAGTGGAGGGCTCTTCGGCGCCCCTCACCCGAACAATTCAAGCTCCCCCGAGCTCATTTACTCTACCTTGACCGCTCCTTATGAGCCTTTTACTGCCTTGCTCTCACCGCATTAGACTTTGGTATATAGCTGCTTATTTTCCTTGTTCTTCTGAGGCGTTAAATAAAGCACCTTTTTTCCCACCCCCGCCTTGCTTTCTTCCTTTTCGCGCATCAATCGGATCATGCTACCACCAGAAGGGAGCTGCACGTAGCTCAGACGGTAGAGTGTCCAGCTGTGAAAGTGTGGGTCATCTGATCGATCCTGCTCAGTGGACCCATTTGGAGTTTGGGCTATCTTCTGTTCCAACCAGTGGTTCACAACTGGTTCATCAAAGGCTGTGATATGTGCTGTCCTGTCTGTGGGAAAGTGCATATAAAAGACCACCTTGCTGTTTATCGGAATGAGTAGCCTATGTTGTGACAGCGGATTTCATCTGAAGAAATGTGTCAGAATGACCAAATGTTTTACGTCCAATAGCCGATGATAAAAATTGATGTGCTCTAGAGGCGTCATTAAATAAAACAAACTGTGCTACCATCAGGAATGCTGGACCAGCTAGACATATTTAGGACATGGCCATGATGAATAGATTTCACTCCTTTCTTTTATACACATCTCTCTCTTTCTGTGTGTCTCTATCTGTCTTTATGTCTGTCGCTCTCCCCCCTCTCTCTCCGCCCCTTATTAAACGGATATCAATTTGATTGTAATTCTAGAGCAGTAGACCTGATAGTCGACTAAGCCTGCATGTGGTGGTGCATCGTCAGCTGAATGATCATGGTCTTTAGAAAAGTATTAACCGTAACGTAGCAACAGACTGAGTAAGTGATGGCGGTTGTATTGTGCGGGTTCAGCTTCTACTCTTAATTTGGCGGACATCTTTTTATTAAACTTCCACTGACTAGTGACAGGCAGCTGCACTATGTTTCCAAAGGGAGGTTTGTGCGCGAGTATACACAAATATATATATATTGGTTGTGAGGATGGCGATGGTGTTGGTGGGGGGGGGGGGGTGATATCGTATTGTACATAGTATGTACAGCTTGGTGCATTCAAATTAACCAGACACTAGAAACGGGCCCCTGAATTTATTTTTCTCAAGTATTCAAAAGTACACCCACAACCTCCCGCCTACAGACAAACAATTAAAGGAAATGTCATTTTGTGTCAAACACATTTACAATGCGCAACTAGCACTGTTTACATGTGGGAATTTCTTTTTATTAATGGACTTAAGCGAAATATTAGTGACACACAGTCATTTCATCACGGTCCACCACCCACCGGCATCCAACCTAGCGCCCTGTCCCACCCCTCCCACCCCCACCCACCCCCACCTCCACCCCATTCCCCCACCCCTATCCCCCATCCCATTCCCCATCCCAACCCAACCCCTTCCCCACCCACTCACCCCATTCCCCACCCACCCCATTCCCCCACCCCATCCTATTCCCCTCACTCCCATTCCCCCACCCCACCCCTTCCCCATCCCCATTCCCCCTACTTCCACCTCCATTTCTTCTCCACTTCCACCACCCCTTCCCCCACTCAAATTCCTCACCCCACTCCACTCCTCCACCCCCCCCCCTTTCCCCCACTATCCTTCCATCACCCCCACGTCTTCCCCCCACCCCCCCTCCCCCATTTCCCCACTCCCCATCCACCCCCTTTCCCCCAACCCTTTTCCCCAATCCATTCCCCCACCCCACCCCCATTCCCCCCACCCATCACCTTTTACCCCCACCCCATTTTCCCCCACCATCCATCCACCCCCTTCCCCTACCCGCCCATTTCCCCTGTACCCACCCCATTTCCCATCCATCCATTTAACCCACCCCATTTCCCCATCCACCCCCTTTACCCCCCACCCCATTTCCCCATCCCCCCTTACCCACCCCATTCCCCATACATCCCCCCACCCCCCCATTTCCCCATCCATCACCCTTCCCCCCCGTACCCCATTACCAACCCCAATTTCGCCCACCCCAATTTCCCCACCTTCCCCTTACAACCCCACCCCCATTCCCTCCTCGATCCCCCCTTTACCCCACCCCATTTCCCCCATCCCCCCCCCCCCTTGTTTCCCCATCCATCCCTTTACCCCACCCCATTTTCCCCCTTTCCCCCCCTTTTACTCCCACCCATTTCCCCCCATTCCATCCCACCCCATTTCCCCCTCCCATTTCCCCACCCATCTCCCATTTACCCCCCCACCCCATCCATTTTACCCCACCCCATTTCCCATCCAGCCCCTTTAACCCACCCCATTTCCCATCCAGCCCCTTACCCCACCATTTCCCCACATCCCCATTTCCCCATCCATCCCCCTTTACCCACCCCATTTCCCCCATCCATCCCTCCCCCCCCCATTTCCCCATCCATCCCCTTTACCCCCCAATTTCCCCATCCATGTCCCCTTTACCCACCCCATTTCCCCATCCATCCCCTTTACCCCACCCCATTTTCCTAAATCCCCATCCCCATCCTCCTTACCCACCCCATTTCTCTAATCCCCCCCACCCACATTTCCACCTCTACCTGTTTCCCCCCACCCCATCCCACCATTCTCCCACCCATCCCTACCCAATTCCCCGTCCTGATATGACCTTAGATGTTGCTAGGACGTAAAACAACAACAACAAACAAACTACCCATTTCCCCCACCACATCCCCTTTCCCCAACCCCATTCACCTCCCCCCCACCCCCATTCCTCCACCACCACATCCACCTTCACCACTAAATAAAGCCTTTTTCACTGAGATCATGATCACCCCCACCCCACCCCCGCAACCCCGCACCACACCACCATCCCCACCCCACCTCCCACCCCCTCGCACTTCACCATCGCCGCTAAAGCCTTTTCATTGAGATCATGCACTCCCCCTCCCTCCCCCCACCCCACCACCCACCACCCACCACCACCACCAACCCCACCCACCACCCACCACCACCCACACTACCCATCTCCCACACACCCCACACCCCACACCACCCACCCACCACCACTACAACCACCACCACCCATCCACCTACCCTCCCCGTCCTGATATGACCTTAGATGTTGCTAGGACGTAAAAAATAACAAACAAACAAACAATCCATCCACCCAACCACCACCACCTCCACCCGCCCGCCCCCCCCCCCCCACCCCCCCCCCCCCCTCATAACCTCACCTCCACCCACCCCACCCACCACCACCCACCACCCACCACCACCACCCACCACCCACCACCCCACCACCACCACACCACCCACCACCCACCACCCACGAGTGCCAGTCACACCGGCAATATATTGGATGTAAGGAATTTAACCAACCTCACATTCTTCAGGCCCACACACATCACGACATATTACCTCCTGAGAACGACGATCGATGATCTTCACCGGGCGGGTCGGGACGACGCAGCGTTAAAAACCCGGACAGCTACAGATGTGAACCCGGCTCTGTCCGCTAGGTGGCGCCCTGGGACGCGGTCAGGTGGGGGTTGGGGGGGTGGGGAGAGGGAAGGGGGAGGGGGGATCGGGTCATGTGGAGCGGGACGTAGCTCAGGCGGTAAAGTGTCCATCTGTGAAGGTGCGGGTCATCCTATCGATCCTTCTCAGTGGATCCATTTGCAGATTGAGCTATTGTCCGTTCCAACCAGTGGTCCATAGCTGGTTCATCAAAAGCTGTGGCATGTGATGTTCTGTCTGTGGGAAAGTGCATATAAAAGAGCCCTTGCTGCTTATCAGACAGAGAAGCCTATCTGATGGCAGCGGGTTTCATCCAAAAGAAATGTGTCAGAATGACCACATGTTTGACGTCTAATAGCCGATGATAAAAAATCAATGCGGTCTAAAGGTGTCATTAAATAAAACAAACTTTACTTTGAAGGGATCACCTGACCGGCTGGTCGGCGCAGTCCATGGCGGTGGTCAGTGATTGGCAATTAACAAAAAAAAGAGAGAACAAGATTTTGGTTGGTTTTGGGGAGTTTTACGTCCTGGCAACATCTAAGGTTATATCAAGACGGATGCCGACTTGTGACAGTCGGCACTCATGACGACTTTATCATGTTTATAGTGATGCCACACTGGGACACCAGGCCACCAGCACCATGACCCAATGTCCCATTAAGTCACATTATCCTGACACTGAGCTAACCAGTCCTTACCCTATCCTCATAATGCGGAACACCTGGCTAGGAAGCAACAAGTGTCAAGTCATTGGCTTGACTCGGCCAGGGTTCATTACCATGGGTTTGAATCCCACGATCTACCAAAATTGGGGCCGGACCCTCAACTGATTCAGCCATCCCGTCTCTGGGGTGAGGGTGAGGGAGGGGGTGAGGGAGGGGGTGGGGTGGAGGTGGTGGTGGGGGAGGTAGGGGCGGGGGGTCACGTGACCAGCTGGTCGGCACAATGCATGGAGGGGGTCAGTGATACCCAATTCGCCGTCAACCACTTCAGGACTGGCGACCGCCGGTGGATTGACGTCCCCAACCGCCCTGTCCCCGAATCACTAAGATCCTCAATGTGGCCCACATATTTGCCTCGTGTGGTGCTGTCCACAGACCTGCCATCAGTGACTTCATGGGTAACTCCGACCGCCAACTAAGTGACAATAGGGCCGCTTTGGGTATTCTCTCCCTGATTTCAAAGTGGTTCTGGAATGCACTTGCCTGCTTCTTCTGCCAGAACACGGATATCTTCAACAGATATCTTCGGTCGCCCAGACCCTGACACCAATGACTAATAGGCCCCACCTCTTCCCCATCCCGGACTTGACACCACCGACCACAACTAACCACTAATCTTCACTAACATGAAACAGCTAACCCCAGCCACTGCCTAACTAAACCTAACCTCACTTCAGTTCTTCCTCCGGCCTTGGCCGGACTTACTGTGCATACTGGTGAATTAGGAGGGACTGAAGTTTGGATCCTGGTTGAGTCAAACCAATTATAGAAACACGAGGTTGCTCGGCCGCAGTGAGCACCCCATGAGACTACAAACTCTCCCCTTCATATCACCTGTGATGCAACTATCCTAATCAAACCAACTCATGAATCAGTACTGAAAAGAGGAAGGAAAACTAGTCACACAAATGAACAGTGAATAAGTTGTGCTTTATTGGCAGCAACTCCTGTCCATTCCCCAAGATGTGACCTAGCACCTTCACTCCTCACCTTCTCTCCACACTAGTTCTCATTATCACTTTAGCCTGTATACTGAAAGCAGTGCCTACAGCCCATGGGACAGGAGTCCTATGGCTGTGTATACACTCAATTTGAATAGGTGAATTTAGGTAGCATCAGACAGAGTGTCTGGGGTTCCTGCTCAAAAGTATGTGTGCTTCACTCAAGAGCCAGGACTAGAGTGCCTGTGTCCAGTGTGACTGGAGCATCCATCCTTCATTTACATAATTCTCTGCATCCCATGCATTTTAGTGTGGTCAGATGGTCAAGGCAGTGCGGGCGACTGAGCACTCCCACAGTCAGCCAATCAGGTGACCCCACAGCTGGGGTGGGAGCCAACCTCCCAGTGGAGGTGGCTGCCACCCTACTCAGCTGCAGGTGCCGTCCTGAGTGTATATGCCAATGAGGCTGAAGTTGGGCCTCCCTTATGGTCACAGGGGTGACCCAGAAGTGGTATACAGTTACACACATATATATATCCATATATACATACCAAGAACGTCCCTCCTTGGCAATGGTACATGTTAGAACTACACATAGGAAATTTCCATCCCTTGAGCAGTTTCCCCTAGAACACCCTGAACTTGTTTCTTATATAACACAGCTCCTCCCCAATCCTAGGCAGCATGCAGGACATATCTTTCCCTATTCTATGTCATGTCATACTGTGAGTATGGCATCCTTGCTTTTTAGTTTACATAACATTGTCCCCATTCTGTCATCCCACAATAATGATGCTCCCTGCCAATATATAATTCTAAACCGAAAATCTGTATATTTTTACACAATGACTTATAAAATTGGTACCTGTTCCTGCTTGGCGATTGACGTTATTAGGTCAGGACAGGGACTGGGTGCACAGTGTCAGGATAATGTGACTGTGTGGCACATCAGGTCATGGTGCCAGTGGCCTGATTTCCCAGTGAGCAGCACTATAAAGTCACCAGGGGTACTCGCTGTCACAAGTTGGTGCCTGCCCTGGTATGGCCTAGGGTCTTGTGGGGCGTAAAACTATACCAACCACCCAGCCTCCCCCGGCCCTCTCAGAGGACTGGTTGGATTCTCAGGCTGCCTTTATTCCTTCCTCCCCCCATCCCCCCCCCCCCCCCCCCATTTTCTCTGACCACTACCCATCGGAAGCCAATTGCCGACCACATGGGACTGCTTTCAGCGGTGTCCATACAGTGCTGCAGATTTGCAGCCTTCAGCGCGCCAACGTGACTGAAAACTCCCCCAAAACGAAAGGGGATCAGTGATTGGCGATTCAACAAACAAAAAGACGATAAACTCACACTGCCAGAGTTATGTGTGTCCAATAAAGAAAGAAAAGGTAGCGGAGTGTGTGTGTGGGGGGGGGGGGGGGGGGGGGGGGGGGGGGGGGGGGGGGGGGGGACAACGAGCTGTGCAACAGAGACACAGAGCGGGAAGCAGCCAAGCTTGACGCTACTCAACCGAGGGGGTCCCACTCTATGGGTGGTCAGAGGGCGGACTTACTTAAAGTTAAAGCTGCATAATCCAATGAAGCGTCAACAAAGAAATTGAATAAAAAAATTGCGAAATAAAAAAACACGTAGATCTAACTTAATTTGATCCTGTATATCTATTTTAGATACACGCACGACACTCATTATATATTCCGATGGTTTTGAGTTTTCGGCCATTTTTCTGAGATGTTAATCTGATTGTTATAATCTATCTTACTTTTGTTTGAAGTAACGTCTTATTTTAAATGGCTAACGTTTCAGATATTTGAAGCGCAAACATGTCAAATTAGTTTTGCCAATGCATGATAAGTGCATCAGTATCAAAGTCAGATATTTAGAATCAAATCTAGATAATTGTTTTGGTTTTGAAAGTGTCATGCTTTATCGGACAATGCAGCTGTAAACATGTATTGCAGTTTGGTGGCTCCTGTGCTATACATGCTATGTTCGAAAACGGGTATGCAAAAGCTGTGTTCAGAGTATTTTTCTTTCTTCCGTTGATTTTTCTTTTTCGTTTTCTTCTTATTCTACTTCTTCTCATTCCATACTCTCCTCTTTTCTACTATTCTTTATTTTATTTTATTGTTGCTTGTCTTCTTTTTCGTCTTTTGTTTCTTTCGCTTGTTGTTCTTTTGCCTTTCTCCTCCTCCTCCTCCTCCTCTTCTTCTTCTTCTTCTTCTTCTATTTCTTCTTTCCTTCTCCCCTTCTCCTTCATGTATTCTAATCCCCCCTCCTCTCGTTCCCCCCTTCCCCTTCCTCTCCTCTAATCCCCCTCCCCCTTTCCTCTTCATTTCTTCTAATCCCCCCATCTATCCCCCTCCCTTCCCCTCCTCTAATCCCCCTCCCCTCCTTCCCCCTTCCCCTTCCTCTCCTCAAATCCACCTCCTCTCCTCCCCGCCGTTCCTCTTCATTTCTTCTAATCCCCCCATCTCTCCCTCTCCTCTCCATTCTTCTAATGCCCCTCCTCTCCTTCCATCTTTTCTTGCCTCATCAATCCCCCTACCTCTCCTCCCCTCCCGTTCCTCTTCATTTCTTCTAATCCCCCCATCTCTCCCTTCCCTTCCCATTCCTTTCCTTCTAATCCCCCCACCCCCCCATTCCCAACTTCCCTTCTCTCCTCAAATCAGCTACTCTCCTCTCTCCCGTTCCTCTCATTTCTTCTAATCCCACCCCCCCATCCCCCTCCCTTCCTTTCTTCTAATCCCCTCCCCTCCTTCCCCCCTTCCCTTCTTCTCCCCCCCCTCAATCCCCCCTTTCTCCCTTTCTTCTAATCCCCCCCTTCCGCACCTTCCCTTTATCCTCAAATCCCCCCTTCCTTCCCCTCGCCCCTCCCTCCCTTTCTTCTAATCCCACCCCATCCCACACCGTCCTGATATGACCTTAGATGTTGCTAGACGTTAAACAACAACAAACAAACAAAACAACATCTATTCCACCCCCTTCTCCCCACTTCCCTCCCTTTCCTCTCTTCAACCCCGTCCTTTCCTCCCCTCCAATACCCCTCCCTTTCCTTCCCCCCTCCGCTCCTCCCCCCCCCCGCCCATTCCCCACCTCTTTCTTCTACCCCCACCCACAGCACACTCGCCCCACCAGCTCCCATCCATACACCCCCCCCCCCCCCCATATCGGCTCCGACATATTATTATCCTCATCACCAGAGGCCCCTACTGTCGCCGATTTGTAAAAGGGGCAGGAAGTGTTGCCACCAAACACTCAGTGGGTGCTTCCATCATGTACTTACACACACAGCCGCCGGGGGTTTCGGGGAGATCTCCCGATCAAGCTAGCAAAGTCGCCTTGGCCCTCCCCCCCCCCCCCCCCGAACTCCTCCCCCCCCCCCCCCGCCACCACCGCCCAACAACTACTCCGCTAAGACATACGCACCGATTGGTTGGTTGCTGGTTGTTGGAGTTTTACGTCCTTGCAACATCTAAGGTCATATCAAGTCAAACCAATGACTTAAAAATTGATACTTGCCGCTTCCTAGCCAGGTGCTCGGCATTATTAGAATAGGGCAATGTCTGGTTGGCTCAGTGTCAGGATAATGCGACTGCGTTGGATATTGGGTCATGGTGCTTGTGGCCTGGTCTCCCAGTGGGGCATCACTATAAAGTTGCCATGAGTGTGCACAGTCACAAGTCGGGACATGTCCTGATATGACCTTAGATGTTGCTAGGATGTAAAATAACAAAGAAACAAAGGTCATATCTTGCCCCCACCTCTGCCAATTTGGATTTCCACCGCTGTGTATAACTTACAGCGTCATCAAAGGCCAGTTGCTCTCATACCCCCTTGGGTCGGTAAAATTGTAGGCTCGGGCTTTCTATCGACAAACTGTCTACTGGTGAAAACAAGTCTATTCAGACTTATCTAGTATAAATCTTCAAGAACAAAATATCATGACAAGTACTGACTTGTGACAGTGCACACTCAAGGCCACTTTATATATAGTGCTGCCCCACTGGGAGACCAGACTGCCAGCACCATGACCCGATATCCCACTCAGTCACATTATCCTGACACTAAGCCAACCAGTCCAACCTTGCCCTATCCTAATAATGCCAAACACCTGGCTAGGAGGCGACATGTATACATTTTGAAAAGTCATTGCTTTGACTCGACCAGGGTTCAGACTCATCGGTTTGAATCCCACGATCTGCCAAAATGGGAGACGGATGCTCAACTCATTCGGCCATCCCGACTGGAGACATTATTTGTGAATGTGGTTGGTTGTTGGATTTTTACGTCCTGGCAACATCTAAGGTCATATCAACCTGAAGTCACCTGAGTAGTTCAGTACTAGTACACATGCCCGTACTCTCCAGGTGTGGGGGAAAAGGAGTGGAGAAGTTACCTTCCCCCACCCAAACCACGCTCCGGGATCCTGATATGCCCTTAGATGTTGCCAGGATGTAAACCTCCAAAAACCAACGCTCCAGGACCAGCGCATTGTAATGTCGGCTCAGCGGACAAATAACTCAAACACCCTCGTCAATATGGGCACCCCTCCCAGCAAGCCAAGTCAAGAAGGGCGGGGGGAGGGGGGGGGGAAGAGGGTAGCGGGAGGGGGGGTGGAGGCTAGGAGGAGGGGAGGGGGGCTCAGTGGATAAACCCTCACAACAAACATGGCGACAAGGGCCTAAGCAGGCCCTATTGGCTTACAAAATAGACGAGGCTCGCCGGTGCGCGGACGCGCGGATTACGAGGGTGCAAAATATAATTACTCCGACAAAGGGCTCGGCCGGCGGTGGGTGGCCGGGCGGGACGGGCAGGGAGAGCCTCGCTTTGAGATGTGGAATTGGATCATTGCGGTGAGCCTACACCGGCTTGTTTATGTAGTCACAGCGATATGGGTGTTGTTAGTAACACCGAAACTTGCACTCTCATTTAGTTTTACTAATAATTTTACACATAGATATATATATATATTATATATATATATATATAATATATATATATATGTGTGTACAATTATTAGTAAAACCATATATATATATATATTGAAAAACCTCCGGTGCCACTGACACTGGTCTATATCCAGTGGAGGTGAGTTAGCCGCAGGTGGCACCACAGGTACAGTGTTGGGTCTGATGGAGTATAACAATAATAATTCCCTTATGTATCTTTATACTCGCATCACATATATGTGTGAAAATATATTTGGAAATAGATATTATATGTTTATATAAACTTATATATACATAATTTATTATGCATACCTATGTGTATATATTTAGTCATCTACATTGACCTATCAGGCAAGGAGCCGCATAGACAGATAGGTGTGGGTAGGCTGGTGACATCATGGATTCTAGCTGGTGTAATGGTTAGCACAGTGGCGCGGAATGCAAGAGATGTTGGTTCGATTCCTGCAATATTTCGCATTTTCATCACCCCCATGACATATATATATATATATGAGACTGTCTCAAAAGGTGCTAAGCAATATGGTACAAAACTTTGTTCATAGTAACGATCAACACACTATCTACTTATGCATTTGCTCCGGATAAACTGATTTGTTTTGTACATGGTGTTTCATAATCCCAATAGAATACATATTGATTTGAAGCAAATGTCCTTGTGTTTTCAGTGTAACCGTTTCTGTGCTGTTTTGTGTCAATCGTTACAATGGACAAAAAAACAAAGAGTTAGCACCTTTGGAGACAGGCTCATATATAAATATATATATAAATATATATATATGCATATATATACATTATACCTCACCATGAGTATGTATTGTCACAAGGCGGTACCCATCCTGATATGACATTAGATGTTGCCAGGACATACAACTCCAACAACAAACCAACTCCTAACTTTAAAAAACGTTATTTGATTTGACAAAAGACCCAACAACCTGTCTAATGTGATATACATGGTATCAGACAAGACCAGACCTAGTCACACATATATTATGCGTGACGCCAGCCTTTTGTTAAAATACAATGATTTATATCTTCCACTGATCAATATGGCTACGGTTCGAAGGTTAAAGGCATTTAATAAAGGCGGTTTAAAAAGATAATTTATGATATTATATTTATCCATTCAACATGGTATGGTGGATTTGGTCGCGATCACCATAGGGGGTAGGTAGTGTTCCAGCCTGCACACCCAGTGTAGCGAACGCGTTAACCCCAAGTTACTCCCACAGCACTGTCCATGTGACAGGGCTACTAGATAACCAAATAGAAAAAGTGTCAGGAGGCTGTGTTATGGAAATAACCACATGAATGTGCAAAAAAGGAAAGTTTGTTTTATTTAACGACGCCTCTAGAGCACATTGATTTTCATCATCGGCTATTGGACATCAAACATATGGTCATTCTGACATATTTCTTTGGAGGAAACCTGCTGCCACCATATAGGCTATTTTTTCCGATAAGCAGCAAGTGGTCTTTTATATACACTTTCCCATAGACAGGACAGCACATGCCACAGCCTTTGATGAACCAGTTGTGGACTACTGGTTACATGAATGTGCAATCTAATATGCTAAATATATTGTTCAAACACTTATTTATCACATCCTGCTGCTTTTGGAGTGAAGAACCAGTGACATTATGTAGATTAATCTCTCAGTCAAATCGAAAGGATTTACAGGCTGCCATTTTTGTTTCATTTTTGCATTCTCTCCCATTTCACCAATTCTATGCCCAGATAGATAAACATCGCAACCAGAAGCTGCACATTTTGTTTATACCAAAACAGTTTTTGCTCCGATTTAAGGCCGGCACACACCTCCCGTATAAAACGTAAAACTGCCCTTTTCACGACTAAAGTTTGAGTTTTAGTCGGTTTCAGTCTTTAGGTGTGTGACCCCCTAACATGCTTGAGCCTTGTGATTCGCATATAAAACTCAGTTTTAGGTCTTATACGGGAGGTGTGTATGGGATTCGAAAAATGAATCGGGCAGTTTTTAGTCGGGAAACGGGACGGGTCGGGTTGAAACGGGAGGGGGGGGTCACACACCTAAAGACTGAAACTGACTAAAACTTAGTCGGGAAACGGGACGGGTCGGGTTGTGACGGGTCGCGTCGGGCAGTGCAGTTTTAGCCCGTGAATCGTATACGGGAGGTGTGTACCAGGCTTTAGACATAGTTGTCATTCACCCCTGCCAAGGATAGGTGTGAATCTTTTATCTAGTTAACCCCATAGTGTGAGGTTTCAATCTTAGAGATCCTTGAAATACAAATGGACCCCCCCCCCCTCAATCGGTTTCATTTTGATCAAAGTTCATACACCTCAGGCCACAAGCCATATATCAGTTATTAACTGCTGAGTACATACAGGATATGCTTGAACAGTTAATGCAGCAAAATCAGGCGCGGTGACCGAATCGGTAGAGCACGGGCCTCGTGTGTGGAAGGTCGGGAGTTCGGTTCCCGGTCGAGTCAAACCAATGATTGATACTTGTCTCTTCCTAGCCTGGCCTTCGGCATTACTATGATAGGGTTAGAACTGGTTAGCTCAGTGTCAGGATAATGTGCCTGAGTGGGATATCGGGTCATGGCACCGGCTAGATACAAGATTCACCCCGTACTGCTGCAGTAGGGGTGCAAACCAACCCTATGTAAAAGCTGTCGAAAATGCAGGTCAAAGAATTGAGAGCCTAATTTCACAATCTAAGAAGCAACATTTATTCTTTACATATATCTTATTGATAGCCGCTACCTTTGAGTTGAAAAATATAATATAATATCTAGTTTAATAAGATTTAAAAGTGAAATCGACGGAGTTCTGCTGCCGCCATCTTGTCTTTTTGCATTCTCTCCCATTTCACCAAATCTGTGCCGATATAAGTAGCCATTTGATACTGGAGCCACAGTTTCTTGTTCATGTTCCATACTAATCCTATTTTCGCCAGTATTTAGACTACGTTGTCCTTCACCTGTGTACTACAAGTACCGGGTGAATCTTTTATCTAGGCACCGGCAGCCTGATTTCCGAGTGGGGCAGCACTATACAGTCATCATCCATGAGTGTGCACTGTCACAAGTCAGTACCTGTCCTGATATGACCTTAGATGTTTCCAGGACGTAAAACTCCCAACAAACAACAAACCAATTCATGCAGCAAGAGGTGGTAAGTATTAAAGGTTACCCATGCTCCGCCTTCTCCACGCCTCACTGGCCACATGAGGGCCACTTCTCTACATCCCACTGGGCACAGGAGGACTTCACTGCTCCTACACCGAGTAC
This sequence comes from Branchipolynoe longqiensis, assembly GCA_030323885.1. NCBI lineage: Eukaryota > Metazoa > Annelida > Polychaeta > Phyllodocida > Polynoidae > Branchipolynoe > Branchipolynoe longqiensis. The sequence continues at coordinate 21,831,958 of CM059186.1, forward strand.
CGCTAGCATTGCGCATGTCACAAAAAAGAAGACTATATTTACGCAATTCAGGCCTGTGTATGGCGCTTAAAGTAATTCAAGTATTGCGAGGGTCGCTGGTCCCTGAGGAAAAATATTTGTGTTATTTAACGACACCTCTAGAGTGCATTGATTTTTATCATCGCCTATTTGGACGTCAAACATATGGTCATTCTGACATATTTCTTTGGAAGAAACCGGCTTTCGCCATATAGGCTACTCTTTCCGATAAGCAGTAAGGGGTCTTCTATATGCACTTTCTCACAGACAGGACAGCACATACCACAACCTTTCATGGACCACTGGTTGGAACAGAAAATATCCCAAACTGCAAATGTGTCCACTGAGCAGGATTCGATCGGATGACCCAAACCTTCACAGGTGGACATGCTACCGCATGAGCTAAGTCCCGCTCCCACTGCGTCAAACATATGGTCATTCTGACATATTTCTTTGGAAGAAACCGGCTTTTGCCATATAGGCTACACTTTCCGATAAGCATTAAGGGGTCTTCTATATGCACTTTCTCACAGACAGGACAGCACATACCACAACCTTTCATGGACCACTGGTTGGAACAGAAAATATCCCAAACTGCAAATGTGTCCACTGAGCAGGATTCGATCGGATGACCCAAACCTTCACAGGTGGACATGCTACCGCATGAGCTAAGTCCCGCTCCCACTGGCGGGATGGCCGAATGGGTTGAGCGTCCGTCTCCCGTTTTGGTAGATCGTGGGATTCGAACCCATGGGGTTCGAACCCTGGTCGGGTCAAACGAATGACTTAAAAATTGATACTTGTCGCTTCTTAGCCAGCCCGTCCTAATGTGACCTTAGATGTTGCCAGGACGTAAAACTCCAACAACTAACTAACTAATCCTAGCCAAGCGCTCAGCATTATTAGGATAGGGCAAGAACTGGCTTGGCTCAGTCCAAGGATAATGTGACTGAGTGGTATATCAGGTAATGGTGCTGGTAGGCTGGTCTCTCAGTGGGGCAGTACTATAAAATCGTCATGACTGTGCACTGTCACAAGTCGGTACCCATCCTGATATGACTGTAGATGTTGCCAGGACGTAAAACTCCAACAACCCACCATCTACAAGGAATACGCATGTTGCTGCTAGGATTCAATCCAATTGCTTAACCCTTAGCATAACCCGGACCATAAGGCCAAATAGAAAGAAATTGGTGATCGTCCCCGCCCATGGCTGAAAATTCGCCCGCCCCTGATTTGAAAGTTTGTTGTTCGTTGTTTTCTTAGCTGTTAACACTGCATAGGGCTAGCAGCAATTCAACGTTTGTAAGCACACAATGGAAACTTCTAGAACTGTATGATATAATACATTTGGAAATGAGAAGACAGCATTAATTGTTTGATTGAAAACATTGTGATGTGTACATGAATGACATGTAATCCTTTTATTAGTCTGGAGTAGTTCTTTTTTGTATGTGTGCACTTTTAGCTGACATACTCAAGTTTTGTACCTGGCAAGTAGCGCACATTTATATTTTATATATCAGTTCCCAACATGTCCAAGTTTGTACCTGACAGTACTATATATGTATACGTATCAGTTCCCAACATGTCCAAGTTTGTACATGGCAAGTCCTATATATGTATATATATCAGTTCCCAACATGTCCAAGTTTGTACCTGACAGTACTATATATGTATACGTATCAGGTCCCAACATGTCCAAGTTTGTACATGGCAAGTCCTATATATGTATATGTATCAGTTCCCAACATGTCCAAGTTTGTACCTGAGAGTACTATATATGTATATATATCAGTTCCCAACATGTCCAAGTTTGTACATGGCAAGTCCTATATATGTATATGTATCAGTTCCCATAACATGTCCAAGTTTTGTACTGAACAGTACTATATATGTATACGTATCAGTCCAACCATGTTCATGTTTATAAACAGGGACAGTTACTATATAGGTATACGTATTACAGTTCCCAACATGTTCAAAGTTTATACCTGACAGTTACTATATATGTATACGTATAAGGTCCCAACCATGGTCCAAGTTTGTACATGCAAAGTACTATTATGTATACGTATTCAGGTCCCAACATGTCCAAGTTTGTACATGCATAGTACTATTATATGTATATGTATCAGTCTTCCCACCCTGTCCAGTTTTGTACCTGGACAGTACTATATATGTACACGTATCAGTTCCCAACATGTCCAAGTTTATACCTGACAGTACTATATTTGTATACGTATCAGTTCCCAACCATGTTTCATGTTATACTGACAGTAATATATGTGTATATGTATCAGGTCCCAAAGTGTTTCATGTTTATACTGACAGTACTATATATTTATGTATCAGTTCCCAACATGTCCAAGTTTGTACTGAAGTACTATATATTTATATGTATCAGTTCCACTTGTCCAAGTTTGTACATGGCAAGTCGTTATATATGTATATATATCAGTTCCCTAACACTGACCAAGTTTATACCTGACAGTACTAGATATGTATAGTATCAGTACCCAACTTGTTCAAAGTTTTACCTGACAGTAAGATATGTGTATATGGTATCAGTCCCAAAATGTTCAAGTTTATTCCTGACAGTACTATATGTATATGTTTCGTTCCCAACATGTCCAAGTTTGTACCTGACTGTACTATTATGTATATGTATCAGTTCCCCACATGTCCCAAGTTTGAACATGGCAAGTCCTATTATATGTATATGTATCAGTTCCAACATGTCAAGTTAGTACATTGGCAAAGTCCTATATATGAATATGTATCAGGTTCCCAAACTTGTCCAAGTGTGTACCTGACAGAACTATATATGTATATATATCGTTCCCAAATGTCCAAGTTGGTCATGGAAAAAGTTCCTATATATGTATATGTATCAGTCCCAAAAAGTCCAAGTTTGTACCTGACAGTACTAATATATGTATACGTTATCAGTTTCCCAACATGTCCAAGTTTGTACATGGGCAAGTCCTATATATGTATATGTATCAGTTCCCAACCTGTCCAGTTTGTACCTGCATTACTATATATGTATACGTATCAGTTCCCAACATGTCCAAGTTTTTACATGACAGTACTATATATGTGTAAAGTATCAGTTCCTCAACATGTCAAAGTTTATACTGACAGTACTATAATATGTATATACGTATAGTTCCCAACATGTCACAAGTTTGTACATGGCAAAAAAGTCCTATATATGTATATAGTATCAGTTCCTAACATGTCCAAGTTTGTACCTGACAGTTACTATATATGTACACGTATCAGTCCCAAAACATGTCCAAGTTTTATACCTGGACAGTATATATATGTATACGATATTCAGTTCCCAACATGTCCAAGTTTGTACTGGCAAGTCCTATATATGTATATGTATCAAGTTCCTAACATGTCCAAGTTTGTACCTGACTGTACTATATATGTATATGTATTTCAGTTCCCACATGTCCAAGTTTGTACATGGCAAGTCCTATATATGTATAAACATTCCTGTTTCCCAAACATGTCCAAGTTTGTACTGACAGTACTATATATGTATACAGTATCAGTTCCCAACATGTCCAAGTTTGTACATGCAAAAGTCCTATATATGATACTTATCAGCCGAACATGTCCAAGTTGTACCTGAGAGTACTAATATATGTATACGTATCAGGTTCCCAACATGTCAAGTTTGTACATGGCAAGTACTATTATTGTATACGTATCTGGTCCCACATGTTCCAAGTACTATATATGTATCGGACATATCAGTTCCTCAACATGTCCAGTTTGTACATGGCAAGTACTATAATATGTATACGATATCAGTTCCCAAATGTCAATGTTTGTACATGGCAAGTACTTTATGTATATTTCAGTTCCAAACATGTCCAAGTTGTACATGGCAAGTCTATATATGTATATGTATAGTTCCCAACAGTCCAGTTTGTACCTGACAGATATATTTGTATAAGTATTCAGTTCCAACATGTCCAAGGTTTGTACCTGACTGTACTACTTTATGTATACGTATCAGTTCCCACATATCCAGGTTTGTACACATGGCAGTACTATATATGTATATGTAAGCGTTCCCAAACATGTCCAAGTTTGTACATGGCAAGTCCTATATATGTATATGTATCAGTCCCACATGTCCAAGTTTGTACGGACAGTACTATCTATGTATACGTATCAGTTCCCAACATGTAAAGTTTTACCTGACATACTATATCATGTATACGTTCAGTTCCCAACATGTCAAGTTTGTACCTGACATTACTATATATGTTTATGTATCATTCCCAACATGTCCCAAGTTTGATACATGGCACAATTACTATATATTATATGTATCAGTTCCCACAACATGTCCAAGTTTGTACATGGCAGTACTATATATGTATATGTATCAGTTCCCAACATGTCCAAGTTTGTACATGGCAAGTCCTATATATGTATATGTATCAGTTCCCAACATGTCCAAGTTTGTACCTGACAGTACTATATATGTATACGTATCAGTTCCCAACATGTCCAAGTTTGTACATGGCAAGTCCTATATATGTATATGTATCAGTTCCCAACATGTCCAAGTTTGTACATGGCAAGTCCTATATATGTATATGTATCAGTTCCCAACATGTCCAAGTTTGTACATGGCAAGTACTATATATGTATATGTATCAGTTCCCAACATGTCCAAGTTTGTACATGGCAAGTCCTATATATGTATATGTATCAGTTCCCAACATGTCCAAGTTTGTACCTGACAGTACTATATATGTATACGTATCAGTTCCCAACATGTCCAAGTTTGTACCTGACAGTACTATATATGTATACGTATCAGTTCCCAACATGTCCAAGTTTATACCTGGCAGTACTATATATGTATATGTATCAGTTTCCAACATGTCCAAGTTTGTACATGGCAAGTACTATATATGTATATGTATCAGTTCCCAACATGTCCAAGTTTGTACATGGCAAGTACTATATATGTATATGTATCAGTTCCCAACATGTCCAAGTTTGTACCTGACAGTACTATATATGTATACGTATCAGTTCCCAACATGTCCAAGTTTGTACATGGCAGTACTATATATGTATACGTATCAGTTCCCAACATGTCCAAGTTTGTACCTGACAGTACTATATATGTATACGTATCAGTTCCCAACATGTCCAAGTTTGTACATGGCAAGTACTATATATGTATACGTATCAGTTCCCAACATGTCCAAGTTTGTACATGGCAAGTCCTATATATGTATATGTATCAGTTCCCAACATGTCAAGTTTGTACATGGCAGTACTATATATGTATATGTATCAGTCCAACATGTCCAAGTTTTACCTGACAGTACTATATATGTATACGTATAGTTCCCAACATGTCCAAGTTTGTACATGGCAAGTACTATATATGTATACGTATCAGTTCCCAACATGTCCAAGTTTGTACATGGCAGTACTATATATGTATATGTATCAGTTCCCAACATGTCCAAGTTTGTACATGACAGTACTATATATGTATACGTATCAGTTCCCAACATGTCCAAGTTTGTACATGGCAAGTACTATATATGTATACGTATCAGTTCCCAACATGTCCAAGTTTGTACATGGCAAGTCCTATATATGTATATGTATCAGTTCCCAACATGTCCAAGTTTGTACCTGACAGTACTATATATGTATACGTATCAGTTCCCAACATGTCCAAGTTTATACCTGACAGTACTATATATGTATACGTATCAGTTCCCAACATGTCCAAGTTTGTACATGGCAAGTCCTATATATGTATATGTATCAGTTCCCAACATGTCCAAGTTTGTACATGGCAAGTACTATATATGTATATGTATCAGTTCCCAACATGTCCAAGTTTGTACCTGACAGTACTATATATGTATATGTATCAGTTCCCAACATGTCCAAGTTTGTACATGGCAGTACTATATATGTATACGTATCAGTTCCCAACATGTCCAAGTTTGTACTTGACAGTACTATATATGTATACGTATCAGTTCCCAACATGTCCAAGTTTGTACTGGCAAGTACTATATATGTATACGTATCAGTTCCCAACATGTCCAAGTTTGTACATGGCAAGTACTATATATGTATACGTATCAGTTCCCAAATGTCCAAGTGTACATGGCAGTACTATATATGTATACGTATCAGTTCCCAACATGTCCAAGTTTGTACATGGCAGTACTATATATGTATATGTATCAGTTCCCAACATGTCCAAGTTTGTACCTGACAGTACTATATATGTATATGTATCAGGTCCCAACATGTCCAAGTTTGTACATGGCAAGTCCTATATATGTATACGTATCAGTTCCCAACATGTCCAAGTTTATACCTGACAGTACTATATATGTATACGTATCAGGTCCCAACATGTCCAAGTTTGTATATGGCAAGTCCTATATATGTATATGTATCAGTTCCCAACATGTCCAAGTTTGTACATGGCAAGTCCTATATATGTATATGTATCAGTTCCCAACATGTCCAAGTTTGTACCTGACAGTACTATATATGTATACGTATCAGGTCCCAACATGTCCAAGTTTGTACATGGCAAGTCCTATATATGTATATGTATCAGTTCCCAACATGTCCAAGTTTGTACCTGAGAGTACTATATATGTATATATATCAGTTCCCAACATATCCAAGTTTATACCTGGCAGTACTATATATGTATACGTATCAGTTCCCAACATGTCCAAGTTTGTACATGGCAAGTACTATATATGTATATGTATCAGTTCCCAACATGTCCAAGTTTGTACCTGAGAGTACTATATATGTAAACATATCAGTTCCCAACATATC
>CM059186.1:21843848-21909503 GCA_030323885.1 Branchipolynoe longqiensis
GGGATTCGAACAGCTGGTCAAGTCAAACCAATGACTTAAAAATTGATACTCGTCACTTCCTATCCAGGCACTCAGCATTATTAGAATAGGGCAAGGACGGGTTGGCTCAGTGTCAGGATAATGTGATTGAGTGGGATATCAGGTCATGGTGCTGGTGGCCTGGTCTCCCAGTGGGGCAGCACTATAAAGTCACCATGAGTGTGCACTGTCACAAATCGGTACCCGTCCTGATATGAGCATATATGTTGCCAGGATGTAAAACTCCAAAAACAACAACCAACAACCTGGTGGGGCAGCACTATAAAGTTGCCATGAGTGTCCACTGTCACAAATCGGTACCCGTCCTGATATGAGCATAGATGTTGCCAGGACGTAAAACTCCAAAAACTACTTCACCGGGCAGGCCAATCAAGTCTCCTATAGCTGGACAGGTGGCCGAGACCAGTGACAAGATTAATGACACAGGGAGGTGTCGTGCTAATGATCGCCACACAGTTTGAAACACATAACTCATTGTAAGTATTTGTTTGCTGGTTTCCTTTTGTTGTTTTTTTGGGGGGGGGGGGGGGAGGGGGAAGGGCGGTTTTGGGGTGTTTTAAAAAAAGATCGTAGCCTAGTGTTGGTTGGCTGTTTGTTGGAGTTTTGCATCCTGGCAACTTCTAAGGTCATATCAGGATGGGTACTGACTTTTGACACTGTGCGCTCATGACAACTTTATAGTGCTGCCCAACTGGGCGACCAGGCTGGCAGCAGCATGACCTGATATCCCACTCAGTCACATTATCCTGACACTGAGCCAAACAGTCCTTTCCCTAACCAAATAATACCGAGCACCTGGCTTGGAAGCGTATCAATTTTTAAGTCATTGGTTTGACAGGACGAGGGTTCAAACCTGTGGCTTTGAATCCCACGATCTACCAAAATGGGAGAGGGATGCTCAACTCATTCGGCTATCTTGTCTGGTCTCCTAGCCTAGTACCCGTTAGCTAAGTGTATGTGTGAGTGCAGACGCACACTCACCTACCCACACACAACCAAACCTACATGCACACATGCACACACATGCATATTATATATATATATATATATATATATATATATTTATATATATATATATATATATATATATATATATAAATATGCTGTATAAGAATTATACGAGTACAATAATCCAGAATATCCCTTCTCTCCCTCATCACTCACTCAGCTCCATGGACTGTGGAAGTCTCTTATAGTCATCTACTGCTCCAGCCTCCCCACCTCATCAAATTGATACTTGTCACTTCCTGGCCCGGTGCTCGGCATTAATAGGATAGGGCTAGGACTGGTTATCTCAGTGTCTGGATAATGTGACCGAGTGGGATATCGGGTAATGGTGTCAGCAACCTGATTTCCCAGTGAGGCAGCTCTATAAAGTCGCCACGAGTGCGCACTGTGATAAATCAGTACCCGTCCTGATAGGACCTTAGATGTTGCCAGGGTGTAAAATTCCAACAATCAATCGATCAATCAGCCATCCACAACTGGATTAACTGGAGATAGTTGGTCGGTTGTTGGAGCTTTACGTCCTGGCAACATTTAATGTCATATCAGGTCGGGTACGGACTTGTGGCAGTGCATACTCACGGCGACTTCATAGTGCTGCCCCACTGGGAGACCAGTCGGCCAGAACCATGACCTGATATCACACTCAGTCACATTATCGTGACACTGAGCCAATCAATCCTTGCCCTATCCTAATAATGCCGAGCGCCAGGCGAGGGAAGCGACAAGTATCAATTTTCAAGTCATTGGTTTGACATGACCAGGGTTTGAACCTGTGGGTTTGAATCCCACGATCTACCAAAATGGGAGACGGAGGCTCAACTCATTCAGCCATCCCGACTAGACACATTATTTGTGAATGTGGTTGGATTTTTACGTCCTGGCAACATCTAAGGTCATATCAACCTGAAGTCACCTGAGTAGTTCAGTACTAGTACACATGCCCGTTCACTACAGGTGTGGCGGAAAAAGATGGGAGAAGTTACCCCCCCCCCCCACCCACCCAAACCACAGTGCCGTATTTATGGGGGGGGGGGAGCGTCCTGGTTTACCAGAGCTCCCCCTCTAAGAAAATACTACTGAATTTGTTGTTGTTTTGCTGAAGAGTAGAGATTGTTACAAAAGCAAAACTATGTACCACGTGACCCCATTCTCCACATGCTTGCTGTGGACAATATATAATAGTTGACATTTTCTTTTTTTTCATGGCTATGGCTCAAAACACAAGAAAAGTAAAAACCCTCCTGTAAATGTGGACAGTGTACTGGCTATATAGGTTAACTGCTTAGTGATACTAATATTGTTCAATGCATATATTTCAATACCTATATTTCGTGTCATAATCGGCTATTATCATCTCCGTATATTGCTTACTACTAGTCATACACATGATCTTAGGACGATATCTTTTTACAGCTAAAAGTTAGATCAGCGTACGGCCCTGGTGCTGTGCTACACCACATGCAGGTATATTTACAATTGCAGTTCTTTGATAAAAACCTAAAGCGCAACACCACACACGGTGCTTTTTAATAACACTGTGTGAACCCCCCCCCCCCACCCCCAACACACCCACCATAATTAATTCCTAGACGAATAGGGAAACATAAATCAAAACAGGCACGAGTGTTTTTAAAAATTTCTAGTGACAAAACTAGCTGAGGCCGCAATATTTCCGAAATACTTTGCCGCAGGGTGAAATGTGTTGCTGTTGCCTCCCTTGCCCCCCCCCCCCCCGCCTTGAAAGCTCCCACCCCCCCCACACACACACTTTCTCCACCTCAGCTCTCCCCTTGAATGGCTTGATGGTGATTCCCGACCAGACCCCCCCCCATCCCCATACCCCCACCTTCTCCACCTCAGCTCCCATTGATGGGTGATTCCCCACCATCTGGCTCAGCTGACGCAGTTCAAAGCTGAGTCAACTAATTGATGTGAGTTAGTTAGTAACATGGGGGCTGAGTACTCGTGGGTGAGTTAGTTAGTAACACACGGGTGGAGCTATTCATGGGTGGGTGAGTAGTTAGTAATAGTGGAGACGAGCTACTCGTGGGTGGGTGAGTAGTTAGTAAAGGGCGAGCTGAGCTACTCGTGGGTGGGTGAGTTAGGTAGTAACAGGGGAGCCGAGCTACTCGTGGGTGGGTGTGTTAGTTAGTAACAGGCGAGCCTAGCTACTCGTGGGTGGGTGAGTTAGTTAGTAACAGGGGAGCCGAGCTACTCGTGGGTGGGTGAGTAGTTAGTAACAGGCGAGCCTAGCTACTCGTGGGTGGGTGAGTTAGTTAGTAACAGGGGAGCCGAGCTACTCGTGGGTGGGTGAATTAGTTAGTAACAGGGGAGCCGAGCTTCTCGTGGGTGGGTGAGTAGTTAGTAACAGGCGAGCCTAGCTACTCATGGGTGGGAGAGTTAGTGAGTAACAGGTGAGCCTAGCTACTCGTGGGTGGGTGAGTTAGTTAGTAACAGGGGAGCCTAGCTACTCGTGGGTGGGTGAGTTAGTTAGTAACAGGGGAGCCCAGCTACTCGTGGGTGGGTGAGTAGTTAGTAACAGGCGAGCCTAGCTACTCGTGGGTGGGTGAGTTAGTTAGTAACAGGCGAGCCGAGCTACTCGTGGGTGGGTGAGTTAGTAACAGGCGAGCCTAGCTACACGTGGGTGGGTGTGTTAGTTAGTAACAGGGGAGCCGAGCTACTCATGGGTGGGTGCGTTAGTTAGTAACAGGCGAGCCTAGCTACTCGTGGGTGGGTGTGTTAGTTAGTAACAGGGGAGCCGAGCTACTCGTGGGTGGGTGAGTAGTTAGTAACAGGCGAGCCTAGCTACTCGTGGGTGGGTGAGTTAGTTAGTAACAGGGGAGCCGAGCTACTCGTGGGTGGGTGAGTTAGTTAGTAACAGGGGAGCCGAGCTACTCGTGGGTGGGTGAGTTAGTTAGTAACAGGGGAGCCGAGCTACTCGTGGGTGGGTGAGTAGTTAGTAACAGGGAGCCGAGCTACTCGGGGTGGTGAGTTAGTTAGTAACAGGGGAGCCTAGCTACTCGTGGGTGGGTGTCTTAGTTAGTAACAGGGGAGCCGAGCTACTCGTGGGTGGGTGAGTTAGTTAGTAACTGGGGAGCCGAGCTACTCGTGGGTGGGTGCGTTAGTTAGTAACAGGGGAGCCTAGCTACTCGTGGGTGGGTGTGTTAGTTAGTAACAGGGGAGCCGAGCTACTCGTGGGTGGGTGAGTTAGTTAGTAACAGGTGAGCCTAGCTACTCGTGGGTGGGTGAGTTAGTTAGTAACAGGGGAGCCGAGCTACTCGTGGGTGGGTGCGTTAGTTAGTAACAGGGGAGCCGAGCTACTCGTGGGTGGGTGAGTTAGTTAGTAACAGGGGAGCCGAGCTACTCGTGGGTGTGTGCGTTAGTTAGTAACAGGGGAGCCGAGCTACTCATGGGTGGGTGAGTCAGTTAGTAACAGGGGAGCCGAGCTACTCATGGGTGGGTGAGTAGTTAGTAACAGGGGAGCCGAGCTACTCGTGGGTGGGTGCGCTACTTAGTAACAGGGGAGCCGAGCTACTCGTGGGTGGGTGAGGTAGTAACACACGGGCTGAGCTACTCATGAGGGGTGAGTAGTTAGTAACAGGGGAGCCGAGCTTCTCGTGGGTGGGTGAGTAGTTAGTAACAGGGGACCGAGCTACTCGTGGGTGGGTGAGTTAATAACATGGGAGCTGAGCTACTCGTTGGTGGGTGAGTAGTTAGTAACATGACGGCTGAGCTACTCGTTGGTGGGTGAGTAGTTAGTAACATGACGGCTGAGCTACTCGTGGGTGGGTGAGTAATTGGTAACATGACGGCTGAACTACTCGTGGGTGGGTGAGTTAGTTAGTAAGACACAGGCTGAGCTACTTGTGGGTGGGTGAGTTAGTTAGTAACACACGGGCTGAGCTACTCGTGAGTGGGTGAGTTAGTTAGTAAACACGGGCTGAGCTACTCGTGAGTGGGTGAGTTAGTTAGTAAACACGGGCTGAGCTACTCGTGAGTGGGTGAGTTAGTTAGTAAACACGGGCTGAGCTACACGTGGGTGGGTGAGTTAGTTTGTAAGACACAGGCTGAGCTACACGTGGGTGGGTGAGTTAGTTAGTAACACACGGGTTGAGTTACTCGTGGGTGGGTGAGTTACTAACACACGGGCTGAATTACTCTACTCATGAGTGGGTGAGTTAGTTAGTAACACACGGGCTGAGCTACACGTGAGTGGGTGAGTTAGTTAGTAACACACGGGCTGAGCTACTCGTGGGTGGGTGAGTCGCAGACAAAAAGCGCGGGCTACACGTGTAGGCTGTCAGTGTCAGTACACAAGTAAGATACCTGTAAGGAGCAGTCGATGGGAGCTGACACGTGAAAGTGAGCTGTAGGCTTACAACCCCAACAACACGTGATGGATGGATAAGTAAGACTAGGTTGGTTGGTTGGTTGTTGGGTTTTACGTCCTGGCAACATCTAAGGTCATATCATTATCAGGGCCGGTACTGACTTGTGACAGTGCACACTCATGGTGACTTTATATGATTATAGTGCTACCCCACTGGAAGACCAGTATGCCATCTCATATCCCACTCAGTCACATTTTCCTGACACTGAGCCAACGAGTCCTTGCGGTATCCTAATAATGGTGAGTGCCTGGCTAGGATTAGGAAGTGACAGGTTTCAATTTTTAAGTCACTGGCTTGCCTCAACCAGGGTTCAAACCAGTGAGTTCGAATCCCATTATCTACCAAAACGGGAGATGGCCATTCAACTCATTCGACCATCCTGAGTTGATGGCCGAATGAGTAAGACTCTTAGTCTTAAAAGACTAAGAGTCTTACCAGACTCTTAATAATGCCCGGTACACACCTAGCGTATACGATCGTTTTCCCGCACCCACCTAGCGTATACGACCTAAAACTGCCCCAAAATCGTGAGGTGTGCACTCCCCTAGCACACCTACCGATTGCGATTCCCGATTTTTTGGGATAAAACGGTATGTGTGCGCTAGGATTACGATTGCGATTCCCGATTTGAAAAATGAATCGGCCCGATTTCAGTTTTAAGCTGATCGGGAGTCCTATGCGCGAATCCTATACGCTATGTGTGTACATGGCATTAGTCTGGTAAGACTAAGAGTGCTGGCTGGCTTCCCGGGGCGTGAGTTCGAATGTGGACTGAATCAATCTGATGACTTACGAAATTGATACGTCTTGTCACCTATGCGGGCGCTCGGTATTAATAGGATGGGGCAACGATTTGCTTGGTCGGTACCGGGATAATGTGACTAGGTATCAGGTCATGGTGTTTAGGGGGCCTTGTCTCCTGGTAGGGCAGCACTATTAAGTTGCCATGAGTGAGCCCTGTCAGAAATCGGTACCTGTCTTGATATACCATTATATGTTGCTAGGACGTAAGGCCCGTACATAAACCGAAGCCACGGCATTCCGCCCTCGCCAACTCGCACGTGGGGTGCGTCTTACAAGTGCAGCAAAGCTATGTTGATAATAAGTTATTGTTTCTTGGTTTCTACTACTGTAAGGAATTTTGCAGCCAAACCTGTGTTCTTCAATGGTGGAGGAAAAATGACAACGCAGAGGAACTCTTCAGCGATCACCCAGAAAGAAAAACAAGGGGGAACTCTTCAATGGTGGGGGGGAGGAAAACATGGAACTCGTCAATGGTGGTGGGGGAGGCGGGAGGCGGACGGCGGGGGGGGGGGGGTTAGAAAAAACGGAGGAACTGTTCAATTAGTGAAGGAAGTGAACTGTTCAATAGAGTAGAACTGGTTCATCAAAGGCTGTGGCATAAACTGTCCTGTCTGTAGGAAAGTGCATAAAGACCCCGTGCTGCTTATCGGAAAGAGTAGCCAATGTGGCGGTAGTGGGTTTCCTCCAAAAGAAATATGTCAGAATGACCATCTCTTCAACGTCCAATAGCCGATGATGAAAATCAATGTGCTCTAGACGCGTTGTTAAATAAAACAAACTTTCCTTTCGGGGGTACTCACGTAGCGTTGGCAGGGTGTGCGGCTGGCCATAGAGCGAGTTTTGCTGGGCGGGCAGGGTGCAGTTCCAGCGACGCCCGTGAAACTGGTGGCGACACTCAGCTAGGGCCAGCTTGGCGCCTTCCCCGACCGCCACGACGGCGTCCGGCCGGCTCTGGCAGATGGTCCGCTGTCGGGGCGCCAGGCCCGGAATCTTGTTACAGATGATGTTAGCACCCAGCGCGACCACCGAGGACAATGCTCTGGAAGTAGATGGTAGATCATAGATGGTTTGATGTCATCGGGTCATTATTCTCTGAAACTAGATGGTGTGATGATGTAGGGTCATTATTCTCTGAAACTAGATGGTGTGATGATGTAGGGTCATTATTCTCTGAAACTAGATGGTGTGATGACATAGGGTCATTATTCTCTGAAACTAGATGGTGTGATGACATAGGGTCATTATTCTCTGAACCTAGATGGTGTGATGATGTAGGGTCATTATTCTCTGAAACTAGATGGTGTGATGATGTAGGGTCATTATTCTCTGAAACTAGATGGTGTGATGATGTAGGGTCATTATTCTCTGAAACTAGATGGTGTGATGATGTAGGGTCATTATTCTCTGAAACTAGATGGTGTGATGATGTAGGGTCATTATTCTCTGAAACTAGATGGTGTGATGATGTAGGGTCATTATTCTCTGAAACTAGATGGTGTGATGATGTAGGGTCATTATTCTCTGAAACTAGATGGTGTGATGATGTAGGGTCATTATTCTCTGAAACTAGATGGTGTGATGATGTAGGGTCATTATTCTCTGAAACTAGATGGTGTGATGATGTAGGGTCATTATTCTCTGAAACTAGATGGTGTGATGATGTAGGGTCATTATTCTCTGAAACTAGATGGTGTGATGATGTTAGGTCATTATTCTCTGAAACTAGATGGTGTGATGATGTAGGGTCATTATTCTGTGAAACTAGATGGTGTGATGATGTAGGTCATTATTCTCTGAAACTAGATGGTGTGATGATGTAGGGTCATTATTCTCTGAAACTAGATGGTGTGATGATGTAGGGTCATTATTCTCTGAAACTAGATGGTGTGATGATGTAGGGTCATTATTCTCTGAAACTAGATGGTGTGATGATGTAGGGTCATTATTCTCTGAAACTAGATGGTGTGATGATGTAGGGTCATTATTCTCTGAAACTAGATGGTGTGATGATGTAGGGTCATTATTCTCTGAAACTAGATGGTGTGATGATGTAGGGTCATTATTCTCTGAAACTAGATGGTGTGATGATGTAGGGTCATTATTCTCTGAAACTAGATGGTGTGATGATGTAGGGTCATTATTCTCTGAAACTAGATGGTGTGATGATGTAGGGTCATTATTCTCTGAAACTAGATGGTGTGATGATGTAGGGTCATTATTCTCTGAAACTAGATGGTGTGATGATGTAGGGTCATTATTCTCTGAAACTAGATGGTGTGATGATGTAGGGTCATTATTCTCTGAAACTAGATGGTGTGATGATGTAGGGTATTATTCTCTGAACTAGATGGGTGATGATGTAGGTCATTATTCTCTGAAACTAGATGGTGTGATGATGTAGGGTCATTTTCTCTGAAACTAGATGGTGTGATGATGTAGGGTCATTATTCTCTGAAACTAGATGGTGTGATGATGTAGGGTCATTATTCTCTGAAACTAGATGGTGTGATGATGTAGGGTCATTATTCTCTGAAACTAGATGGTGTGATGACATAGGGTCATTATTCTCTGAAACTAGATGGTGTGATGATGTAGGGTCATTATTCTCTGAAACTAGATGGTGTGATGATGTAGGGTCATTATTCTCTGAAACTAGATGGTGTGATGATGTAGGGTCATTATTCTCTGAAACTAGATGGTGTGATGATGTAGGGTCATTATTCTCTGAAACTAGATGGTGTGATGATGTAGGGCCATTATTCTCTGAAACTAGATGGTGTGACGATGTAGGGTCATTATTCTCTGAAACTAGATGGTGTGATGATGTAGGGCCATTATTCTCTGAAACTAGATGGTGTGACGATGTAGGGCCATTATTCTCTGAAACTAGATGGTGTGATGATGTAGGGTCATTATTCTCTGAAACTAGATGGTGTGACGATGTAGGGCCATTATTCTCTGAAACTAGACAGTGTGACGATGTAGGGTCATTTTTCTCTGAAACTAGATGGTGTGATGATGTAGGGCCATTATTCTCTGAAACTAGATGGTATGATAATTACTAACCGCGAACAAACAGAGACAACACGCAGATGGAAATAACAAAATTTACTGGAGTACATAACCTGCAGGCAGGTCGAACATCATGAAGTACATGGTCATAACTGAATTATCGGATCGTGATGCAGAGTCACTAATGTCTTTGTACACGTATCGTGGATCATGGTATAGTGTTGAATGCAAACATGGATAAGTGTAACCGTGATAGGTACAAGTCAACATGATAATTAGTGAAGAGACAAGTTAGATTATCAGTGGAAATCGAGAAGTTATCAGAGTAGAGAAGACAACATGAGATGACTTAACGACACTCAGCAGCCCTCAACCCCATTAGTATCGGGTGGGAGGGTGGGTGAAGCGACTAGGACAGCCGAGTGAAAACGGGAAAGTGAAGAGAGAAAGCCAGACAGGTGCAGAAAGTACTGCCAAGACGGTAAGTAGTCCGGGAAAAAATAGTGCACATGTTCGCGTTCGGAAATTATATATGTTGACAAGCCAACATACGTGATGTAGGGCCATTATTCTCTGAAACTAGATGGTGTGACGACGTCGGGTCATTCTCATCTTAAACTGGCTATCATACATTTGGTTTCCACCAAGGTAAACGTTCAGAAACTCCCATTGAGACACAGCTGAGATAGCATTTAATATCAAGTGTCTTCAAATTGTCTGAATTGAAACTACGTATAGAATGAATTTCAGAGAGATTCAATTGTTATATATATGATATATGATAAAAGATATATGATATATAGGATATGATATATAGGATATGATATATGATATATGAAATATGATATATGATATACTAGATATTATCTAGATATCACTCTCACAGCAGAGAGCTAAATGGAGAGCGGCAGTCAAGTAATGAAAGCAGTCTTTGTCGCATCGCGAATGACAGCATGATGATGATGATGAGATATTATATATGTGATATATCTGGTATATATGGTATATGTGATATATGACATATGTGATACATGTGACACATGTGATATATGTGATGCATCTGATACATATGATACATATAATATATAATGACATGTATTACATGTATCACATGCATGACATATATGATATATATGATATATATGATATATATGATATATGTGATAGATGTGGTTTATGTGATATATCTGGTATATGTGAGATATTATGTGACATATATTGCATATATGATATATACAATATATGCGGTTTTTGATATATTGATATATTGATATTTATATGATATATATGATATATATATGATATATATTATATACATATATCATATATATGGTAATAAAATGTTTATTATATATAAAGTTCACTTCACCAGCCTCTCATTTCGGGCGCAAAAAGACGACGTGCACAACGCTTCGTTCTGGCAAACAATTACAACAAATTAAAAGTCACATTTAAATTAAAGAGACAGCAAGCGGAAATGGGATAATTACAGTTGATGGATGTGTCTGAGAGGGAGGAAGCAGATGACATGTGGAGCTGAGACCCCGGCCTGTCCATATGGGAAAGCACACAGAGTGACTGTAACCAGTTTCACTGTGAATAGTAGGAGGATTGAGAGATAGTAAGAGACTCACTCCTGCACTATCTTGAGTGCTTATACTGTACACTGGATCCTCTATTCTCTACTGTCTTCTGGTTACAGAAAGAGAGGGCGCCCCCGTCTCCAGTTCAGGGATACCATCAATAGAAACCTGAAGCTGAGAGACATTAAGACCGACTCATGGGCATCACTCTCACAGCAGAGAGCTAAATGAAGAGTGGTAGTCAAATAATGAAAGCAGTCTTTGTCACATCACGACCGACAGCATGATGATGATGATGATGATGATACTGTACACTATACAGCATAGGCTGTTCCCCCACTTTTAATGTTCACAATGTACACCATGTACAAACCAAATGTCATTGCTTCAATGGCGGAAAGACCAGTGCATTGGCGCTGACAAAATATGTATTCAGATGAATAAAATATTGATTTAAAAACAAAGAATAATGGAGTGCCAGACACCACCAACAAACGATGGCGGATGTCTAGGAGAAGTAACACGCATATCATGGTTTTCTTAGTATTTGTCTTAAAGGTATAATGTATTTCGTTATATTTCTATGTGTTTATTGGCATTTGTGTGTGTTTCTATTAATATCGATACATTTCTATGTGTTTCTATTAATTCTGGTGTTTTTATATATTTCGATGTAATTATACTTTTAAAGAAGCATTTCAGTTCACTGTGTTGATGTGCATTTCGAAATGTTTCTGTTTCTGTATTTCTAAACATTTATATGCATCTCCCTGTACTGATATGTCTTTCTATGTATCTCTGTATGGTTCTGTGTATCTTACTATATTTCTATGTATTTCGATATGTTTCTGTCCATTTCAACGTCTTTTTGTATTATTTCTATGCATGTCAATGTACTGCTATGTCTTTCTGTTACTTTCTGTATAAATGTTACTTTCTGTACATCTTGGTATGTTTCTGTTACTTGTTGTATATCTTGGTATGTTTCTGTGCATTCGATCTGTTTTTGTTCATTTCATTGTGTTTCTCTATCTTTCTGTACATTTCAGTGTGCTGCTGTGTATTTTTGTTCATTACCATGTATTTCTGCGCAATTCTCTAGGCTGCTATGTCTTTCTGTGCATTTCGATATCTGCTTTGTTTTTCTATGGATTTCAGTATGTTTCTACGCATTTAATTGTATCTATGACACTTATGTGTGTTTATAATTTATGGCGTTACTAAGTATTTCAAAGTGCTGCTCTCTTTCTTTATCATTCGCTAACTTTCTCTGTCTTATTTTAGCAGCCTCTGAACCTTTACGAAAAAGAAAGAAAATTAGTTTTATTTAATGACGCCTCTTGAGCTTATTGATTTTTATTATCGGCTATTGGGCGTCAACTATATGGTCTGACATATATAAGCAGGAAGTGGTCTTTTATATGCACTTTCTGACAGATAGGACAGCATGTACCACAGCCTTTGATGAACCAGTTGTGGACCACTGGTTGGAACGGAAAATAACCCAAACTGCAAATGTGTCCACTGAGAAGGATCGATCGGATGACCGATAGCTTCACAGGTGGACACTCTACCACCTGAGCTACGTCCCGCTCCTGAACCTTTATGATGATGTTCCTGTCAGAAAGGAAATGGATGTTGTACCCACTCATGTATATACCTAATAGCATTTCTACCATAAGAGGAGTGGGACGTAGCTCAGGTTGTAGCGTGTCCACCTGTGAAGCTCTCGGTTATCCGATCGATCCTTCTCAGTGGACCCATTTGCAGTTTTGGCTATTTTCGATTCCAACCAGTGGTCCACAACAGGTTCATTAAAGGCTGTGGTATGTGCTGTCCTGTCTGTGAGTAAGTCCGTATAATAGACACCTTGCTGCTTATTGGAAAGAGTAGCCTATGAGGTGTCATCAGGTTTCCTCCAAAGAAATATCTCAGAATGACCATATGTTTGACGTCCAACAGCCAATGATACGATTAAAAAATCACTGTGCTCTAGAGGTTTCAGTAAATATAACAAGCCTCACTTTTCCCCTACGATATAACAAGGTCCGACTTTGTAGCAGTTTGTGTGCCCATCTAATAGCTTTTCTATGATATGACAAGGGCCAACCTGATAGACAAGAAATTGACGTAACCACTCGTGTACCCAGCTAATAGTATTTCTATGATATGACAAGGCTCAGCATCATATCAATGTGAATTAATGAGATATCAGCTAATGGTTAGGGCACTCGTCCCGGAATGGCATAAATGTGGGTTCAATTGCCACTCTAACTATAAGAGTGTCCCGCTTGTTTGAACGTCCCCACGACACTGGTGCTGTGACCAGGATTCTCCACATGCTGAGTACTGTATGGTGTTGAACCTACCCCTTGACATGTAACGAAGGTGCACTATCTGGATATTTCGAATAGTAAGTACATGACTTAGGATTACAGGAGGATGCGTTTAGATGTAGTTGTGTTTTATGTCCTAGCAACGTCTAAGGTCATGGCTGGTGGGTACCAACTTTTGGCAATGCACACTCATGGTGACTATATAGTGCTGCCCCACTGGGAGACCAGCCCACCAGCACCACGACCGGATATCCCACACAATCATATTATCTGGACACTGTGCTAACCAGAGCTTGTCCTATCCTATTAATGCTAAGCACCAGGCTAGGTAGCGACAAGTATCAATTTTTTGTAAGTCATTGTGTAAAGTCCTCAGCTGGAATCTGTGGTTTGTGTAGGCAGGCTATAATGAAATCAATACAGGCCTTGTGGAAGAGTATAAAGAATGAAAGTAGAGAGAGAGACAATGCCCTCAGGGTTATTATTATATAGTGGTACATGGATCTGGTATGTCATACCACCTGACCGTGTTCTCCAATGAGAATCAAGCATTTACAGTTCCACCAATGAATATCAAGCAATCCTGTGTTACCATGGCTACAGTGATCTGCCCACCACCATCATGCAGTGTGGCTGCTTGGCCACCACCTGCCTGAGCTGAGTGTGTGGTGATCCGTGACTAACAGAGGGGGGAGGGGTAGTGAGTAGAGCTCCAATCTGCCCCTTACACACTATCTCTAGTGCCTCTTTCACACTATCTACCTAATACACAATGACTATTGACCATAAGTAAAGGATCACCAGCAACTACATAAATACATTCATGCACCTGGCACTATATATATACCATTTACCATTATAGACCATTTGCATTCCCCCACCAATACATTTTATCAGAATATTTTACAACTGGTTTGACTCGGGCAGGATTGGAACTCCTGACCTTCCACATGGGAAGCCTGCGCTCTTACGGATTCAGCAACGTCGGGTGAGTTAATTCTATCAGAGAGCCTATATAATCTAATGGTTATGCTAATCCCCCCAGAATGGCAGACATAAGGGATCGCGTATCACTCTAGGTAGAATATCCTGTTTGTTGCAATACCCTCACGACACATATATGATCCGGTAAGATTCCAAAGTGCGTCCATATTACACCGGAATAAGACCATCACCAGCCCTATGTTAATTTGCAGCGCTCGGACACACGAGAGAAGGCATATATAAGTTTTTATATTTATTGAATAGAAGCTCCATCATGGAATATCATAGGGTTATCTCAATCATCATATCATAACAGATAACAAAAAATAAACAAAAAAGTCAGTGCCACAGAGGCGAGTGAGGTTGGCACAAATGCGGGTGACTGGCACCAGTGTCACAGAAGGACTGGCTTCCTTATCGTTCATCAATTGGCTGTTGTAGTTGGCAAATGCGACTGGACATATTTCTGAAGCGAGATGAGAGATACATTTAAGGCATAGTAAATAGAGGCAATTAGTGAAATCAGCACTTAACCCCTACCAATGACTGAACTAACGAAAACAACGAAAAAAGGGTTGGGTGGGTGGGAAAATCTGACTTGCTTGTTTGCGGGCTTGTGGCGAAGTGAGGTTTGGGGCAGAGTAGGTCATATGGAGGTCACGAAAAAGGTCATGTTAGCCTCGCTCGCAAATTAACGATGTTGCCTCGCAACATACGTAATTTGTTTTTTTAGCTAATTATTTTTGGAGAAGTAATCAGTCTATAATTTACTATAAGTTACTGCTACATCACCCATTAAACTGCTACATCACCCATTAAACTGCTACATCACCCATTAAACTGCAACAGAAAGAATGAATTACGGCTTTCTCCCATTCATCAGGTAGACACTTTTAATTGAGAGTGAGTTACTTTAAATATCTGGTCACATGGTTTTACCAAGTATTCCTTACATGAATAGACTCTATTAGTTCCCCATGGCTCTACTAGTATTAGCAGTTCTGTGATGTCACACAGGGAAGGGAAGGGTCCACTTTCCTAGATCCTAAGGCATACTCAAAACCTAGAATTTATTTGTACTACTCTCTAAGCCTGTAATATGCCGTAGCCTATGCCACCATGGGCAGTCATTGCGGCTGAATGACACTAATATCGATAACTTAACCACAGAGACCCTAATGCCCCGGTCCCATACACGTTAGTGGACGTAGTTGAACATAGTGGAGGCTAACGTAGTTGAAGGTAGTTGAACGTAGTTGAACGTAGTTGAACGTAGTTGAATGTACCAGCATCTGTACTTGTCCATGATCTGTACTTGTCCATTGGTAATAACGTAGGTGAGCCATGATCTCCGATTTAATTTGTGAACATGTTCAAAAGAGCGCTACGTTAGAGGCTGAATTTGCATCCGTGATGCTAAAGTACTCTAGCGTATGCTAGCATACTCCAACATACTCTAGTGTACTCTAGAGTACTCTAGCATGCTCTAGCATACTCTAATGTACTTGGACGAAGCCATTAGTGGACGTAGGTGAGCGTAGTGCAGGCTAACATAGTTGAACGTAGTTGAACCTAGTTGATCGTACCGGCATCTGTACCATAATGTATTTATCTTCCCGTAAAATATTTATCCGTACCAAAACCTGCCATACCTTAACATATTTTAATGTAGTTTAACGTACTTACACCACGTTTGACCCATGTTAGCCTCCACTATGTTCACCTACGTTCAACTACGTCCACTAACGTCTATGTGACCGCGGCATTATACCCTAAATAGCTCCTAGAGATTAAGAGGCGTAGGTTATTTCAAGTGATACAAATTATGACTAGTCATATTTAATGATAACAATTCGTGACCGTACTATCAAAAGGTTCTATCTGACAAAAGAGTGCTTTCGAGATAATGAGGAATGAACCTGTGTAACTGCATAATAGCAAAACAGAGAGAACAATATTATTTTTAATATATCTCAATTAAAAATACCAGTTGAGAAACAGTTGTGTAACTGCATGATCAACTTTTGTAGATAGAACATTTTTACATCCATAACACCAATTCAGTCACTTT
The DNA here is from genome assembly GCA_030323885.1 of Branchipolynoe longqiensis. Taxonomy (NCBI): domain Eukaryota; kingdom Metazoa; phylum Annelida; class Polychaeta; order Phyllodocida; family Polynoidae; genus Branchipolynoe; species Branchipolynoe longqiensis. The sequence goes on from CM059186.1 coordinate 21,860,077, forward strand.
GTCAGATAGAACCTTTTTATAGTAAGGTCACAAATTGTAAATAAGTAAAGTTGTGTTGGCCATAATACTGCGGCCTCATGTCAAGGCCAAGGTTGCGTACATTGCAGCCTTTGAATACATAAGATGATATTATATATGGTTTCACACTCCATCACAACAAAACCCAAAGATGGTTGCTTTGTTTAAATTAAAGCAACATAGATTACAGACACCAGAAGTGAAGATCAAATGTGGAGTGCGACAAGGATGTGTTCTATAACCTAGTCTTTTCAACATTTATACAGAAATGATTTTCAGAGAAATAGATGACATCATAGGAATAAATGTTGGAGGTGGAAATATCAATAACACAAAATACGCAGACGATACAGCACTGCTAGCCTTAACGTCAAATCGACTACAAGATATAGTGGATGAAGTAAAAGAAAAAAGTGAGAGATGTGGCCTCAAAATGAATGTAAAGAAGACAAAATCCATGGTTGTCAGCAGAAAGGAATACAAACCAAGAGCAGAGATAAAAGTTAATGGTGTAATCTTGGAGCAGGTAGAGTCATTTGTGTATCTGGGCCATTTAATAACTAGTGATGGCGGATGTGAAAGAGAGATTAAACGGGGAATAAACATTGCCAAAACAACATTTCTAAAGATGCAGAAAGTACTAACATCTAGAGACATAAATATAAAAACAAGACTCCGACTGCTAAAATGCTATGTGTGGTCTACCCTTTTATATTGCTGCGAGACATGGACTTTGAAGAAAGCAATAACAACAAAGCTCAAGGCATTTGAAATGTGGCAATACAGAAGAATGTTAAAAATTCCATGGACAGCAATGATAAGCAACATGGAGGTCCTAACAAGAATGAAAATAAAGAGACAGATAATACAAACGATCAAAAACAGAAAAATTAAATACTTTGGCCACATGATACGACACCAGGAATCACAGAGAAGAATACTGGAAGGGAAGATAGAAGGGAAAAGACCAAGAGGGAGAAGGAGAACAACATGGATGGACAACATCACTGAGTGGACAGCAATGAGCTATGCGGAATGCGTAAGAGGAACGAATGACAGGAAGAGATGGAGGTCCATTGCAGCCAACCTTCTTCGAGAAGACGGCACCCATTGATTGATTGATTGAGATTACAGAAATTAATCTAATGTATTTATCTCAGAATATGGCACAAACTCGAAACCATCGGACTATGCAACTTTAATAAGTGCAGCAATATCCATGGTGGATCATACGAAGGATCAAATTTAGATAATTGCTTTGATTTAGAAAATGTCATGCTTTATTCGGATTATGCATCTTTAACTTGACTTACCCAGACGGGATGGCCGAATAAGTTAGAGCGTCGGTCTCCCGTGTTTGGTAGATCGTGGGGTCGTGGGTTCGAACCCTGGTTGAGTCAAACCAATGACTTAAAAATTGATACTTGTTGCTTCCTAGCCAGGCGCTCGGCATTATTAGGATAGGACAAGGAGCAGTGGAATGAGGAAGACCAATCATCCACGATTGAAATTTCCCCTGCTTAAACAACTAATGTACCAAAAAAAAAAAAAAAAATATGAAGTAGGCTTTCTTCAGACTATGCTGCTTTAAGTGTAAAGTAAGTAGCACAGCAATAGCTAGTATTGTATTTATACGCCAATGTGTTACTCAGTGTAAACGCTCTATAGATTAGTAGTTGTCAACTACATCTTTTTAATAGTAGAAACTCAATGACAGAATTTTGCTTCTTCATTTGATTTTCTTTATGCGGTGAATATTGGACAAGATGGCCGAATGAATTGATCGCCCACTTCCCTGTTTGGCTGGTTGCTTTTTGGAGTTTTACATCCTGGCATTATCTAAGGCCATATCAGGACGGGTGTACATCGACTTGTGACAGTGTGCACCCATGGTGACTTTATACTGATGCCCCAATGGGAGACCAGGCCACCAGCACCATGAACTGATATCCTGGTCAGTCACATTATCCTGACACTGAGCCAACCAGTCCTTGCCCTATCCTAATAATGCCAAGCACCTGGCTCGAAAGGGACAAGTATCAATTTTATAATTCATCGGTTTGATTCGACCAGGGTTCGAACCCGTGGGTTCGAATCCCAGGATCTACCAAAACGGGTGACGGACGCTCAACTCATTCGGCGATCCCATCTAATCTGAGGCCCACTTGAAATAACCCTGAGCATCCAAGCAGTCTATGACTTATCCATGTTTTGGTAGTTTTTGTAGTTTTGGGTTTTACGCCCGGGCAACATCTAGAATCATACCAGGACGGGCACCGACTTGTGACAGTGCGCACTCATGCGGTTTTAATGTGGGTCAACGAGTGGAACGTAGTGTAACGTAGTGGAACATAGTGGAACGTAGTGAGGAACGTTGGCCTTACGTCCGTTTAACGTCATTGACGTTCGCTGAACGAAACAGAACGTACGGCGAACGTATACCCTTACGTTCGACCTACGTCAAAACTTTTGAACATGTCCAAAACATCGACGTAACTCGACATAACACGACGTAATGTGACGTAGCTCGACGTCAGTCTAACGTCATTATGACGTCATCATAACGTAATCCAACATACATCAACGTAATGACGAAATATCACCACGTTAGGCTCACGTTCGCTCATTACGTCGTAGTGTGACAGGGGTATTAGGGCATGTCCCACAATGCACAAAGACAGCAGAAGTCACGCGGCGAAACAAGCCACCACAAGCCCTGCTTAGCGCACGACCCACAATGCACAGCGACACCGGAGGTCATGTGGTGAAACAAGCAACCACAAGCCCTGCTTAGCGCACGGCCCACAATGCACAGCAACACCGGAAGTCATGCAGTGAAACAAGCCACTACAAGCCCTGGTTAGTGCACGGCCCACAATGCACAGTGACACTGGAAGTCATGCAGTGAAACAAGCCACCACAAGGCCTGCTTAGCGCACGGCCCTCAATGCACAGCGACACCGCAATTCATGCAGTGAAACAAGCCACCACTGCCCTGCTTAGCGCACGGCCCACAATGCACACCAACACCGGAAGTCACCCGATGAAACAAGCCACCACTAGCCCCTCTTAGCACATGGCCCACAATGCATAGCGGCACCAGAAGTCATGCAGCGAAACAAACAACCACAAGCCTCTCTTAGCGCAAGGCCCACAATGCACAGCAACACCGGAAGTCAGATGACGAAACAAACCACCACAAGCCCCTCTTTGCGCACGGCCCACAATGCACAGCGACACCTGAAGTCATGCAGTGAAACAAACCACCACAACACAAGCCCCGCTTAGCACACGGCCCACAATGCCCAGCGGCACCGGAAGTCACGCGGCGAAACAAACCACCACAATCCCCTCTTTGCACACGGCCCACCATGCACGGCGGAACCGGAAGTCACGTGGGGACCGTCATGGCTTTTGCTCTCACGTGCAATAAAAAAAGGCGGGAGAGAGGACGGGGGGGAGGAGAGGCAGGGCGGGCAATTGCATCACGTGACAGAGGCTGGAAAGTAACCTGCACGCAGGGTGGCGCTGTGTGCCATGGCGTGAGGCAGTGTACCGAGCGACCGTGCGACTCAACGTCATCTTATGCCTGGTACACACCTACCATTTGTGCGCACCCACCTACCGTATACGATCTAAAACTGCCCGTTCCGCACACAAAAATCGCTTGGTGTGCGCTCCCCGCGCACACCTAGCGATTGCGATTCGCACATAAAACCTCAGTTTTAGGGCTAAAACCGGCCGATTACGATTGCGATTCGCGATTCGAAAAATGAATTGGCCCGTTTTCAGTTTTAAGCAGGTCGGGTCGAGTCGCACAGTTTTAGTGCGCGAATCCTATACGGTAGGTGTGTACCAGCCTTTACTGGGCGACCATTGACCAATTTCATATGATGTCAGCACCTGTATTTAGGTCAGTGCACGTGCTGCTTGGCTGCAGGACAACATCCGGTCACACTGCAAACTCAAAGGCTATGAGCAATCTTCATAGAGAAAAGCTGAAATATATCTAAAACCACACCACCTGGCCACAAACCAATTGGATTACATATAGAAAACACATTAAAAAAAGAGATTATATTAAATTTATAAGGCTAGGGTTCTGCATTTCTATTAATTTTGAATAAAATCGACGCGTTGCACCAAGCGTATCGGCAAACTCAATGCATTGTCAATGGCCGTGAGCAATCTTCATATAGTAAAAGTTAAATATCTCTAAAACCACACCACCTAGAAACAAGCTGATTGAAATACACATAGAAAACATGTTTACCAAAAAGATTATATTAAATTGATATGGTTAGGGTTCTGGATTTCTATAATTTTTAATAAAACTAATGTTTTGCACTGCGCGTACTGTCCAACTCAAGGCATTGTCAATGGTCGTGAGCAATCTTCATAGAGAAAATACAGAAAAAGTGAAATATCTCTTAAACCACACCACCTAGAAACAAATCGTTTGGTACACATATAGAAAAGATGTTTAACAAAAGGATTATATTAAATTTATGAGGTTAGGGTTCTGGATTTCTATTAATTTTGACTAAAACTGATGTTTTGCACTGCGCGTACCAGCAAACTCAATGCATTGTCAATGGCCGTGAGCAATCTTCTTACAGAAATAATTTAATATCTCTAAAACCACACGACCTAGACACAAACTGCTTGGAACCCATATAGAAAACATGTTTATCAAAAAGATTATATTAAATTTATACGGTTAGGGTTCTGGATTTCTCTTAATTTTGACTAAAACTGACGTATTGCACTGCGCGTACTGGCAAACTCAATGCATTGTCAATGGCCGTGAGCAATCTTCTTACAGAAATAATTTAATATCTCTAAAACCACACGACCTAAACACAAACCGCTTGGAACATATATAGAAAACATGCTTACCAAAAAGATTATATTAAATTTATAAGGTTATGGTCCTAGATTTCTATTAATTTTGACTAAAACTGACGTTTTGCACTGCGCGTACCGGCAAACTCAGTGGCAGTGTACCTTCGTTCTGCAGCCGAGCTGCGCGCTCATACACAATGTTTGTAAACATTGAAAGGCATCTATTGAACAGACAGAACCTCCACCATCCACACCAACCGTATATATATGCTCTGATGTCTTCATTCTTTGCAGAAGACATACAATTACAAAGCTTGAATTTATATCCTATTACCTCGTTTGTTAATATTCTTGTTCCAAATTACGTTTCTAACATATTAAGTATTATAGGAGCAGGATGTAGCTCAGGCGGTCGAGTGTCCACATGTGAAGGTGGGGGTCGTCCAATCGATCCTGCTCAGTGGACACATTTCCGCTCCAACCATTGATTCACAACTGGTTCATCAAAGGCTGTGGTATGTGCTGTCCTGTCTGTGGGAAAGTGCACATAAAAGACCCCTTGCTGCTTGTCGGAAAGAGTAGCCTATGTGGTGGCAGCAGGTTTCATCCAAAGAAAATATGTCAGAATGACCATATGTTTGGTGTCCAATAGCCGAAGATAAAAATCAATGCACTCTAGAGTCATTGATAAATAAAACAAGCTTCTTCTAACCTATTATATGCACACACTTTCACACCTGACTGATTCTGTTCTGTGTAGGACCAAAATACACACATAGAGAAGTAAATAATTTCAACTACTGCTTGGTCCTTCAAATTCCGAAATATGTACGAGGAAGATTATTTGTTTAGGATTGATTTTAATTAAATTGATTAAGATTGATTTGAACAACATTTTGTTTGAATGGGAGTTGATTGTTTGTTTGTTTGTTGTTGTTTTACATCCTAGCAACATCTAAGGTCATATCAGGACGGGTACCGACTTGTGACAGAACGCACTCATGGCGATTTTATAGTGCTGCCCCACTTGGAAATCAGGCCGCTGGCACTATGACCCGATATCCCACTCAGTCACATTATCCTGACACCGAGCTACCATAACGTCGCCATGAGTGCGCACTGTCACAAGTCGGTATCCGTCCTGATATGACCTTAGATGTCGCTAGGACGTAAAACAACAACAAACAGACAAACAAACATTCACCTTCATGGCTAAATTCTCCCTGAGTGATTGATGCATCGAGCCTTGTATGAATTCCACAAATCAAGGCGCTGAGAAGTCTCCTGCCAATTTGTCCTCAGTTTCTTGACAGTGTTAACAGAAACAGTCAGCACTCAAAAGAAATGAGATTAGTATAGGTGGAGATGGAGTTTATGGACCCCTCCTCAGATCGTGGTCAGCTGAAAGAATTCCACAGTGTCAGTAAGTAATATTTCAGTGCTGTACAGCAAAACAGCAAAAAGAAACTAACCAGGTGTGTAAAAGACCTGAGAGAAAGATGAGAGGTCTGGGAGAGGTTTTTCTGTTTGTTGTTGGAGTTGTGTGTTCTGTGTGGGTTTTTTTGGGGGGTATTATTGCTTTTTATTGTTGCGTAATATATTCGTTTTTGGGGTGTGTGGGAGAGAAATGAGGGAGGGCTGGGGAGGACTTTGAAAACTTAGGGTATTTGTTTGTTGTTGTTTTACGTCCTAGCAACATCTAAGGTCATATCAGGAGGGACTTAGGGTGTATTATGTTGAACGCGATAATTATGTAGTCCCGGTTGTACCTCCTCATTTGACACAGTATATATATATGTGTGTATATATTATATATCTACATATACATACATATACAACATATATACGATATATTTACATATATGTATACATATATACAACATAAAGACGACATATATGTATATATATGCATACATACATATATATTTATATATATATATATCCATATATATACATATACAAATATACACATAGATATATACATACATATATATATACATATATACACATATACATAGTAAATAATGGAAGTCCCTTGCATGCCTTTATACTTGCATAATCCTTATATATCACACTTATATACATATATATATCTATATATACATATATATGCATATCTATACATATACATACATATATACATATATACATATATGCATATGTACATATACATATCTATACATGGTTGATTGGTTGTTGGAGATTACATCCTCGCAACATCTAAGGTCATATCAGGGGCCAAATGTAAGAGTCACAATTTATCGGCTGCGGAGTTTAGGGCGGCCGGCGGGTTATCTATTGTCGGCGTTAATAAATGTGTCACGGGGGATGTATCAGTCCAAAGCGCGCGCGGGTTAGCTAACGTTTCAGTTATTTATAGATTTGGGAAATCCCTCTGCCTTTGTAGCCATATATTAGGCTCAAATATATTAAATGCGAGCATATTTAACAGAATTACATACTCAAATCGTGAAATTTAATTAAATTAACCCGAAATTCGAAGCGTTTTTAAGGCTACCACCGCATTGGCGGCGATATTACTAGTTATATTTTCGAATCGACGAACGTAAAGTAAACAAAAACGCCGCCGCCGCCAGTATGGAACGCGACGTCGATGCAGCGGCGATTTGTTTACATTACGTTCGGCGATTACTATCGCCGCCAATGCGGCGGTAGCCTTATTAACGCTTCGAATTTAAGGTTAATTTAATGAAATATCACGATTTGAGTATGTAATTCTGTTAAATATGGTCGCTTTGAATAGATTTGGCCCGAATCCGTCCCTAACCTGCACGTTATCCCAGGCTCAAGTTGGAGTTAGTGAAGACGACGTTAACGCTCGAGGCGGTAGCCTAACCCGCCCTGATACATTGAGACTTTGGCCGCTAACCCGGGAAATCCGCACGACGCGTGGGTTACGAGCCTTAACCCGGACTCTTACATTTGGCCCCAGGACGGGTACCGCAAGTCGTATGCATGATGGCGAAAAGTGAAAAGGCTAGATATCCTTGTGGCTATTTTTAGATTTGGGGTTTCCCTCTCACTCATGAATAACATAATTTGATATTATCAGTGAGTAGTCAATCTGTGCTATTTTTTTGTGGTTTTCATTTTATTAATAGTACCCACGATGTGACAGTAACTGCCGCTCATGCAGTTTTCAATGTCACCACAATATTATTCAATTTATTGTCGCGTTCATAATTGATAAATAACATAATTTGATATTAGCAGTGAATAGCTTGCTTATAAATAACAGAATTTGATATTAACAGCAATAGTCATGATCAGAAGCAGTACAGATTCCACAGCTATACTCGCCGGTGTACGAGTAGCGCTAACCCTTCTATGGAACAGGGTTAGCCTAACATGGGTTACGATCGCGAGGGTAGCGCTAACACTGCTTCTTGCATACCGATTTTGTTCACCTGTATTCCAGGGATAGCTGCTAACCCCGGGTTAGGAGCGCTAACACCGCTTCGTGAATACCCTATATTCAGGGTAATCCGGGATAGCCGCTAACCCCGGGTTAGGAGCGCTAACACCGCTTCGTGCATACCCTATATTCAGGGTAATCCGGGATAGCCGCTAACCCCGGGTTAGGAGCGCTAACACCGCTTCATGCATACCCTATATTCAGGGTAATCCGGGATAGCCGCTAACCCCGGGTTAGGAGCGCTAACACCGCTTCGTGCATACCCTATATTCAGGGTAATCCGGGATAGCCGCTAACCCCGGGTTAGGAGAGCTAACACCGCTTCGTGCATACCCTATATTCAGGGTAATCCGGGATAGCCGCTAACCCCGGGTTAGGAGAGCTAACACCGCTTCATGCATACCCTATATTCAGGGTAATCCGGGATAGCCGCTAACCCCGGGTTAGGAGCGCTAACACCGCTTCGTGCATACCCTATATTCAGGGTAATCCGGGATAGCCGCTAACCCCGGGTTAGGAGAGCTAACACCGCTTCGTGCATACGGCCTAGGTCATAACTTATTCAGTCCCCCCCCCCCACCCCCCCAAAGGAATCAGCGGGGCAAAACTGAGCTTGGTTTAACGGGGTTGTACTGTAGCAGTCCTGGCATGAGCCTGACCACCACGGATTGGCAGCAGAGACTATGCCACCCACCGTTGCAGTTCTACTGTGACAGGTGGCGGAAGGCTAGCCAGTGGGCGGGTACCTGGGTGAACTGCCCCTACTGTGTCCGGCTAGCGGCTCCCCTCCACCTTGAGAGGTTACCTGTGGATTGGCTGGTCAGGGGGCGGGTTACTTGGATCTGTGACGCAGCAGTGGGTGCAGATACTGCAAGAAATGAGGAAGCATGCATTTCTTCTTCTTGTCGTCCTTTCCACATTGCGTTCAAGAAAACAGACCAGGGGGAACTGGCCGTAAGTGGCTGATCACAATAGGATAAGCCAAGAACTGGTATTATCGCTCAGTATTAGGATAATGTGACTGAATGGAATATCAGATTATTTTGCCAGCGAGCTGGTCGTTCAGTTGGGAAGCACTATACAGCCACTATCATCCCAAGTCAGTACCCGTCCTGATATGACCGCTGATAGTTGATAGGATGTAAAATCCCAACAAATATGCTGAGTCATTTCTGGGTTCTGGGGTTTCTGCCTTTTGGGTTGGTGAATATAGTAGAGATGCTGTTTCAGGCTATGGAAATTATGACCAGTGATATTTGATTATAATAATTGTAAAGAAAAAAGTAAGTTGCTTTGGTCATGTTACAGGCCCTTTAAACGGTATTGGATGTGAATAAAGAAGGGGAGGGATTGAAGTATCCTGTGGGCGTGTACACCAATAGTTCATAAAGTTGTATGTAATGGGGGACCTCCGACTTTTTAGTTCAAATTCCTGCCGTTCGCGTCTCCACTGAACTAGTGGGCCTATTCGGCACACTGTCACACTGCAAACCCAATGGCTATGAGCAATCTTCATACAGAAGAAGTCAAATATCTCTAAAACCACATGACCTAGACACAAACCACTTGGTATACATATAGAAAACATACAACGAATACATTATATTAAATTTCTAAGGTTAGGGTTCTGTATTTCTATTAATTTTGAATAAAATAAACGTTTTGCACTGGGCGTACCGCCGAACTCAGTGCATTGTCAATGGCCGTGAGCAATCTTCATACAGAAGAAGTCAAATATCTCTAAAACCACAAGACCTAGAGACAAACCGCTTGGTATACATATAGAAAACATACAACGAATACATTATATTAAATTTCTAAGGTTAGGGTTCTGTATTTCTATTAATTTTGAATAAAATAAACGTTTTGCACTGGGCGTACCGCCGAACTCAGTGCATTGTCAATGGCCGTGAGCAATCTTCATACAGAAGAAGTCAAATATCTCTAAAACCACAAGACCTAGAGACAAACCGCTTGGTATACATATAGAAAACATACAACGAATAGATTATATTAAATTTCTAAGGTTAGGGTTCTGTATTTCTATTAATTTTGAATAAAATATACGTATTGCACTGCGCGTACCGGCAAACTCAAAGCATTGTCAATGACCGTGTAGGCCCACTACTACCGATGCGCCACCAAGTGTCGGAAAATGAACTACGCCACATGTCCCTCATTGTGTTAGTATGACTGGTTTGCCAATCTCTTTGGATGTTGAAAAAGAAGTCCCCCCCCTAAATCTGCATGTATATAATGAGTCTCAAAAGGTGCTAACTTTTCGTGTTTTTGTCCATTGTAACGATTGACACAAAACAGCACATAAACGGTTACACTGAAAACACAAGGACATTTGCTTCAAGTCAATATGTATTCTATTTGGATTATTGAACACCATGTAAAAAACAAATCAGTTTATCCTGAGCAAATGCATATGTAGATAGCATGTTGATCGGTACAATGGACAAAGTTTTGTCCCATATTGCTTAGCACCTTCTGAGACTGTTTCATGTATGGCTGGGGGTAAAGGTGGTGGTGGGGGTAGCATTGTTCAGTGTATACACACACACACCTGCTGTCTGATTCAGGGTAGAAGTTTCACCATTGTATGTCTGGGTTTGTGTGTTGGAGTGTTGGCGGGATGGGGGATTGGGGTATTGGGAGACGGGGGTTGATGTGTTGGAGTGTTAGAGGGTTGAGGGGTTGGGGGATTGGGAGTTGGGGGTTAAGGGAGTTGGGGTTGGAGGGTTGAGGGATTGGGGGTGGAAGGTTGAGGGATTGGGGGTTGGAGGGTTGAGGGATTGGGGGGGTGGAAGGTTGAGGGATTGGGGGTTGGAGGGTTGAGGGTTAGGATGTTGGAGTCTTGGGCGGTTGGGGTTGGGGGGATTGGCTGGTTGGCGGGTTGGCGGGTTGGGATGTTGGGGTGTTGGGGGAGGTTAGAGAATTAATCTGACAATGACCCTTGAAGCACCAGTCCACCATCCCTGAGAACCGACGAGGACTCGATTGGGGGATGGATGGGCAGTGTGGGCCCAGATGGGGCAAGACGAGATCAAAAGGGGCCAGAAGGGGCCCATATGAAGATCCCTAAGATCGTGTCCAGAAGGTGCCCAAACGCAGATTAGTGAGGGCCCTTAGGGAGTCCAGAGGGAGCCTACAGGGCCCCAGATGGGGGCCCAGTGGGGAACTAAAGGTACCGAAATGGGGCACCAGGGGACCTAATGGGTAATCAGAGGGGCGGGCCCCAGATGGGGGCACAGTGGGGGCCTAAAGGGTACACAGAGGGGCCCAGATGGGGGCACATTGGGGACCTAAAGGTATCGAAATGGGGCACCAGGGGACCTAATGGGTACTCAGAGGGGTGGGCCCCAGATGGGGGCACAGTGGGGGGCCTAAATGGTACACAGACGGGCCCAGATGGGGGCACATTGGTGACCTAAAGGTACTGAAATGGGGTACAAAGGGACCTAATGGGTACTCAGAGGGGCGGGCCCCATATGGAGGCACAGTGGGGGCCTAAACGGTACCGAGAGGGGCCCAGATGGAGGCACAGTGGGGGCGGCATAAAGGGTACCCAAATACGCCCAGATGGGAACACTGGGTACATAAAGGTACTCAGAGGGACCCAGATGGGGACACAGTGGGGACCTAAAGGAGAAAGGGAGCTCAGAGGGGGCCAATAAGGGGCAAGAAGGGGAACCAGCGGCCGCCTGGATCCCACCTGGGTCCCGGCGGGCGGCGGAGGACAGGGCAGGGGCCGGCGGTGGAGCGAGTCTGTAATCACCCGGCAAACCCCCCGTGGTGATTGATACTGTACGCCGGGTCTAAGTGCAGGCTTTATCCCACACCATCTTATTACAACAAGATCAATGGTCACTTGGCTGCACCTTCAAGGGTATTGGGTTTCAGGGATTGTCTTTTGGGGCGCTGTGCATTCAGAAATGTATAAATATATATGTATGTATATATATATATGTATATATATATATGTATATATATACACAACCACACATGTTCATATATGTGTGTATATTTACAAATGTCTCTATCTCTATGTAATTATATATATATATATATACATATGTAGTAAATGTATATAGTATCTATACATATATACATATACAGTAAAACCTCTCTAACCAACCACCTCCACAGATAACCACTCCCCTATAGCGATCGCGTTATTTGGGTCCCAAATGATCCCCCATATAATACCATTGTAATGATTTTACAAAACTCCCTGAACTGACCACCTCTATAAATGGACCATGTAAAGTCAGTCCCACGGTCGGTCGGTTAGAGAGCTTTTACTGTATAGACATAGGTATATATATATGCACATATATGGGATGCGTAGACCTCTATGTATATATATATACTAAGTGCTAAGCAATATGATACAAAACTTTGTCCATTGTAACGATCAACATACTATCTGCTTATGCATTTGCTCAGGATAAATTGATTTGTTATTTACATGGTGTTTCATAATCCCAATAGAATACATATTGATTTGAAGCAAATGTCCTTGTGTTTTGAGTGTAACCGTTTATGTGCTGTTTTGTGTCAATCGTTACAATGGACAAAAAAAAAGAGTTATCACCTTTTGAGACAGGCTCATATGCACATATATGTATATATGTATACACAGACATATAAATACATATGAAATTGATCGATATAACCTACCTTAATTTAGTTTTAAGTAACCTTTATTTTACATGGCTAACTTTGTAGAAATTTGAAGTAAATAGGTGTTATATTAATTTTGACATGTACATAAAGAAATCACAACACCATCCACCTCACCAATAAGACATTCTCGAAAAATGGCCAAGTATTGTTTTCTATGCAGCAATAAATGCTTCACAAATGCATAATCTTTAATTTGGATATATATATATAGAGAATCAAATCTAGATTTGTGTTTTGGATTTGAATATGTTGTGCTTTCATTGGACTATGCAGCTTTTATAGACTAGATCACCGTTCCGACTGCGCATGCACTGAAAACGGTGCTGGCAGCAAAGCAAAGGCATACAGCCATTGAGTTTGCCGATACGCGTAGGGAAAAATTTAATTATACATGCCATAATGAATATGTATAAGACACAACTCTCCATAATTAAGCATTTTGTGCTAAGAAACATACAATTTCAGTCACTTTACATGCTGATGTTTACATCACCATTGTAATTCTTGTTCTAAATATTAAAATGTCAAATGTGTCAACAAAAATTTGTTTCAAAGAAATATATAACCAATATCTGAATAACCCTACTCATTTTCTATTTCTACATATCATATGTCATTAACCATAGGATATAAATAAAAACACAAATAAAATAAGTAAAACTGACACTGGCTATGGCTCTAACACTAGACCGAGTGCCCAGATTTGTCTAAATCTAAATGCACATGGCATAAGATGTGCTGATTATATTGATGTAAATGCAATGCTGGATAAAAGATTAATATCTAAATTTATTATATATATATTTTTAGTTAGTGTTCTATGTTTCAAACAAGAGATGAGATGAGCTGAAACTAGCACATTTCGTAGCTGCACCCAGTGTATTAGCATGTGCCATGTGCTTCTCGCGGGTTTGTTTTGCTTTGACGCATACCACAATGCACCACGCCGCTGGAATGGCGATGTAGTCTATTACACACGCTAACACATTTCCCCACCCACCCATGTCACACATTACTCCCAACCCACCCACACTATGACACATTTCCAGACTATGATACATTTTCCCACCCACCCATGTCACACAATGCTCCCAACACACCCACACTATGACACATTTCCAAATTTTGACACATTCCCCCACCCACCCATGTCACACAATATTCCCAACCCACCCACCTTCGCGTGATGTATTGCATGTATTCCCTCCAGGGGCCACCCACCCCCTCTCTCTCTTCTGTCAGAAAGAGTCGTACATATTTGTAAGGCAATTGGCCTTTAGATAGATATGGGGGAGCTAGATAAAAGAATCACCCCATACTAGTATTACTACAGTAGCCTGCGTATGTCTGAAGAACAACCCTATATAAAAAGTGGAGAAATTGTGGGTAAATTTTAAAAAACTAATATAGAAACTACTAACACCTAAAACCACAAAAGGTTGGCCCGAGAAAGATCAGGTAAACACTCCTGAGTGCGGGACCAGACCAATCCAGTATCACAGCTGTCCAGCGGTGAAAACAAGCACCCTCTTGGGAGGTTATCTGTTATGGGCAGAATAAATAAACTTGCCACCAAAAAAAAAAATGAAATGAGCACATAAATTCTTAATCTAAAAAGCAAAATATATTCTTCACATACCTTTATATATTTACCCTCAATTTTTTAACTGATTAGTAGATTAGTCCAGTAGATTAATGAACTTTAAAGTTTGAATTGACAGAGCTCACGTGTCAATATGGCAGAAATTGGCAGGAAGTTGAGAGGTTCCTGGGTACTAATCCAATCTAGGTCAGGAAGCAGTCATTTTCATTGGCTGAGGTAGTCAGGTGGTATAACAGGTTCATTCAAACATGGAGGATTTACTTCATGGACTCCATTACTTCAAACTGATGTTGTGTCATTATTCAATGATATTATGTGATAATATGTGATTTGAACATTCTGGAGAGTATATGTTAAGGGGATACATATACAATCGGATTGTAGCTATTGGACATAAGATAGGAATGCGTAAGCCCCAGTCACACATAGCCGGACGAGCCCCGAATTTTGAGCCGGACCACCCACGGACCAACGTCCCGGACTGTCCCAGACCGCCATGGATAAAATCACTCTTTTCATTGATTTTTGCCTCGCAGTCACACTTTCCTGGACGAGCCCCGGATGAGCCCCAGACCGCCCCGTACCGCCCCCATACCACCCCCGGACTGCTCCCGGACTGCCCCCAGACTGGGCTGGACCGGCCCCGGATGAGGCCGGACCACCCCCGGACTGCCCCGGACCACCCCCGGACTATCCCGGATCACCCCTAGACTATCCCGGATCACCCCTGGTCTTATGGGGGCAGTCTGGGAGTGGTCCGTGGCTAGGCCGGGGGTAGTCCTGGATAGTCCGGGGATGGTCCGGGTCAAACCGTGGCTCAAAATGACCCCGCACCACCCCCGGACAGGCCCGGTCCACCCCAGACCACCCCCGGAATACCCGGGCCACCCCTGGATCAGGCCGGATCAGGCCGGATTGAGCCCGCATCGCAAAATCCCCCGGACCACCCCGGATGTTTTAAACATTTAAAAACATCCGGGGCTGAGCCCGGATGGTGCCAGATGAGCCACGGATCAGGCCGGATCAGGGGGTCTCGGCACGGATGAGCCACGGATGAGTCATGGATCACCCTGGACCACCCCGGATGGCAGTCCGGGGCTCGTCCAGCCCCTGATCCGGGTATGTGTGACTGGAGCTTAAGCTAAGACCATCAACAGTGAGACACATTTTCTCCAACTTTTAGATAGGGTTGTAATTCACCTCTGAACAAAGTCAGAGGTGAATCTTTTATCTACAGGGAAGGTTGCGAGGTGGGAGAGGCAGAGTGTAAGGTGTGGGTGCAGGTTCAAAGTGGGCTAGGAGTTAGAGTTTGAATGGCGGGTTGTTGCGGGTGTGGTTAAGTACAGGATGTGGGTGAGTGTGAGCAATCTGAATATGGCTTATGCATTAAAGCTGCATAGTCCGATGAAAGCATCCAATTTTCTAAACCAAAACAGTCACCTAGATTTAATCCTACATAGCCAACTTAGATATTGGTGAATGTATGAATGTATGAATGTATGGATGCATGAATGTATGAATGTATGAACTCATGAATGTATGAATGTATGCATGTATGAATGTATGAATGTATGAACTCATGAATGTATGAATGTATGAAAGTATGAATGTATGAATGTATGAATGTATGAATGTATGAATGTATGAATGTATGAATGTATGAATGTATGAATGTATGAATGTATGAATGTATGAATGTATGAATGTATGAATGTATGAATGTATGAATGTATGAATGCATGAATGCATGAATGTATGAATGTATGAATGTATGAATGTATGAGTGTATGAATGTATGAGTGTATGAATGTATGAATGCATGAATGTATGAATGTATGAATGTATGAATGTATGAATGTATGAATGTATGAATGTATGTATGAATGTATGAATGTATGAATGTATGAATGCATGAATGTATGAATGTATGAATGTATGAATGTATGAATGTATGAATGTATGAAAGGGTAAGTGTGTGAATGTATGAATGCATGCGTGAATGTATGTGTGTAAACATGATGCGAGGTGGTGTGAGGTGTATGTGTGTATGTGTGTATGTGTGTATGTGTGTATGTGTGTATGTGTGTATGTGTGTATGTGTGTATGTGTGTATGTGTGTATGTGTGTATGTGTGTTTGTGTATGTGTGTATGTGTGTATGTGTGTATGTGTGTGTATGTGTTTATGTGTGTATGTGTGTGTATATGTGTGTATGTGTGTGTATGTGTGTATGTGTGTATGTGTGTGTGTGTGTGTATGTGTGTATCTGTCCGTATGTGTTTATGTGTGAGTATGTGTGCATGTGTGTGTTTGTGTGTGTATGTGTGTATGTATGTGCATGTGTGTATATGTGTATGTGTGTAGGTGTGTATGTGTCCGTATGTGTGTATGCGTGTATGCGTGTATGTGTGTATGCGTGTATGTGTGTGTATGTGTGTTTGAGCATGACGGTGCTGGGTGGGGGTGTGTGTAAGTGGTGCGGCAGGTGGTGCAGGTACAACTTATGAACAGGGGACACCGCCTGCCGGCCCTCGGGCGGGCTGGCGTGCGGGCTGGCGGGCTGGCGGGCTGGCGTGCGGGCTGGCGGGCTGGCGGGCTGGCGTGCGGGCTGGCGGGCTGGCGGGCTGGCGGGCTGGCGGGTGTCGGGCGGGGCTGGCGGGCGGGCGGGCTGGCGGGCGGGCTGGCGGGTGGGGCCGTGGGCCCGGGGGCCGGGGGGCCTGGGGCCGGGGGGGGGGCCGGGGGGGCCTGGGGGGGCCGGGGGCCGGGTCCGGGGCCGGGGGCCTGGGGGCAGGGGCCGGGGGCCGGGGGCCGGGGGACGGGGGCCGGGGGCCGGGGGCCGGGGGCCGGGGGCCGGGGGCCGGGGGCCGGGGGCCGGGGGCCGGGGGCCGGGGGCCGGGGATGGGGGCCAGCCCTGGGTCTGGGCCGGGGCTCGTGCCGGGAGCCGGGTCCGAGGACGGGGGTTAGTGGCCGGGGCAGGGGCTGGGGAGGGCAGGAGGGGGGCGGGATTCGGCCCCCGCGACGGGCGGAAGGCGGTCCCAGGCCGTAAAGGCGCTCCGTACACGGCTAATGACGGGTTATCAACTTGCCGTGCCGGGCCGGGCACAACCAACACCCCAGCACCCCGGCAAGCACTGCCCTCGGGCGGTACATGTCACGCCGATGACTAGATACACACACAAATAATTAGCGCCGCGTTTTTGTGTGCGGTTTCATTTCGCTGTCTGGCGACAGTCGTCGACGCTGCGACTGGCAAAGCGGTGCAGCCATCTCGCACTTCCGCGCTGCTATCTCTCTCTCTCTCTCTCTCTCTCTCGAATTGAACAATGGCTTCGCTCTCTGACGGGAGAGGTCGGTGAAGGCCCGGTCACATAGCCGTTAGTGGACGTAGTGATCCGTAGGATAGATTAAAGTGGGTCAAACGTGGCGTAAGTACATTAAACTACGTAGAAATACATTAAGGTACGGCAGGTTTTGGTATGGATAAATACGTAACGGTACGGATAAATACATTACGGTACGGATAAATACATTACGGTACAGATGCCGGTACGTTCAACTATGTTCAACTAATTTCAACTATGTGAGCCTCCACTACGTTCACCTACGTCCACTAACTGATATGTGAACAGGGCTTCGTACACATATGCTAGAGTATGCTAGAGCACACTAGAGTATGCTAGACTATGCTAGAGTATGCTAGAGCATGCTAGAGTATGCTAGAGTATGCTAGAGTACGTTAGCATCATGGATGCAAATTCAGCCTCTAACATACGGCTCTTTTGAACATGTCCAAAAATCAAATCGGAGATCACGGCTCACCCACGTTATTACCAAGTTAAAGTTGCATGGTCCGCTGAAATATGAAAATTTCAAAACCAAAACAATTATCTAGATTTGATTTTTACATATCTAACTTAGATACTGATGCACTTTCTGAAATTTGATTCTGCATCCAACTGAGTCAATTTAATAGAACATGAGACTTGTCAACTAATTAGCTCGCATTTATAATTGCAGCTCCACACCAACTTCCTGTGTGTTTGTTGTTTGTTTTTGGGGAGTTTTCAGTTGGGATGGTGAGTTGGCGCATTGGGAGGCATTGCCGTGTTGGCATGTTGGTGGGCTGAAGGCTGCAAATCTGCATCACTGTATGGGCACTGCCAAAGGCGGTCCTGTGCGGCGGGGAGTTGGCTTCCGGTGGATAGTGGTCAGAGAAATCAGGGAGGCGGGAAGGGTAGGTTGGGAGAAAAAGGTATTCTAGGACTAGGAGCCCAATGCCATTCCTCTAAGAGGGCCGGGGAGCATGGTTGGTTGGTGTAGGTTTACACCCCAGCAAGACCCCAGGCCATACCAGAACGGGCATTGACTAGTGACAGTGCACACTCATGGCGATTTTATAGTGCTGCCTCAAGATATGGGATGGAGTAATTCAAAAGTGTTCATAATAGATGATTTCCACAACCAAACCCGCCCTCTGGTGTTAGTTGCAAAAACTACTGATGTGGGCAACAGTTCGCCATGCAGCCTGCTCTGTGGAAAAGGTATTGTAGAGGATTTCCAACTCCACCTCCTGAACTGTGATAGTAGTGGCTCACTGTGCAGCACTCTCTGTCGAAATAGATGATTTCCAACACCGACCCATGCATCGTCTAATGGCAGTGGCAACAACTGATGTTGTATGTATCAGCTCACTGTACATCATGCACTATGGACAAGGTATTACAGATAGTTTCACCACCAGTCTGTGTTCTTATGGTAATTTTGTTTGTTTTCTTTCATTTATTGGAGTTTTACATACTGACAACATCTAAGGTGGCAACAGGATAAGTATCGACTTGTGACAGGATTCACTCATGATTATTTTGTAGTGTTGCCCCACTGGGAGACCAGTCACATTATCCTGATACTGAGCTAACTAGTCCTTGCCCTATCCTATTAATGCCGAGTGCCAGTCTAAATAGCAACATGTATCAACTTTGTAATCATTGGTTTGACTCGACCAGGAATCGAACTGCCGACCTGACGAGAAGCCTGTGCTCTACCGATTCGGCCACTGTGTCTGGTCTATCTATCTATCTATCTATCTATATCTATCTTGCAGGTATAGCAATACCACAGGGAGTTTGACGCCCCTGCCCTGCAGAGTTGCAAACCACTGCCTTGTGGTACAGGTTCTTGACAGAACCGAAGGCTAAAGCTAGGATTCCTTACACACGGTAAGCGGCATGCGGCATGCGGCAAGCGGCATGCGGTATGCGAATGGGAAGATTCCTTACACACGGCATGCGGCGTGCGGCATGCGGTAAGCAGCATATAAAAGTGTGCACCCATGTGTACATTCGTTGGTATTCATATTTATGTGCATATGGTAGCATTTTTAGCTTTAAGCTAGGATTCCTTACACACGGTAACCGTCAGTCTCCCGATTGGGACGGTCCTAACATCCTAAACTGAGCCATGTTAGGACCGTCCTTTTCGGTCAACAAAACCATTATTTTGTCTTTATGTGTGCTATTTCTACTCCTGGGGGTTCCTACCTTTATTATAACCAAATTATAGATAAGTATTCATATTTTTGTGGCTCTGGTAGCATTTTTAGCAACCCGAACCACCACCACTACCATATGTTTCCACTCAGCAGCCTTGGAGACTGCTTCCTAACAGGTCCGCGCTCTACCTTGTCCTGGCTGTCCGTAATTATCAGTCGCCTCCTCCAGCCTTATATCAATGGACAAATGCGACTGATGCTTTTCTATTCACACCCCATGTTAGGACCGTCCTTTTCGGTCAACAAAACCATTATTTTGTCTTTATGTGTGCTATTTCTACTCGTGGGGGTTCCTACCTTTATTATAACCAAATTATAGATAAGTATTCATATTTTTGTGGCTCTGGTAGCATTTTTAGCAACCCGAACCACCACCACTACCATATGTTTCCACTCAGCAGCCTTGGAGACTGCTTCCTAACAGGTCCGCGCTCTACCTTGTCCTGGCTGTCCGTAATTATCAGTCGCCTCCTCCAGCCTTATATCAATGGACAAATGCGACTGATGCTTTTCTATTCACACCCCATGTTAGGACCGTCCTTTTCGGTCAACAAAACCATTATTTTGTCTTTATGTGTGCTATTTCTACTCGTGGGGGTTCCTACCTTTATTATAACCAAATTATAGATAAGTATTCATATTTTTGTGGCTCTGGTAGCATTTTTAGCAACCCGAACCACCACCACTACCATATGTTTCCACTCAGAAGCCTTGGAGACTGCTTCCTAACAGGTCCGCGCTCTACCTTGTCCTGGCTGTCCGTAATTATCAGTCGCCTCCTCCAGCCTTATATCAATGGACAAATGCGACTGATGCTTTTCTATTCGCACCCCCGTGTCGCATCTTTTCTATTCGCACCCCCGTGTCGCATGCCGCATGCCGGACCGATCGCTACAGGGACCGATCGAGTTGTCGCATTCGCATTCGCATACCGCGTGTAAGGGTTGCACCCCATTGACTTCAAGGCGTTTCGATTTTTTGCCGCATTCGCATTCGCATTCGCAGACCGCATACCGCGTGTAAGGAATCTCAGCTTAAGGGAGCAAACCCTAAACAGAAAACCATGTCACTGTGGCAGCCTTAAGGGCAGTTGATGTATGGAACTCCCAACATCTCCCGACCAGCCACTGCAGGGTCAAATAGTTTTGCACCTGTCTTGACATGTTCTTGCCGGTGTGAAACCTCTATTTGCTCCCTGAGAGAGTGCCACTGGTAACGTGCAAAAGCCAGCAGGACTTCAACAATTTGCAGGCAGCTTTCATGAAATGTAGATACATTAAGACAGACTCATGGACGCAACTCTCACAGCAGAGAGCTAAATGGAGAGCGGCAGTCAAGTAATGAAAGCAGTCTTTGTCGCATCGCGACCAACAGCATGATGATGATGATATCTATTTATCTATCAATATCCCATGAAAACAATATTTATCTATGTATGTATTCAGTGATACTTACATATATATATATATATATATATATATATATATATATATATATATATACATGTGTCCTTTCAGTTTCACGAGAAATATACATTGATTCATCGACAGTTTGGGACAGTTCAGGTTATTAAACACGCACTGGCAAGGGACAACCAGGTAAGGATTGGACCAGATGGGATGGCCGAATGAGTTAGAGCGTCCGTCTCCCGTGCTGGTAGATCGTGGGGTCGTGGGTTCGAGTCCCGGTCGAGTCAAACCAATGACTTTAAAATTGATACTTGTCGCTTCCTAGCCAGGCGCTCGGCATTATTAGGATAGGGCAAGGACTGGTGTGCTCAGTGTCAGGATAATGTGACTGAGTGGGATACCAGGTCATGGTGCCGGCGGCCTGGTTTCCCAGTGGGACAGCACTATAAAGTCGCCATGAGTGCACACTGTCACAAGTCGGTACCCGTCCTGATATGACCTTAGATGTTGCTAGGATGTAAAACAACAACAAACAAACAACAACCAGGTAAGGAAGAGGCATAGTGCAGTGAACACACACACGCACACACCAACCCACAACAAAACCCAACTAACAGTTTCACACCCACACCCACTCCCCCACACACCTGCCTTCCCATCCTTAGACACGCACGGTGAGCTGGTGTTGTGATCGAGACCTCAGTATCTGTTACTCTCAATGCTTACCCATGTCCGCCCGTGCCCACCCCGACTGACAATCAGCCGCCCCGCTCCCTGCCCTCCGCCCCGTCCTCCGCCCCATGCCCCGCGCCCCGCCCCGCCCCGCCCCGCCCCGCCCCGCCCCGCCCCGCCCCGCCCCGCCCCGCCCCGCCCCGCCCCGCCCCGCCCCCGCCCCGCCCCGCCCCGCCCCGCCCCCCCCGCCCCCCCCGCCCGCCCCGCCCCGCCCCGCCCCGCCGCCCCGCCCCGCCCCGCCCCGCCCCGCCCCGCCCCCGCCCCGCCCCGCCCCGCCCCGCCCCGCCCGCCCCGCCCCGCCCCGCCCCGCCCCGCCCGCCCGCCCGCCAGCCCCGCCCCCGCCCGCCCAGCCCCGCCCTGCCTTCCTAGTAGGAAGTGGCAAGTATACATTTTAAGTCATTGGTTTGAGTCGACCAGGGTTGGAACCCATGGGTTCGAATCCCACGATCTACCAAAACGGGAAACGGACGCTCAACTCATTCGGCCATCCCGTCTGGTGGAAAAGAAAGGAAAAGAAAAAAAAAAAGGAAAGGAAGATTGTGCTCCAGCCAATCAGAGGTCCACAAATGAACAACAACAACCACAAACATGGCCCCGACGGTTAGGCCAACTGGTGGCCGACCGGGGGCCGACTAGGGACCAGTGTGGCGTTTTCAGCCGTGTACCGTGTTCAGCCGTGTGATTAGACTCAAACTCAAGGCATTGTCAATGGTCGTGAGCAATCTTCATACAGAAAATACAGAAAAGTGAAATATCTCTAAAACCACACCATCTATTAAATCGCTTGGTACACATATAGAAAACATCTTCACCAAAAAGATTATATTAAATTTATAAGGTTATGGTTCTTGATTTCTATTAATTTTGATTAAAACTAATGTTTTGCACTGCGTGTACCATCAAACTCAAGGCATTGTCAATGGTGGTGAGCAATCTTCATACAGAAACTCCAGGAAAAGTGAAATATCACTAAAACCACACCACCTAGAAACAAATCGCTTGGTACACATATAGAAAACATCTTTACCAAAAACATTATATTAAATTTATAAGGTTAGTGACTCACGACTATTGACAATGCTTTGAGTTTGAGTCTATGCACACGGCTGAACACGGTACACGGCTGAAAACGCCACACCGGCTGGGCGCCGACTGGGCCGGCAGCAGTTAAAGGAGCCCCGGGTGGCAGGCGGTCCTTTGATCACACTCCGCCCGAGCAAGCCTCCGGGCCTGCTCCCAAAGTCACCCAAGTTCTCCCCCCCCCCCCCCCCCCCCCCCCGCGTACCTCGACCGTCTCAAGCAGGGCCTGCCAGCCGCACTCTGCCTCGCTAATTGAGTGCACGCATAAAGGCAAGCGTACGTACGCCATTAACCATGCGTTTATAGTGGGGTGGGGGGGAGGGTGGGGGGAGGGGGAGGATGGGGGGGGGGGGGGGGGCAGGAGGCATCTTTTATGCGAACATGCGGACATTGACACACAGTTAAAGCGCACAGTGTCAGGATAATGTGACAGTGTGGGACATCAGGTCATGGTGCCGGCGGCCTGATTTCCAAGTGAGGCAGCACTATAAAATCACCAAGAGTGCGCCCTGTCACAAGTCGGTGCCTATCCTGGTATGGCCTAGGGTCTTGCTGGGGTGTAAACCTACACCAACCACCCAGCCTCCCCCGGTCCTCTCAGAGGACTGTGGTTGGGCTCTTACTAGTCTTAGGCTGCCTTTTTCCTTCCGCCCACCCCCAAATTTCTCTGACCACTACCCATTGGAAGCCAACTCCAGACCACATGGGATCGATTTCAGAGGTGCCCATACAGTGATGCAAATTTGAAGTCTTCAGCGTGCCAACGTGACTGAAAACTCCCCAAAAACAAACAAACACTGAAAGCTGCATAGTCTGATGAAAACATAAAATTTTCAAAACCAATACAATTATCTACACCATAGGCTTCTGCTATTAAATTGCCTCGGTCTTTATTCCCTTCTAGGTGGCAACAGATGCTTAATATTAATAAGTGCATCAGTATCTAAGTTCTATAAATGGAGCGCGACAGTCCAGTAATGAAAGCAGTCTTTGTCGCATCGCGACCGACAGCATGATGATGATCTAAGTTCTATATGTAGAATCAATTCTAGATAATTTGTTTTGCTTTTGAGAATTTGATGCTTCATCGGACTATGGGGCTTTAAAAATATAGGCTACTTCGAACTAGATGAAAGTAGATTGTAATAATTACCCTAATATATTAATTAAAAACCTATGATCAGATTCTGCAACTTGAAGTTTAAGGCAGTCAACACAAATACTCGGACACCAGCTGCCCCATGAACACACAGTATGTAGGGTATCGAGACAGGGAATGGTCATTTTACTAGTACAAGGCTGATATATATTTGTGTACATAAATATGCGAAGACTCGTGGAAATAAATATATATTCCACATGCCTTGCCTGCTACATCAGACCGATACAAACCAGTGGTCCACAACTGGTTCATCAAAGGCTGTGGTATGTGCTGTCCTGTCTGTGGGAAAGTGCATATAAAAGACCCCTTGCTGCTTCTCAGAAAAGAGTAGCCTATGTGGTGGCAGCGGGTTTCCTGCAAAGAAATATGTCAGAATGACCATATGTTTGACGTCCAATAGCTGATGATACAAATTGATGTGCTCTAGAGGCATCGTTAAATAAAACAAACGATCAGACCGATACAGGAAGATGTCTAACAGCAACATACACAGTATATATATCACACATATATAAATAGGGAGGTGGAGAATGTTCTGGCTATTGGTTGGGTGTAAACCTAATCGTTGGCTATGTACCATATACTATAGTATGCATGTATGAATTAATTGTATATGTTTACTAATTACACAAATACAATTAATTCATAGATGCATACTATAGTAATTACTACAGTGTGTGTGTCGCGAGGGGGGGGGGGCACCCGTATACAACTCCATGACAGCTGGGGGGGGGGAGGCACTACACCAATGCGCCAATGGAGGAAGGAGCAAAGTATATATGTTCCCCTAGCATTTATACTTGTATAATGCGTTACATATCACATATATATATATATATATATATATACACATGCTTTATATAGAAATGGTAGAAATCTTGCTGTATAGGCCAACCAACATCCCCACAGTTCCATATATATCATATATATATCCTTTCTGTGGGTAAAATCTGTGGGTAAAACCTGTCTATGGGGATACTTGCCTGAGAGGTCAGTGCAGACTACTACATATACATTGCCTATATATACGACATAGTGATATGTATATATAAAGATATACAAATGGCAAGCATGTATATCCTGTTCGTTAATTATTATTTATGCAAATGGGATTTATAATTTACATGTCATGTCTGTATCAGGTGTTCTTTATGAGCAAGCTACACACTGCTACACTCCTATGATATATCCGATATATATATATATATATATATATAAATATGTGCTCTATAATCTATTATGGGAATATAGACAAGGACACTACCACTTATCAGTTCTCTTCTATATATTAGTTATTACTTACTATCCTACTGTCATAGGAGTTAGTTCCTGCTTCTGCCACTATGGTGCCACCTATGAGTGGCTCCTGGCCACCCTGATACCAGCTGCGTCTGGTCACTATCGCCTCCAGACCTGATTGGGTGGTCAGATTTTGAATTTGCAATTAACATATTCCCCCAAGAGAATATATACTCTTCTCAACCACTCGAGTCTCTTGTTATTCTGTTTACTACGGGCCAACTGTTTATATATATATATACACATTGAGAGAGAAAGGGATTATCCATATATAGTAGTCTCCACTGACCTCTCAGGCAAGTAACCACATACACAGGTAGGCATGGGTAGTGTGTTGATATCAGGGAGCCTAGGTGGTGTAATGGCTAGCACACTGGCCTGGAATGCAAAGAGATGTGGGTTCGAGTCCCACTCGAGGTACAATATTTCCCATTTTCATCACCCTGAAAACACTGGTTGCCGTGACCATGATCCTGTACAAGCTACATGCTGTATAGTTGTTGAACCTACTCTACATACAGGTAAGTGCATTGCCTGTATGTATGTAATTGTAAGCATTAAAAGACTTACAATTCCAGGGGGACGAGTGCAGTGGTCTGCACTGACCTCTCAGGCAAGGAGCCTCATAGACAGGAAGGCATGGGTAGCGTGGTGATATCAGGGAGCCTAGGTTGTGTAATGGTTAGCACACTAGCCTGGAATGCAAAGAGATGTGGGTTCGAGCCCCACTCTAGGCACAATATTTGCCATTGTCATCACCCCCACAACACATACATACATATATGTATTTATATATCACCAGAAAATCAGGTTGTCTCTCTTTGACTATATAAGTCCGATGCTCTACCTTTGCTGGGTGCGCCTATATGTACAGATAGGCATAGGCCAACTCCCCTATTAACATCCTGGGCCCGTATGCAGGAGTAGGTGATAGCGAGCCAAAACAGTGTTTGGTGTGAATCCCCGTTTAGCGGCGAAAAGTGGCATGCCAGAGTCAGTGATAGGCCTAACACCAGAAGCTTAAACTAGGTTAAGGTAAACCAGAAACATAGCTAGTTTACAGCGGTTTTAGTGTTAGGTTAGGCCCAAATCTATTCAATGCTATCATATTTGACAGAATTAAATATGCAATAAGTGAAATTTGATCAAATTAGCTGCATGGACGTCGATATCCATATTGTCCATCGCCGCCGCCGCCGCATCAGCGGCAATATATTAGGCCCAAATCTATTCAATGCTATCATATTTAACAGAATTACATACGCAATAAGTGAAATTTGATCAATTTAACCCTAAATTCGAACCGATATTAATGCCGCCGCTGCCGCATTGGCGGCGTTATTCATATTGTCGAACCGAGGGGTTTCCCAAATCTATAAATAAATTCACGTTTAGCTATAATGAAAGTGTTACGCGCTCCTGCATACGGCTTGACCGCATTCCCCGGCTAAATGGTATCAGGCTGTAACACCAAACGCCGTTATCACCGACTCCTGCATATGGGCGTTGGGTAGCTTCCTGAAAACCACCACTTTAACTGAAACAACGCTAAGTGAAACCTATTAAATAATAGTCCTAGAAATGTAGAAATAACCCCCTGATCATTTGGTTAGATTAGCCACGTCTTTACAGCCCTCAGTGTTTAGTTTGTATTTGTTGTTGAGGTTTTACGTCCTAGCAACATCTCTGGTCATATCAGGGCGTCCCCCCTCAGTGACATTATAATGAAACGGCATTGAATGAAACATTAATGTGGCAATTGATGCATATATATATATATATATATATAATATATATATAATATATTGTATATATTATATATATGTGTATATATGCATATATATATATATATATATATATATATATACATGTATATATATATAACCAGACGCAGTGGTTGAATCGGTCGAGCGCAGGCCTCCGGTCCGGAAGATCGGGAGTTCAAGAGTTCGATTCCCGGTCGAGTCAAACTAATGACTTGCAAAATTGATAGTATTTGCTTCCTAGCTCAGCATTAATAAGATAGGCAAGGACTGGTTAGCTCAGGGGCATGATAATTGCACTGTGTGGGATAATGGGTCATGGTGCTGGTGGCCTGATTTCCTAGTGGGGCAGCACTATAAAGTTGACATGAGTATGTAATGTCACAAGTCGGTACCCGTCCTGATATAACCTTAGATGTTGCTAGGACGTAAAACAACATTAATGGGAGAGTTGGTGTATACATATGTATATGTATGTATATGTATATACATATATGTGACGTATAACACATTATATAAGTATAAACATACAGAAGGGAATTGTTTCTAATTATCAATATTAATTGATATTACTGATATTATTGATATTACCGATTTCTATACTCCATAAGTCTACACACTTGAGAGGTGGCACCACCTGCGGCCCACCTCACTACACCTCCAGCGGGAGTCGACAAGTGTCAGTAGCGCCGGAGGATATATACACATGATACATGAACAACACAGCATGTAACAACCAGATCTAAAGAAGCCGATGTGTCTAGATAATTACAAGGCACAAATTACTACCCATGCAACTGTCTGTGTACACTCAGAATATGTCAGTCCCTAAATCATCACTTGTCCCCCACAAACAGATAGGCCGTAATGGATTAACATGACCCGGATGACTCGGGTCACCCGAGTCGTCAGAATTTCAAATCGAACAATGCGAGTAGAGTCGACAAATACATGTGCCGTGTGTAAAATGATCCGACCCAAGTAACCCACCTCGTAGCTGGGGTTGGCTACGAGCGATGATGTCACATTTGCGCTGGTACCGTCCTGCAGGATAACAGCTCCCAGTACCAGTCATACATGTTTTTTTTAAAAGAATAACTTAGATTAATGACATGGAAATATAGCTAAACTAGGCCATAATAAAATACTTTAAATCCTATTTTGCTGTAGTTTTATCGGTTATTTAAAAAAAAAAAAAAAAGTGTTCACCCAAGCGCGGAGAAGCGTATTCGATTATTCGACCCGAGTCTGTAGGATTTGCGCATGCGCCAACAAGTGGCTTGGGTGACCCGAGTTGATTAATCGATTACGCGCATAGATGTATATTTATGTACCTGACAACCCTCCCAGAGTATATATATTCCATTGATTAGCACAGTCAACAATAAAAGGCACAGTCAGCATAATTGGAACTGGTTCTATCAGCACTAATTAACCAACGCCGCCTCCGTCATCAACTACAGTAAAACCTCTCTAACCGCTCTCCTCCACAGATCGACCACTTCCCTATAGCGATCACTTTATTTGGGTCCCAAATGAGCGCCCATACAATACCATTGTAAAGATTTTTTTTAAATCCCTAAACCGACCACCTCCCTAAATGGACCATTTAAAGTCGGTCCCATGGTCGGTCTATTTAGAGAGGTGTCACTGTACCTCACAATTTTATTGATGGGTATTAAGGTATTGAACCGGCTGAGTAGGTGAATCATCGGCACATACCGGAAGCGGAAAAAGAGAACGGAACCGTCTGTGTCTGGATAATTATACACCTCATATTGCCCATTCAATCTAAAAAAAAAAGAGTAAAGCTTGTTTTATTTAATGATGCCTCTTGAGCGCGTTGATTTTTATCATCAGCTATTGGACATCTAACATATTGTCATTCTGACATATTTCTTTGGAGGAAACCGACTGCCGACCCATAGGCAACTCATTCCGATAAGCATCAAGAGGTCTTTTTATATGCACTTTCCCACAGACAGGACATCACATACCACAGTCTTTGATGAACGAGTTGTGGACCACTGGTTGGATTGCAAAAATAAAATAGAAGTTTGTTTTATCTAACAACGCCTCTAGAGCACATTGATTTTTATCATCGGCTAATGGACACCAAACATATTGTCATTCTGACATATTTCTTTGGAGGAAACCAGCCAATACCACATAGGCAACTCATTCCGATAAGCATCAAGTCTTTTATATGCACTTTCCCACAGATAGGACAGCACATACCAAAGTATTTGATGAACCAGTTGTGGACCAGTGGTTGGAATGGAAAATAACCCAAACTGCAAATGGGTCCACTGAGCAGGATCGATTGGATGACCCACACCTTCACAGCTGGACACTCTACCGCCTGAGCTACGTCCCACTCCCCTCCCACTCAGTCGTATGCACCCTGCTCTGACACTAATCCCACAGGGCCAGCACTTATTATACACCATCTTCCAAGAGGATTATATATATGGGTTTAGCCACAAGACTACACACATACATCGTCCTGGTATGGACTTAGATGTTGATAGGACGCAAACCAACAGCTATCTACCATATAGTATATGTCCGCAACATGTAGGAATATATACATGATATATATATTATCATGAATGTCATATAGTTAATATATCAAATGGATAATAATTAATATATCATATATATTACATGTATTCCTAAATGTTAACCACATCATTTAATAATTTACAACTATATGTATATATCTATCAACCATGCATGATCTATATATAATCTATATAACATATATCATCTATATAACACATATAATCTACATAGCATATATAATATATATAGCATATATAATCTATATAACATATATAATCTATATAACATATATCATCTATAGAACATATATAATCTATATAACATATATAATCTATATAACATATATAATCTATATGACATATATAATCTATATAACATCTATTTATGCTATATGCTATACAGGTTATAATGCTATGCATGCTGTATATTCTGTATATAATGTACATGATGTAAATGATGTATATGGTCTACATGATGTACATAATGTTCCTGATGTTCCTGATGTACATGGTGTACGTAATATATATGACATATAATAATATATTATATATATGATGCATATCATCTATGCGATGTATACGATGCAAACGATGCATATGATGTAAACGATGTATACCATATATACGATATATATGATACATACGATACATACGATATATATTCTATATATGATATATATATGATATATATACCATATATGTCCCAATAGAAACAAGCTACCCAATAGAAGCACACCCTCCATTTCAGGATTGAAAGCATGCACACATTTATGATTATATTCATACTGAATGCACATACAATAAGACAACGGAACTTTATTTCAGGTTCACGACAAATCCATGAATTTCTTTAACTTTGAATAGTGCGCGTCTATTGGGACATATATACGGTATATCCATTACATGAATTACAGGCATCACATGTATTGCATGTATTACATGTGCTATATGTATCATATGTACCATATGTATCATGTGCACCATATACATTATAAATGAGAGAACTTCCAATGGGTTCTCCATAGCTGTTACGTGTGGTTCGTGCCAAAGTGGACAAGAGAAGTTCCTCCTTTTTACTGCAGTATTTTGAAGCCGATCAAACCACTTGCATTTATATGTATCATATGTATCACATGCATAATATGTTTCATGTGTATCGTATCTACGATATGTACCATATGTATCACATGCATCATATGTGTCATATGTATCACATACATCATATGTATCATATGTATCACATGCATAATATGTATCATGTGTATCGTATCTACGATATGTACCATATGTATCACATGCATCATATGTGTCATATGTAGCATATTACCATATGTATCATATGTATCATACATATCACATGCATCATATGTGTCATATGTAGCATATTATCATATGTACCATCTGTATCATCTGTATCATCTGTATCATATGTATCATATGTATCATATTATCATATGAGTCATATTTTCATATGTATCACATTTACAATATGCATCACATACATCACATGTATCACATGTATCACATGTATCACATGTATCACAGGTATCACATGTATCACATGTATCACACGTATCACATGTATCACATGTATCACATGTATCACATGTATCACACGTATCACACGTACCGCATGTACCACCTGTATCACCTGTATGACCTGTATCACCTGTATCACACGTATGACCTGTATCACCTGTATCACATGTATCACATGTATCACCTGTATCACCTGTATCACATGTATCACATGTATCATATTATCATATGTATCATATGTATCATATGTATCATATGTATCGTATGTATCGTATGTATCATATGTATCATATGTATCATATGTATCATATGTATCATATGTACCACATGCATCACATGTGTAATATGTATCATGTGTATCATAGGTATCATAGGCATCATTGTATAATATGCATAACAATTAACATGTATTATATGTATCATATGCATCGCATGTATCGTATGCATCATATGTATCACATGTAGCATATGTATCATATGTATCACATGCATCATATGTATCATATGTATCATATATATATATCTATTGGTGTGAGTGTGTATGCTAGAGCGTGATTAAACCCATCTCTACCCAAAGTAAAGATCAAAGCGATAGGGCGGGGTGCCGCAGCCCTTATTGAATTAACAACTAAGACAATTAGTGAATTGCTAAATTACTCTCAGTCTCAGTGGATAACAACAAATCAAACCGCGAGCGTGGCGCGATGCTACGGACCAGATAAGCGGTGAGTAGGCCACAGTACTTGATCCTCTGCCAGGTGGGGCAGGGTGATCAAGGTGAGGTACACACGCGCGTACATGTGTGAGTGTGGGTGGGGGGGGGGGGGGGGGAGGTATTAGGTACTTACAGGAAATTGCCCCAGACACAACACTGGATTATGTGGAAGATAACTCCGAAGGTGTATATGGGCAGGCGCGCGGCCACCATTGTGTAAACACATATTCCCGATGTGGGCAGCGCCGACGGGGGATGAGGCGATGGCAGCCGGGTAAACTCCTCCTCCTCCTGCTCCTCGTAACTCCTTCTGACTCCTCCTAAGCTGCTGGGTGGCTACCCTCCTCCTCCCCCTCCTCCTCCAGGGTGGTTGGAGGGATGGATGTCCGCCAAACTGCCCGCCCGCCCGGGTCAGGTAATTAATTAATCAAAGGGTGTTCATGGTTCCTGCTACTCCAGGCGACGGCAGGGCCGGGGTGGGGAGTCAATCAGTAATCGGGGGTCGGGGATCGGCGGTCGGCGGTCGGTGGTCGGGGGGTCGAGTGTTGGGGGTCGGTGATCGGGGGTCGGGCGTTGTGGGTCGGTGGTTGTGGGTCGGTGGTTGGGGATCGGTGGTTGGGGGTCGGTGGTTGGGGGTCGGTGGTTGTGAGTAGGTGGTTGGGGGTCGGTGGTTGGGGGTCAGTGGTCGGTGGTTGGGGGTCGGTGGTTGGGGGTCGGTGGTTGTGAGTCGGTGGTTGGGGGTCGGTGGTTGGGGGTCGGTGGTCGGTGGTTGGGGGTGAGTGGTCGGGGGTCGGTGGTTGGGAGTCGGTTGTTGGCGGTCGGTGGTTGGCGGTCAGTGGTCGGTGGTCGGTGGTCGGTGGTCGGTGGTCGGTGGTCGGTGGTCGGTGCTCAGAGACAAGAGATAGGGAGAGGTAGAGATAGGAATACGGAGTCAGGGACAGAGACAGGGAGAGACAGGGAGAGACAGAGAGAGACGGGAGGAAATAGGGACAGATACAAGAGACAGAGACAGGGGCATGGGCAAAGACAGGGAGAGAGGCAGATACAAAAAACAGAGAGAGGCAGAACCGGAGACGGAGAGAGACAGAGTCGGCGAGAGAGAGATAGAGACAAACGGAGACAGGAACAGGTATACGGGTAGGGAGAGACAGAGACAGCTACAGATACAGAAACAGAGACAGAGACAGAGACAGAGACGGAGAGAGAGATACACACACAGACAAAGAGGAGGAGTGTGACCAAGGCTTTACAATGAGGCCTGGCTGGTTGTATTAGCCTTGTTGCTTGTGGAGTCACTGGCACGATCCGAAGGGCTTGACAGGTATACAACTAGTGGTAGGAAGTGGGAGAGAGGATAGATCTCCCACGTGGGGAAGGGAGGGGAGAGGGGTGATGGGGGAGGGGAAGGTGACGGGTGAGGGGGTGGTGAACGGAGAAGGGGGAGGTGAGGAGGGGGAGGGGTGAGGAGAGGAGGGGGAGAGAGGGGAGGGGAGAGGGGTGATGGGGGAGGGGAAGGTGACGGGTGAGGGGGTGGTGAATGGAGGAGGGGGAGGTGAGGAGGGGGAGGGGTGAGGAGAGGGAGAGAGGGGAGGGGAGAGCGGGTGGGGGGGTGTCAGTTGTCTAGGAGGGGAAGGAGCCCGACCTCTGGATCAAACGCTAGCCGAACGTATTAAAGTCAGTCGCCCGGAACGACACAAGCGTAGCAGCAGTCGCTGGTTACGGGCGCCCGGTGGGAACCCCCCCCCCCCCCGCCCACACACACACCCCGACCCCGCCCCCAGTTTGTTTGTAGCAGGTGGGCGAGGCCTACAGTTGCTCACCTGCGGCTGTGATTGACAGCCCGGAGAAACACAAGCCACGCCTCCTCACCCCCAACCCACGACCCCATCCCTCCCACACACACACCCCAACAAGCTCGGGACAACCACTTTGACCTCCCCCCACCTCCCCCCCCACCTCCCCCACCTCCCAACCATCCCCTGCCGCCCTTTCTTGAAGCGGATGATCAAGGAAGGCACCAGACGGGATGGTCGAATGAGTTGAGCTGAGCGTTCATCTCCCGTTTTGGTAGATCGTGGGATTGGAACCCTGGTCGAATCAAAACAGTGACTTACAAATTTGATACTTGTCGCTTCCTAGCCTGGTGCTTTACATTATTAGGATAGGGCAAGGACTGGTTGGCTCAGTGTCAGGATAATGTGATTGCGTGAGTGGGATATCAGATCATGGTGCTGGTAGCCTGGCCTCCCAGTGGGGCAGCACTATATGGTTTCCATGAGCGTGCACGGTCACAAGTTGGTACCCATCCTGATATGACTTTAGATGTTGCCAGGACATAAAAATCCAACAACGAACCAACAAAAGAAGGCTATCAGGGAAGCAGGGAAGCAGGGAAGCAGGGAAGCAGGAAAACAGGCATGTAGGCAAGCAGGGAAACAGGCAGGGAAGCAGGGAAGCAGGGAAGCAGGGAAGCAGGGAAGCAGGGAAGCCGGCAGGGAAGCAGGGAAGCAGGGAAGTAGGCAAGCAGGGAAGCAGGGAAGCAGGGAAGCAGGAAAACAGGGAAGCAGGGAAGCAGGGAAGTAGGGAAGCAGGGAAGCAGGGAAGCAGGGAAGCAGGAAAACAGGCAGGGAAGCAGGGAAGCAGGGAAGCAGGAAAAGAGGCAGGGAAGTAGGGAAGCAGGGAAGCAGAGAAGCAGGGAAGCAGGGAAGCAGGAAGCAGGGACGCAGGGAAGCAGGGAAGCAGGGAAGCAGGGAAGCAGGGAAGCAGGGAAGCAGGGAAGCAGGGAAGCAGGGAAGCAGGGAAGCAGGGAAGCAGGGAAGCAGGGAAGCAGGGAAGCAGGGAAGCAGGGAAGCAGGGAAGCAGGGAAGCAGGGAAGCAGGGAAGCAGGGAAGCAGGGAAGCAGGGAAGCAGGGAAGCAGGGAAGCAGGGAAGCAGGGAAGCAAGGAATCAGGGAAGCAGGGAAGCAGGGAAGCAGGGAAGCAAGGAAGCAGGGAAGCATGGAAGCAGGGAAGCAAGGACGCAGGGAAGCAGGGAAGCAGGGAAGCAGGGAAGCGGGGAAGCAGGAAAGCAGGGAAGCAGGGAAGCAGGGAAGCAGGGAAGCAAGGAAGCAGGGAAGCGGGGAAGCAGGGAAGCAGGGAAGTAGGCAAGCAGGGAAGCAGGCAGGGAAGCAGGCGGGGAAGCAGGGAAGCAGGGAAGCAGGCAATCAGGCAATCAGGCAATCAGGCAAGCAGGCAAGCAGGAAGGCAAACAGACAGACATGTAATCAGGCAGGCAGGCGGGGAGGCAGGTAGCGACGCGGATGGGAATTGCGCATGGGTAAAGAAAATTGAAAGCAAACAAGTTGACAAAAGTTGGTAGTCGAGGCAAAACACAGCGCCGTGGACCTGTGTGTTGGTGGTGGTGGGAAAGGGAGGGTGGTTTGTAAAGTACCGATGTGCACTTGAGTGGCTGAGTTACTGGCCAGAGCCTGATCAAGGGGAGGCTCAAAGGGGGCCCTTTATCCAACGAAAAGGGAGGCTTCCGGCTGGCGGCTGGCGGCTGGCGGCCTGCCCTCGCCGCCTCACGGCAGGCTGCCCCCGTCACGGCACGGTCTGTGGGCAGGCAATAGACTGATAGAAGGAGCGGGATGTAGCTCGGGCGGTAGATGGCGTGTCCACTGTAAGAGTAGCTATGTGGCGTATGTGGGTTTTCTCCAAAGAAACATGTCAGAATGACCATATGTTTGATGCCCAATAGCCGATGATACAAAAATCGATGTGCTCTAGAGGCGTTGTTAAATAAAACAAGCTTTAGGTTTTTTTGTGGGTAGGCAAAACGTCACTTCCTCGATCCCGATGTTGGTTTCCACCATTGTACTGGTCAGTCAGGCCATTGGGGTGGGTTGGTTTTTTGAGTTTTACATCCTGGCAACATCTACGGTAATATGGGGATGGGTACTGACTTGTGACAGTGCGCACTCATGGTGACTTAATAGTGCTGTCCCATTGGGTGACCAGGCTGCCAGCACCATGACCTGATATCCCACTCATTTGTTGCTGGTTGGTGTATGGTGGACATTTGATTTGTGATGTAAGTTTGAGGCGCTAGGTAGCGCCACTGTCGATTGGCATGTATAAGCTGCCCGATGACTGATCGGCCACAGACACCAATGACACTGTGTGTACAAAGCCTCTGTCACACCTCGCCGGATTGAGCACTTGCTATCCGGACCACACTCTGTCCACACCTCTCTCTATCACCTCTCCGCCCACCTTGCTCCTCCGTGATATGTCTGAAAAGAGTTCAGGAGGGGGAGCCCGCCGGCATTTCAATTTCTACTCTTACTCTGTCCGTGTCTATGGCTCACTGGTCGGTCACCATAGAGCAAATAGACATGGTCCTTTGACTCAACTCTCCTCATTTCTCTTTCCTAGACTCTGCCCTTTCGATTTCTCCCAGGCATACTTTTTCCCCTGACCAGGGTAGTTGTGTTCTTGGGTGGGGCCCTTCACCTTTACCATTTCTCTGTCTTGTTCTCATTGCTGGAACCACCACTGCTCCCATCTTTACCCGCCTTCCTCGAACCCCTTGCTGCTGACCGGATTCAAGTGCTCAACTACATCTACAGCTCAACTACCACCGGACCGAAGAGATTCGCTGCCGCCCCAACATTGTAAAGATGTCCCCAGCTTCTACAGCAATCCCTACTGAAGTTAAGTCTTCAACCAAAGATTGGGCCGATTTATCGAAGCCTCTCTATTAATGTTGCAGTTCTGCAACCAGTAACCGTCGTAAGGTTAAAAACAACCCCAGAATCGAATCGCCGGATTGAGGAAACAGAAAGAGACCAAACAAAGTCCATTGATATCCAGCAAAGTCCGGTTTGTGTCTGTTGCATATCCGTTGCATATCCGTTGATATCCGTTGATATCCAGCCCGATCCGTTACAAGTTTTGAACATGCACAAAACTTGGAACGGATGCCACTGGATTGACGTCTACAGTTCTTGTCCGGTTTGAGGCCTTTTAGTCTGCTTACCATCGGTTGGCTATCCATTCATGTCCGTTTCATGTCCGTTGCATGTCCGTTTCATGTCCGTTCGTGGATAAGTAGAGAGTGGAGTGGAGAGTGGTGGATAAGTAATGAAAACATTCTTTGTCGCATTGCGACTGACACCATGATGATGTGTATCTATATGTATTTATGCATGCTTAAATGTACTTAAATTTATTTATATGCATTTACATGTATTTATTTCTATCCAAAGATGCTATGGTGGGCTGGTTGTATTAGCCTTGTTGCTTGTGGAGTCACTGGCACGATCTGAAGGGCTTGACAGGTATTCAACTAGTGGTAGAAAGTGGGAGAGAAGATCTTCCACATGAGGGGGGGAGGTGAGGGGTGAGGAGGGGAGGGTGAGGGTGGGGAGGGAAGGGGTGAGGGAAGGAGGGGTAGGAGAGGAAGGGAGGAGGGGAGCGGTGAGGAGAACGGAGGAGATGGGTGGAGGGGGAGGGTGGGCGAGGGGAGGAATGGGAGGGGAGGAGAAGAGAAAGGAGGAGCCGATGACTTAGTGGCTGGGAGCACATCTTCTGGCTTATTATACTCGTATAATGGCTTATGCAGCATATATATATCCACGTATATCTATGTATATATTCATGTTTATATATATATATACGTATTTATATACATATATTTAGATTTATATATATTTATATATTTATATATTATATATCTATTTTAATATTTGGCATATACATTGGAATATTTCTATATATTTTGAAAATGTATATGTATATATAATTATATCTATTTTTATGCATATACATATACACTTATCTATATTATTTAGATATATATCTATATATAATATAGTTATATGGGTCAAGATCACGAAAAGAGGCCAATTGGGGAAAGTTGTTGGCGTCGAGTATAGATGTCAGCATCGATCGGTATAATTATAATTTAGCATTGACAGAGGTGTTGGAAAGTCCTTGAATTGATCCTGAATGTAAAGGTAGAGAAAATACAACAAACTTATTTGTTTCTAGGATAATTTAGTATAAAACAAAGAAATGCACAAGACTTTAAGAATTGCGACGCCGACATCTGTTAAAGTTGTCGGCGTCGATCATTGGATGTCGGCGTCAATCGGGATAATTATAATTTAGCATTGACAGAGGTGTTGGAAAGTCCTTAAATTTATCCTGAATGTAAAGGTCGAGAAAATACAACAAACTTATTTGTTTCTAGGATAATTTAATATAAAACAAAGAAATGCACAAGACTTTAAGAATTGCGACGCCGACATCTGTTAAAGTTGTCGGTGTCGATCATTGGATGTCGGCGTCGATCGGTATAATTATAGTTTAGCATTGACAGAGGTGTTGGAAAGTCCTTAAATTTATCCTGAATGTAAAGGTCGAGAAAATACAACAACCTTATTTGTTTCTAGGATAATTTAATTTGAAACAAAGAAATGCACTACACTTTTAAGAATTGCGATGCCGACATCTTCAATTGACCACTGATTGGCCCGTTTTCGTGAGGGTGACTCATATATATATATATATATATATATACACATTCATATGCTAGACTCTGCTCACAATTTATCAGCCTTTTTTGCACTAAAACCTGTGCACAGAGGGTATCAATTACACACATCCTGGTAATTACTAGGTATCCCAGGTGCACACCCAGTATGACTATACACCCAGACACCTGCACACACAAACGCACAATGGCGTTGCTAGTGTTGCATATCACCCAAGCTCCGACATCGTGGCCACATCGCTGTACGGTGGGGATACATTACCACACTTGGGAGCATCTGGGACTAACAATAGGAGCAGAGCGGGCGGGGCGGGGCGGGGCGGGGCCGGAGCTTCAAGGTGTCAGTAGACAGGTTGGTTGTTAGAGCTTTACATCCTAACAACATCTAAAGTCATATCAGGACAGTTACCAACTTGTGACAGTGCACACTCATGGTGACTTAATAGGGCTGTCCCACTGGGAGACTAGGCCATGAACACCATGATCTGATATCCCCCTCACTCAGTCATATTATCCTGACACTAAGACAACCAGTCCCAGCCCTATCCTAATAATGCCAAGCACCAGGTTAGGAAGCAACAAGTATCAATGTTTAAGTCATTGGTTTGACTCAACCAGGGTTCGAACCCATCAGGCTCGAACCCCACGATCTACCAAAATGTGAATTGGATGCTCAACTCATTTGGCCATCTCGTCTGGTCCCTAATAATGCCGACTGCCTGGCTAGGAAGCGACAAGTATACATTTTTAAGTCATCAGTTTGACTCGACCAGCGTTCAAATCCCACGATCAACCAAAACCAGAGACGGACGCTCAACTCATTCGGCCACCCCATCTGGTGTCAGTAGATAAACAAACAGAAGAGGATACCTTGCAATTCCGGCCTCAGCAGTCTACAGCTAATGCGGCATAAAACGAGTGGGTTATGATTTCACAGCACGGAGCCCGTGCACTCGTGAAGTCAGCGGCAGCAGGAACACCCGCGGTCTAGTCACGTGATTAGTCCACTCGGCAGACTCGAGCAAGCTTGTACAATGGGCCGGCGGATGGCGCGGCATGTAACCAAACACACGCCCGCTTCCCCGTTCGACTGACTACACGTTGTCAATGGGGCCCACCCCATAATTATCGCATCCGGTTGGCGGAGAGCGACCCCCAGCGGAACGTCCAAAGGCAATTCTGTTTTATGGCCGCGTTGGTGATGTTTATGTGGTTTCATGCACACATTTGATTTATATGTATATACGAGACTGTCTCAAAGGGTGCTAAGCGATATGGGACAGAACTTCATCCATTGTAACCATCAATATACTATCTGCTTATGCATTTGCTCAGGATAAACTGATTTGTTGATCAACATACTATCTGCTTATGCATTTGCTCAGGATAAACTGATTTGTTTTTCACATGGTGTTTCATAATCCCAAGAGAATACATATTGATTTGAAGCAAATGTCCTTGTGTTTTCAGTGTAACCGTTTCTGTGCTGTTTTGTGTCAATCGTTACAATGGACAAAAAAACGAAGAGTTAGCACCTTTTGAGAGAGGCTCATATATAAATATATATATAAATATATATATATATATACATATATATACATTATATATATATATATATATATATATATATATATGGCAGTACTATAACCTTGCCAAAACTAATTTCCCATGTTTGCACTCAAAAGATCTAAAAAGTTTACCATTTAAAATAAACGTAACTTTGAACTAATGTAAAGTAGATACTGGTGATCGATCTAATATATTTATCTCAGAAAAAATACAGAAATTAAAAACCATCGGACTATGCCACTTTAATGTATGTTGAAATAAAGGTGAAATTCTTTTCGACCGACAACCAGAATAGCTCATGCAACACCCCCATAATATCCTGTGATCTTGACCTACCAGAGTTCAATGGTGCCTGTACCACGGCACTATCAGTTATAAAAATAATATGGGAGTCCCCCCCCCCTCCCCCAATCTGCAGCCCAGCGAATGGCTCCTTCCATAACTGCTCTCATTTCCTTTATATTAATATGCATCTCGGCTACATCCCCCGGGACTCGAACATGGTGATGACCCATCTCACGTGCTAACATGGTATCATCTGTCCCATCAAATGTTGCGACCAGCCAGTCCCCCCCCCCCCCCCACCTCCCGCTCCCCCGCACCCCCCCCCCCCCTGTGTGAAGCACCCAGCCCTAGTTTGATGCATCGCTATAAACTGCCTCGGTTGCGGCAAACTTGCCCAACATACCGCCTTTCCCATTAAAATTCCTGGCGAAAGTAGCCCAGGAGGAGATATCATCACTGAAAGCGGTATTTAGCCTGACCTTATAAAAGTGGTATTTAGCCTGACCTTATAACAGCGGTATTTAGCCTGACCTTATAAAAGTGATATTTAGCCTGGCACTATAAAAGTGGTATTTAGCCTGACCTTATAAAAGTGGTATTTAG
The DNA here is from genome assembly GCA_030323885.1 of Branchipolynoe longqiensis. Taxonomy (NCBI): domain Eukaryota; kingdom Metazoa; phylum Annelida; class Polychaeta; order Phyllodocida; family Polynoidae; genus Branchipolynoe; species Branchipolynoe longqiensis. Next base: position 21,901,475 of record CM059186.1, read on the forward strand.
CCTGACCTTATAAAAGTGGTATTTAGCCTGACCTTATAAAAGTGGTATTTAGCCTGACCTTATAAAGTGGTATTTAGCCTGACCTTATAAAGTGATATTTATCCTGACCTTATAAAGTGGTACTTAGCCTGACCTTATAAAAGCGGTATTTAGCCTGACCTTATAACAGCAGTATTTAGCCTGACCTTATAAAAGTGATATTTAGCCTGGCATTATAAAAGTGGTATTTAGCCTGACCTTATAAAAGTGGTATTTAGCCTGACCGTATAAAAGTGGTATTTAGCCTGACCTTATAAAAGTGGTATTTAGCCTGACCTTATAAAGTGATATTTATCCTGACCTTATAAAGTGGTACTTAGCCTGACCTTATAAAAGCGGTATTTAGCCTGACCTTATAAAGTGGTATTTAGCCTGACCTTATAAAAGTGGTATTTAGCCTGACCTTATAAAAGTGGTATTAAGCCTGACCTTATAACAGTGGTATTTAGCCTGACCTTATAAAGTGATATTTAGCCTGGCATTATAAAAGTGGTATTTAGCCTGACCTTATAAAAGTGGTATTTAGCCTGACCTTATGAAAGTGGTATTTAGCCTGACCTTATAAAGTGGTACTTAGCCTGACCTTATGAGGTGATATTTATCCTGACCTTATAAAGTGGTACTTAGACTGACCTTATAAAGTGGTGTTTAGCCTGACCTTATAAAAGTGGTATTTAGCCTGACCTTATAAACGTGGTATTAAGCCTGACCTTATAAAGTGATATTTATCCTGACCTTATAAAGTGGTACTTAGCCTGACCTTATAAAAGTGGTATTTAGCCTGACCTTATAAAAGTGGTATTTAGACTGACCTTATAAAGTGGTATTTAGCCTGACCTTATAAAGTGGTATTTAGCCTGACCTTATAAAGGTGTTATTAAGCCTGACTTTATAACAGCGGTATTTAGCCTGACCTTATAAAAGTGGTATTTAGCCTGACCTTATAAAAGTGGTATTTTGCCTGACCGTATAAAAGTGGTATTTAGCCTGACCTTATAAAAGCGGTATTTAGCCTGACCTTATAAAAGCGGTATTTAGCCTGACCTTATAACGTTATATTTATCCTGACCTTATAAAGTGGTACTTAGCCTGACCTTATAAAAGCGGTATTTAGCCTGACCTTATAAAAGTGGTATTTAGACTGACCTTATAAAGTGGTATTTAGCCTGACCTTATAAAAGTGGTATTTAGCCTGACCTTATAAAAGTGGTATTAAGCCTGACCTTATAAAGGTGGTATTTAACCTGACCTTATAAAGTGGTGTTTAGCCTGATCTTATAAAAGCGGTATTTAGCCTGACCTTATAAAAGTGGTATTTAGCCTGACCTTATAAAAGCGGTATCTAACCTGACCTTATAAAAGGGTTCTCGTACTGTGCCTATCAAATCATACACGTGCCTAGTAAATGTGCGGCCACCCCTAATAACTTACGCACAATGGGCTAAAATACCCGCTAATTTCTCCAACTCCAGGCGGGTGGACTTCCTCCTCCCCTTAAAACGTCTCAATATCTCACGGAGCTTTACTAATTTATCTGCTGGCGGGGTAAGTTCAAGCGTTTCAGAATTGACATCTATACCGAGGAACCTAATGTTCTTTGTAGGGGAGCTAAGCTTCTTAAAGCTAATTAAAAAAAAACTAATCTGCGCAAGAGCGCTATGACCCAGTTTTGAAAAACCCCTGTCTCTTGTTGATTACTCCCGACGATACAACAATCGTCTAAGTAATTAATAATTCTCCCTGCCCCCTCCGTCCCCGCACACCGCACAATGAAGTCAGACATGTGGGAGCATATGTAGGGGCTTGATGAAAGGCCCATGCATAACCTGCCATCCATCAAGTAGCTCTCCTCCGACTGTCCACTAAAAACCCAGCGTAAGCCACTACGGTGGCCCGGGAAGATATGGATGCTTAGCTTATGGGGGGGGGGGGGGGGGGGTTCGTAACCTTACGATGGTTACCGGCTGCAAAACTGCAGCAATATAGAAAGGCCCCGATAAATCGGTCCAATCTTTGGTTGGAGATTAATCTTCAGGTGGGACGGTTGTAGAAGCTGGGGATATCTTTAGAACATTCAAAATGGCGAAGCGTTGGGGCGGCCCCGAATCAATCCGGTCCGGCGGTAGCAGAGCACTCGTGTCCAGTAACAGCAGGAAGGGTTCAGGAGGAAGGGATGGGCAAAGGTGGGTCCAGCAAGTTCCCGCAACAAGAACAGAGCGTGGCTTATCCGTGGCTGGTCCTTGGTGATCCTTGTTGATCCGTGTCTAGTCCTTGGTGATCCGGCATCATCCGGGGTTGGCCCCAGATGTTTTAAAATGTTAAAAATATCCCTGGCGATCTGGGGAATATTGCAATCCGGGGTCAATCCGGCATCATCCGGGTGTAATCTGGGGGTGGTCCGGGTAGTCTGGGTGTTGTCCGGGGGTAGTTTGTGTCCCGTCCGGGACACAAACAAAATGAGTCTGGGTCATTTTTAATCCGGAAGAGCCACGTTTTAGCCCCGGACTAGCCCCGACAGAGCCACGGACCACTCCTGGACTGCCCGGATAAGACCTGGACAGGCTGGATGACCACGGATTAACCAGGGATTGCCATGGATAGCCATGGATGACCACGTATTACTCACGGACTACCCCAGGATGAGTCCCACATTTCAGGCTATCATCCGGGGATTGCCCGGAGCTCGTCCGGGGGTTGTCCGGGGCTCATCCGTGTAGTCCGGGGGTTGTCCGGGGCTCATCTGGGGTGATCTGGGCTTGTTCTAGTTCATGGCTCGTCCGGGTAGGTGTGAGAGTGAGGCAAAAGTAGCTATTTTATCCGGGGCTGTCGGGAACAGTCCGGGGGAATGGTCCGGGGGTGGTCCGGCTAAAAATCCGGGGCTAGTCCGGGTAGGTGTGACTTGGGCTTAACCTGTCTTGCTCTCTCCCTCCGTTGCCGACAAAGTCACAGGCCGCCTCACATGGCCGCACTCGCTCACCTGATATTACCTGGCCAGGGTCAGCTTGCTCGTCGCCCCATATCCCGCCAGTGTTCGTTGAATTGACTGCCACTAATTGTGTGTTTATATTTTCGTCGCCCCATAACCAGTGACACTCCGGTCCACTGCCCACACCTATCGTAGTACACACACTCTCCCGAGGTTGTCCCTGGCAACCACCTGCCTCAACACCTCTCTGGTCACTCACCTGGGCCGCATTCAGAGTCCGTCTCCGAGACGTCTCCGCGATGCTGTTTGGCTTATTTCCGTTCAGGGTGCGTCTCTGAGGTGTCCCCAAGACATCTCCCTTTTCAAATTGGAGAAAAAAAGCGACTCGAATATGGCCGCCGTATTCAGTGGTTTCAGCCAATCAGAGTGCTTCCTTTTCATTGCAAATGGCTGCCATTTTTGAGGTGGCCGACTGCTAAATGCCGTTCAGACTAGCGTGACGTCAGGGCCGTTTCCGAGGCGCCTCTGAGACGGACCCTGAACGCGGCCCTGGCACACCTCTACCGTGACCCTGTGCCGGCTCCCCAGCTGATCGGCCTAGGCGCCATTGGGCTCAGTAGGCGTCAAAGAAGGTGCGTTCGAGCACCCTGCCCTGTCCTCCTCTCCTCCCCGATGCACCGGAGCACTCCCTCACTAAGCAGTCATTCCTTGCAGCTGGCCCTCTTGTGGACCTTCCCGCCACATTTTGAGCACTTATGTTCGAATCTACATTCGTCATCAAGTCGACCACAACCTTACTCGCTATTCCACACGAAACACGCCATGTTTGGTTTTCCTCCTCTGGTACTCTTAGGTTTTTCACTAAAACTAGACGATGACTTTTTTGACCTGATACTGTCTGGGCCACAGTGCAGGACGCTTTAGCCTGTGTGGGTATGAGAGAAATCCTCGAATCCCACCTTTTCAGCTAGCATCCTAATACAAAAGTGATAGTCCACATGAGAACTGTCGTGGTACTAATTATTCCTCGCCCTGTGTGAGATAACATGGATATGTTCTAATAAGGCCATGTGGTCCTGAAGAGACATAACTGGTATTTCAAGAGCCCATGCAGCGGTTGCTGCTACCAGCTCATGCCAATTTAGTTTCTCAACCTTCTTACGGGAAACAGTATATCTCTTCAGAGACCACTTACTTCTGGCCTTGCGTTCAGCACTGCAGGTTGAGGTGCTGCTTGAAGAACGTCGTATCCGCCTCCCGTCACGGGACCTACTCCTAGACCTGCCCATGCAGCGGTTGCTGCTACCAGCCCATGACAATTTAGTTTCTCAACCTTCTTACGGGAAACAGTATATCTCTTCAGAGACCACTTACTTCTGGCCTTGCGTTCGGCTCTGCAGGTTGAGGTGCTGCTTGAAGAACGTCGTCTCCGCCTCCCGTCACGTGACCTCCTCCTCGACCTGCCGTAGGTCGAGTAGCCCGACTCCGTCCCTCACGTTGGCGCCTGCGGTTCGTCCGCCGCCATGTTGGTCTCGTCCGGTCTGAGACAACTGTCATAGCGTTAACGTGTCAGTTCGTCCGTTATGGCCGCCTCCTTCCGTTTTTTTCTCCTTGATAGCTAACAGTAGCAGGCGGTCCCTCTCCGCCCTCAATTCACCCAGCTTATTCTCCAGTCACAGTTCCTCTATTTGGCGCAATGTTTCATTCCGTTGCTTCGCTATCGACATTTCAGAAAGTCCTGAGTCGAGTTCCGCTACCTCGTCTTTCACTGATTTACTCAATTTCGCTAATGACGAACTGCAGACCGTCCTGGTACTTCCTGCCGCCTTCTTCTGATAGTGGTCACAGTCCTCCGGATTCGATAAATCGTGGCTATCTCCACAAGAGCCACACAAATCCACTGGCATAATCCAATTGCTAACAGAACCTACTCGAACCACATTACTGCATATCCTGATATGCAGCTATACATATATATATATATATATATATATATCTGATATGTGTATATTATTTGTTATATAAGTATATCCAGCTGATATATATATATATATATATAAATATATATATATATATATATATCCTGATGACAGTTCTTCAACATCCACGTGTGATCCCAATCAATAACCATATATAATAACTCATAAGCGCACGTAGCTAATAAGTAATATATCTACCTCTCTCTAAATCGACCGACCATGACACCGACTTTATATGGTTCATTTCGTATTAGGGAGTTTAAACAAAATCATTACAATGGTATCGTATGGGCGATCGTTTGGGGCACAAGTGATCGATGTAAGTGAGTGGTCGATCTGTGGAGGTGGCCAGTTAGAGAGGTTTTACTGTATGTATATATAGGTATATATATATATATATGTACATATCCAGATGTTATATATTAGCTATGCGCGTATATGAGTTATATATGTTTATATATATATTCATAGATTGGGGTGACGCATGGATGTTGATGAACTGTTGTTATCAGGCTGTCTGCGGCCATATCCCTGCCCTCCTACCGGCCCAAGCCGCCCTCCTCCCGGGCTTATCCCGTCACTCCGGTACCCGGTAGATAGCCCCCTTCCCCCCGTTGCCCCTCCCCTCCCCCCGGCCACACCCCCCGCTGACTTCGGGCAGCACGGCCCGTGTCCCCCTACCCCTCGCCCCTCCCGGCCGCTGCCGAGCGCGTTCATGCCATCAGAGACCGGGCGCGTGCGGGAGGTCGGGAGTTCGGTTCCCGGTCCAGTCAAACCATTGACTTATAAAACTGTTACTTGTCACTTCCTAGCCTGGCCCATATTCACGATGCGGTGTTAGCTTACACTCGGTGTGTTTGCACTCCTTGCGTACTGAGTTTTCGCCGCTAACCCAGAAATCCCGGCCAAAACCAGTTTTGGCTCGCTAACACCGCATCATGAATACGGCCCAGTGCTCGGCATGGATAGGATAGGGCAAGGACTGGTTAGCTCATTGTCAGCATAATGCGACAGTGGGATATTGGGTCATGGTGCCAGCGGCCTGATTTCCCAGTGGGGCAGCACTATAAAGTCGCCATGAGTGTGCCCTGTCACAAGTTGGTACCCCTCCTGATATGACCTTAGATGTTGCCAGGACATAAAACTCCAACAACCAATCATTTTCATCATTTGGCTACCAGGGCCCCGTTCAGGGTCTGTCTCGGAGGCGCCGCGGAGACATCTCGGTGATGCTTTTTGGCCTATTTGCATTCAGAGTGCATCTCGGCGACGTCTCGGAGATGCCTCCCTTTTCAAACTGGAGATGAAAAGCACCTCGAAAATGGCTGCCGTATTCAGTGGTTTCAGCCAATCACAGCACAGCTTTTCCATTGCAAATGGCCACCACCTATGGGGGTGGCCTTTTCGAGGCAACAAACTGCTTTTACCGTTCAGACTAATGTGACATCAGTGCCACCTACGAGGCGCCTCCGAGACGGACCCTGAACATGGCCCAGGATTCGTCAGGCAAATGTTGACTGCTGTAATAATGTCATGTTCTATGCCGAGCCTACAGATCTTTTTGCTGACCATGCGCTGTAAGCTGATATCCACAACATTGACCCTTGCCACTGCCACATTAGTTCTTCCCACTGCTATTAGAGGGCGCATTGGTGGTCGACATTGTACATTGATCATACTTCCCCCAATTCATCCTATTGTTACTAATCCTCGAGACCAGATGGGATAGCCGAATGAGTTGAGCATCCGTCACCTGCTTAGGTCGATCGTGGGATTCGAACCCATGGGTTGGAGCCTTGGTTGAATCAAACTAATGACTTAAAAATTGATACTTGTCACATACAGGTGCTCGACATTATTAGGATAGGCCAATAACTGGTTGGCTCAGCGTCAGGATAATGTGATATCAGGTCATGGTGCTGGCATCCCGGTCTCCCAGTGGGGCAACACTATAATTTATAAAGTCGCCATGCGTGCCCACTGTCACAAGTCGGTAGCTGTCCTGATATGACCTTTAATGTTGCCAGGACATAAAACTCCAACAACCAACCAACCAATCTAACTAGCCTATCTACTCTGATTATGCCTTGGGCTCAGGCCAGTTATCAAATCTAATTGAGCCACAATTTCACTTTAATTAGGAGCTACTTAAAACTGTAGACAGCGTGATTTGCTAATGTAGAAATGGGACATCGCCTCATTAACACATATAAACTTATACGCGTAACGTGTATAAAATATATGTGATGTATAATGTATTATGTGAGTATAAAAATACAGAAGGGAATGCTATTTATTATTATGATTAATGTTGTACTCCGTAAGACGCAACACTGTACCGGTGGCACCATCTCTCGGTCCAACTCTCCTCCTCCTGAATGTTGACCAGTGTTAGTCTGAAGCTATGTTTATATACTTATATATTTTCTGTAGCGATTTCAAACAAGTTCCTTTCTTATCATACTGCTGGTCTTCTGACGAGAGCAAAGGCAAAGCTTGATTTGAAACCATCTGAAATACATATATTTATATGCATATATATACATATATGCATATATATATGTACTATATAATTCATTATGTGGATATAAATAACGGCAGCCCCTTAACTGTCCCCCCCCCCCCCCATTACCATCTTCTTCCATGTTATTTGCTGTGGAGCGGGTCATTCTCTACTCCTCCCCCCACCTCCTATACCGTGAGCCAACTGTCACTCTGCTCACCTTAAAACTATATATATATATATATATATATATATATATATATATTGGTATACGGCTATCATGCATTAATTAAATAACAGTGGTTCCGAAAGCTTGTCTGTTTTTAATATCGCATCCCAATTAAACTAACGTGCCCTTAAAATAAAGAGATATGTCGCTGACTTTCTTGCTTATCAACACTGAATTTAGAAAGATCACGATTATCTCATTTTGCACCCAAAACGGACAAAATCTATTTCGACACTTAGCTGACTCAACCAGAGCTTTTGGAATTCAAAATAAAAGCTCAACACTCCTTTAGGTTTAAGCCGAACGAGGATATCCTTGTGCTTTGTAATATGTAGACAGGGGGAGGAGGGTGA
>CM059186.1:21910003-22207685 GCA_030323885.1 Branchipolynoe longqiensis
GTCCAACAACCAACCAACCAACTAATTAACCTGTCCTCACTATGGCTTTATTAAAGGCTAATAAATTGATCCAACCCATTATAAGGCACTCAACTAGAAGCTAAACTAAGCTTCTATTAACATCATATTAAATCTCGATCATTTAGAAAATTATGTATATAATAAGTCCTGCCACAGGAATAGGTTAGCGTTATGCACATCTTTTTTGGGTGCAAATACTCGCTGAAGTCTAACTATTACACCACCTAGGCTCCCTGATGTCACCACCCTACCCATGCCTACCTGCCTATGCGTCCCCTTGCCTGAGAGGTCAGTGCAGACTACTACTACATGAATCCCCCTGGAATTGTAAGTCTTTTAAATTGTCGTTTAATGCTTGTAATTACATACATACAAGCAAAGCACTTACACGGGGTAGGTTCAACAACCATACAGTGCACAGCTTGTACAGGATCATGGTCATGGCAACCAGTGTGACGGGGGTGGGGATAATGATGAAAATGGGAAATATTGCACCTAGAGCGGGAATCGAACCCACATCTCTTGCAGTCCGGGCCAGTGTGCTAAGCATTTCACCACCAGGCTCCCTGATGTCACCACCCTATCCACCATGCCTACCTGTCTATGTGGCTCCTTGCCTGAAAGGTCAGTACAGACTACTATTACTACTATATATATATATATATATATATATATATATATATATGTAATGTTATATATATATATATAACATTACACCTAAACATGCTACCTAGCTTCGATTCTAGAATGCTTCACAACCGATGTAGAACTGCATGCTGCGTGGACGAATTAGCAGAAGGTGCCAATTAACCTGCAAGCATGACTGACATACGCTATCAAATATATTACCAACAGCGACAAGAAAAATGTCAAGAAGAAAACAAACAAACAAACAAACGAACATTTTGCCAACTGCAGGAAGCAATTCCATGTGCGAGTTCCCCCCCCCCCACCTCCCCCCCCGCCACCACCCTCCCAATAAATGTAAGGATATGACTGTAATTAATGTCACTCGCATCACAGCTGAGACTGGATGATGGCTAAGGTTGTCTCTATATCCACATTCTGGTTTTCATGGATTTCCTTTTGTATTGGGAGGGACGTGGTGATTTTTGGCTTTGTTTTTGTGATTTAATTACCAACAAAAAAGAAACGCCAATCACCTAGCCGGCAATACTTACTTATTCAGCATCACCGTGCATTCTTTGATCCACAGAAATGAGTTACACCTGACAGTCTGTTTCGCTATTACAATCTCCTTTAGTGGCTTTTTGTGGGTTTTTTTTTCTTCTTTTCTTTTAGAAAGTCGGTCCCCCTTGGGACCAATTTACTCGCTTCTATTAATCACAAGGTGAAGACCCAACCATATCACTTTCGAAGGAAAGTGGCTGTGCAATATCTCCCCCTCTCTCATCAATGTTAACTGCAAGAACAGTCTCTGCCTGATATATATGAAGTAATCTACATTTAGATCTCATCGTATTTTAATGAGGCTGGCTTTCTTTTTTTTACAAGCCCTTTTTAAATTATATATTTAAAGTTGCATAGTCTGATCAAATATCAAATTTTCAAAAACCAAACCAACTATCTAGATTTGATTTGACGTATTTAAGTTAGATAACGATGCACTTATTAAGCATTTGTTTCTGCGTAGAAGGCAATACTGAGTCAATTTAACAGAACATGTTACTGCAGAAGTCTATGGTGTCAGAGTTTTGGCAAGCTTGCCAAAACTAATTTTCCATGTTTGCACTCAAAATATCTAAAAAGTTTACCATTTAAAATAAAAGTAACTTTGAACTAGTGTAAAGTAGATACTAGAGATCGATCTAATATATTTATCTCAGAAAAAATACAGAAATTCAAAGCCATCGGACTATGCAACTGTGAATAAGATAAAAGCTCTTATACCGATATTATTAAACATGGAATGTCTTGTTTTCTAGCTGATCTGTGATACTTCTTTTATTTAGCAAACACCTGCCATTCTCTAAACCTATGTGACCAGACGGGATGGCCAAATGAGTTGAGCATCCGCCTCCCCCTTTGGTAGATCATTGGATTCGTTGGGTCCCTGGTCGAGTCAAACCAATGACTTAAAAATTGATACTTGTCGATTCCTAGCCAGGCGCTCATCATTATTAGGATAAGTCAAGGACCAGTTGGTGCAGTGTCAGGATAATGTGAATGAGTGGGATATCAGGTCGAGGTACTGAGTGGAGCAGCACTATAAAGTCACCATGAGTGCGCATTGTTACAAGTCGGTACACATCCTGAAATGACCTTTGATGTTGCCAGGATGTAAAGCTCCAACAATCAACCAACCTAAGCCGGGGCTGGGCGGGACAGTGGGTGGTTCGAGGGACCTGGAGCACTGTCAATCTGGACTAAGGGTGGCATAGCTTCGGCCCGGCAGCCAGTGTCCGGTGGCTTCCCCCTCCACCGGTCCAGTTCATTTGAAAATTTGCTTTTAAACAACGGAGTGACTATTGTCATGGTTCTGTGTCCCTAGCGCAAGATTCTTTAGTCACAGTACTGTGACGACAGTAGATTATTCTACAATCACGGTTCCGCTCACGGTTAGGGTTAGGTTAGGGCTAGGTTTAGGGTTAGGCTTAGGGTTAGGGTTAGGCTTAGGTTTAGGCTTAGGCTTAGGCCTAGGGTTAGGCTTTGGGTTATGGTTAGGCTAAGCTTAGGCTTAGGGTTAGATATTTTGGGTAGGCATTGACTTAGACTTCGGATCTAAAAGAACGGTACCGTGACACCCGACTGCTGGTCTACATCAACGGTACCATGACACCTGACTGCCGGTCTAAATCAATGGTACCGTGACACCAGACTGCCGGTCTACATCAACGGTACCGTGACACCTGACTTCCGGTCTACATCAACGGTACCGTGACACCCGACTGCCATCTACATCAACGGTACTGTGACACCAGCCTGCCGGTCTACATCAACGGTACCGTAACACCCGACTGCCGGTCTACATCAACGGTACCGTGACACCCAACTGCCGTCTACATCAACGGTACTGTGACACCAGCCTGCCGGTCTACATCAATGGTACCGTGACACCCGACTGCCGGTCTACATCAACAGTACCATGACACCAGACTGCCGGTCTACATCAATGGTACCATGAGACCAGACTTCTGGTCTACATCAATGGTACCGTGACAACAGGACTCATGGTCTACACCAATGTCACCGTGACACCCGACTGCCGTCTACATCAATGGAACCGTGACACCAGACTGCCGGTCTACATCAACGGAACTGTGACACCAGACTGCCGGTCTACTTCAACGGTACCAAGGCACCAGACTGCCGGTCTACATCAACAGTACCTTGACACCCGACTGCCGGTCTGCATCAATGGTACCGTGACACCAGACTGCCGGTCTACATCAATGGTACCGTGACACCAGACTGCCGGTCTATACCAACGGTACTATGACACCAGACTGCCGGTCTACATCAATGGTACCATGACACCAGACTGCCGGTCTATACCAACGGTACCGTGACACCCGACTTCTGGTCTACATCAACGGTACCGTGACACCAGACTGCCGGTCTATACCAACGGTACCGTGACACCTGACTTCTGGTCTAAATCAAGGGTACTGTGACACCCGACTGCCAGTCTAAATCAATGGTACCGTGACACCAGACTGCCGGTCTACATCAATGGTACCGTTACACCCGACTGCCAGTCTACATCAACGGTACCGTGACACCCGACTGCCGTCTACATCAACGGTACTGTGACACCAGCCTGCCGGTCTACATCAATGGTACCGTGACACCCGACTGCCGGTCTACATCCACGGTACCATGACACCAGACTGCCGGTCTACATCAACGGTACCATGACACCAGACTTCCAGTCTACATCAATGGTACCGTGACACAGACTGCGTTACATCAATCGTACCGTGACACCAGACTGCGTTACATCAACGGTACGTGCACAGATGCGTTATCAACGGTACGGCACAGCTGCGGTCTACCAAAGTGTACCATGACACCAGACTGCCGGTCTACATCAAAGGTACCGTGACACCAGACTGCCGGTCTACATCAACGGTACCGTGACACCAGACTGCCGGTCTACATCAACGTACGTGACACCAGACTGCCGGTCTACATCAGTACGTGAACCGCGGTCTACTTCACGGTACCGGACACCAGACTGCCGGTCTACATCAACAAGGTACCTGACACAGACTGCCGGTCTACATCAAAGGTACCGTGACACCAGACTGCCGGTCTACATCAACGGTACCGTGACACCAGACTGCCGGTCTACATCAACGGTACCGTGACACCAGACTTCCGGTCTACTTCAATGGTACCGTGACACCAGACTGCCGGTCTACATGCCGGTCTACATCAATGGTACCGTGACACCAGACTGCCGGTCTACATCAAAGGTACCGTGACACCAGACTGCCGGTCTACATCAATGGTACCGTGACACCAGACTGCCGGTCTACATCAACGGTACCGTGACACCAGACTGCCAGTCTACATCAACGGTACCGTGACACCAGACTGCCAGTCTACATCAATGGTACCATGACACCAGACTGCCGGTCTACATCAACGGTACCGTGACACCAGACTGCCGGTCTACATCAACGGTACCGTGACACCAGACTGCCGGTCTACATCAAAGGTACCATGACACCAGACTGCCGGTCTACATCAACGGTACCGTGACACCAGACTGCCGGTCTACATCAATGGTACCGTGACACCAGACTGCCGGTCTACATCAACGGTACCGTGACACCAGACTGCCAGTCTACATTAAAGGTACCGTGACACCAGACTGCCGGTCTACATCAATGGTACCGTGACACCAGACTGCCGGTCTACATCAATGGTACCGTGACACCAGACTGCCGGTCTACATCAACGGTACCGTGACACCAGACTGCCAGTCTACATAAAAGGTACCGTGACACCAGACTGCCGGTCTACATCAATGGTACCGTGACACCAGACTGCCGGTCTACATCAATGGTACCGTGACACCAGACTGCCGGTCTACATCAACGGTACCGTGACAATTGAGGCGTCCTTTAAATAAACAAAGGGGAGATCTTTTGGGTCAGTCAAAGTCATGACACTTGACCCAATTAAATGCGTTGTCTCCCAACCCTATTCAATACTTTAACAATCCTCCAGTGCGACTGACAATGTGGCGCTACCGTTAGTGACCAGGAAGCCCGCTGGTGGCGCCACTGGTCACATGGGTGAGGTCGAGGAGGTGTAGCACAGAATAATAGGTACATGCAGATACAGTAAAACCTCTCTAAATCGACCTACCATGGGACCGACTTTAAATGGTGCATTTATGGAGGTTGTCGGATTAGGGAGTTATTTTAATCGTTGTAATGGGCGATCGTTTGGGATCCAAATGAAGCGATCGATATAGGGGAGTGGTCATTCTGTGGAGGTGGTCGGATAGAGAGGTTTTACTGTATAATGATTCCCTTCCGCGCCTTTATAATCCGAAATGTCTTTAGTTTAATAAAACGTAGTGGTAGATCTTTTGTGACTACCCAAGGGGTATGGCGCTCTACAAACTAATTGCGCCTTGTCTCACCTTATACAGAATATCTTAATAATAACTCACATAATTAGGGACTGCAATTAAAAGATACACACCCAAATGATATGCATGCTATGCCTAGCATTGCCTCCTCAGACTAGTGATACATGTTTCGTTGTGAGCCCTACTACCACATAGTGTCAGTCTCGACTGTGCTGACCCCTAACGATAAGAAATATTGACTAATGGCAGGCAGTATACGAGGAGGAACATCCATGATGAATGACGTCAAAGACCCTATAATACTAAGATGGCTCACTCCCTATCTCTCCCATGTAAATTTTGCAGTGCCACCTTGTGGTGGGTTTGATCAGCCCAGCTGCTGGTTGGTGTTTCACACACATACAATTATATTATACATGAGATAGGTAAGTATGAATACACACCAATATGAAATTGCTATGAACAAATACACATCATCATCAGCATCATCATCATCATCACCATCATCACACATCTTTCACATTTATATATACATTTATAAAATTATACATATAATATAGCACCTGATTTTCCAAGAGAACAGCCAGCGCACCAAGTAGTGGGTTTGATCATTTTGATTACACAGTACAGGCTGAGTGAGCCGTCTTAGTATTATAGGGTCTTTGATGACGTTCAAACCCATGGTCCACAACTGGTTCATCAAAGGTTGTGGTGTGTGCTGTCCTGTCTGTGGGAAAGTGCATATAAACGACCTCTTGCTGCTTATCGGAAAGAGTACCCTATGTGGCGGCAGTGGGTTTCCTCCAAAGAAATATGTCAGGATGACCATATGTTTGATGTCTAATACTAATAGGCGATGATAAAAATCAATGTGCTCTAGAGGCGTTGATAAATAAAACAAGCTTTTCATGATATATCGCTGTTCCACTCATGGCTAGTGGCTGCCGCCCCCTCTATAAAAGGCTGTGTGTGACCTGATTGGAGAGTGACACGTGACTCCTATTCTGACCATGGTGGAATAAACTGAGGCATGACACGGTGTTGAAGAAACCCTGGTGTTGCCTTGTTATTCTGCAGTCCATCACATACATCTATGAATCTATACATCTATAAATGTGACAGTGCATACCTATGGCGACTTAAGAGATCAGACCACCAACAAGCACCATGACCTGATATCAAACTCAGTCACATTATCCTAATACTGAGCAAACCGGTGCTTGCCATATCTTACTAATGCTGAGTGCCAGAGTAGGTAGTGACAAGTATCAATTTTGTAAGTCATTGGTTTGACTCGGCCGGGATTTGAACTTGATATCCCATTCGATGATATTATCCTAATACTGAGCAAACGGGGTCATTGCCCTACCCGACTGACGCTAAGTTTCAGGGTAGGTCGTGACAAGTGTCAATGTTGTAAGTCATTGGTTTGACTCGGCCGGGATCTGAACCCACGACCTTCCACATGGGTAACCAGTCAACCTTTTTACCAACTCAGCCATCCCATCCGGTATATTCTGCATGTAAGTAGCTATGAACATTGTATATATATATATATATATATATATATGTATGACATACACATTGTGTAGGTATTGCACATGTACATAAATGCTGGCAGATATGTATACATGTGTGTATACATGTAATTATACACATGTTCTTACTTGGAGAGCAAGTGCTTCGTTTTGGTGGGTGGCTCTCCACCGCATCGACCAAACCCACAACTAATCACAAACACCCTCCGGCGCAACTGTCTTACTACAACTTAGTACAAGGAACCCGACTAACATATCCGGAAGACAAACCACTGAAGTTAAAACTGAAAATTAAAGTTTTATAATCTGATGGTTTTGAGTTCATACTATATTTGACAAATAAACATATTAGGTTAATCTTTATACCTACCTTTCTTTAGTTAGGAGTAATTTAATTTAATTTTAAGCAGCTAATTAATTTTGTTAAGCGATTAAGTTTGGATAGATTTTAACTTTTAAGTGAAGACATGCCAGAATAACCCTTGATGCACACACCAAAATGTTGGAGATTTTAGGCTTGTTGGCTTGCAGCAGGGATACGTTTCATCTATTCAATTTCAATTGACTAAGTATTCCTTCTATGTAGGGATGACTGTTTAATAAATGTACAAGTCTCTAAGTTCGATAAGTAGGAGCAAATGTAGGCAAGAGCTTTAGTTGAGAAAATGTGGTTTTATCAGATTATGTGCCTTTAAAGTTGCATAGTTCTGTAAATCTTTTCGAGATACATATATTAGATTGATCATTATACTCTACATTACTTCATGCCAAAACACTCAAACAGATGGGGCTGCCCTCTATGGAAGATCTTCTGATCAAAAAGAATCTCCGGTGGACTGGACACCTCATGAGGATATCATCAGACAGGCTACCAAAGCAGATCCTCTATTCTCAACTGTCTTCTGGCTACAGAAAGAGAGGGCGCCCCCGTCTCCAGTTCAGGGATACCATCAAGAGAAACCTGAAGCTGAGAGACATTAAGACCGACTCATGGACGCAACTCTCACAGCAGAGAGCTAAATGGAGAGCGGCAGTCAAGTAATGAAAGCAGTCTTTGTCACATCGCGACCGACAGCATGATGATGATGATGATGATGACATTACTTCAGTTTCAAGTAACTTTTATTTTAAAGGGCTAACTTTGGAGATATTTGAAGGGTAAACATGCAACATTAGTCATTAGTTTTGGCAAGTATACCAAAATTGACTCAGTATTCCCTTCTATGCGTAAACAAAGATTTAATAAGTGCATCAGAATCTAAGTTTAGATATTTTCAAATCAAATCTAGATAATTGTTTTGGTTTTGACAAATTGATGCTTCATCGGACTATGCAGCTTTAATGGTAGCAACAATTGGGAATTTTAAGAGGCTTGCCATGCCTGCGATTGTGGGGTGGTATGTAGAATGTGGATTGTGGAACTGAATTGAATTGTCTGATGAAACAGAAAACACAGCAGTGTGTTGGTGATTTGTTAGTAACTCTTCGTGTATTTGGTGCGGTGGAGCCGGTTCCTCCTCAGTATGTGGCAATAACTGATGGGTCTTATTTCTCTATTCAGAGCCTCTGCTGTGATGGCACGCTGCAAGGCAACAAATCACACTCTCCTTCCTATCAGGCAGCCTCACACCCTACTCTTTTTGATAAGCAGCAAGGAGTCTTTCATATGCACTTTCCCACAGACCGGACAGCACGTCCCACAGCCTTTGCTGAACCAGTTGTGGACCGCTGGTTGGAACGGAAAATAGCCCAAACTGCAAATGTGTCCACTGAGCAGGATCATTAGGATGCCTTCCATCGGGAGTTCAATTCCCATTCGAGTAAAACCAATGACTTACAAAATTTATACTTGTCGCTTCCTAGCCAGGCATTCAACATTATTAGGATAGGGCAAGGACTTGTTGGCTCGGTGTCAGGATTATCTGATTGAGTGGGATATTAGGTCATGGTGCTGGCGGCCTGGTTTCCCCATGGGGAGCACTATAAAGTCGCCATGAGTGCACTGCCACAAGTCGGTACTTGTCCTGATCTGACCTTAGATGTTGCCAGGGCATAACACTCCAACAACCAACCAGCCCCCCACACACACTGCCCCCCCCCCCCCTGCCCCCTGCAGACACCCCGCAGGCGATTTGTGGAACGAGTATGGGGATGTTCTTACAACTAACCCTCCAGTCCGACAAGAACACCCCACCCCTTCCTACTAGACATTCTATTTGGGTTTTACGTCCTAACAACCTCTATGGTTATATCAGGACGGGTTCCCAACTTGTACCAGTGTGCACTCGTGGTTACTTTATAGTGCTGCCCTTAAGGGTGCATTCCTTACACGCGGCATGCGGCATGTGGTATGCGAATGCAACAAAAAATCGAAACGCCTTGAAGTCTATGGGCTACATTCCTTACACGCGGTATGCGAATGCGAATGCGAATGCGAATGCGAATGCGTTAAACCAATTGGTCCATGTAGCGATTGGTGCGGCATGACGCATGCGGCACACGGGTGTGAATAGAAAACCATCAGTCGCATTTGTCCATAGGTTTAAGGCCGGAGGAGGCGACTGATAATTACGGACACCCGGGAGATGGACGTTTGTGGGACTATGTTAAAATACATGTAAAAATATTTATAATTACACTCGTTTTGCTGTAATTATACGACCTGAAATATATAGGAATTACTGTGACATATTTATAATTACACTCGTTTTGCTGTAATTATACGTCCTGAAATATATAGGAATTACTGTGACATATTTATAATTACACTCGTTTTGCTGTAATTATACGTCCTGAAATATATAGGAATTACTGTGACATATTTATAATTACACTCGTTTTGCTGTAATTATACGTCCTGAAATATATAGGAATTACTGTGACATATTTATAATTACACTTGTGTTAAAATACTATGTTAAATTACATGTACAAATATATAGGAATTGCTGTGACACGCCGCATGCCGCATGCCGCATGTAAGGAATGCTGCCATTCGCATACCGCATGCCGCATGCCACATACCGCGTGTAAGGAATGCCCGCTTTACTGGGAGATCATGCCGCTGGCACCATTATCCGATATCCCACTCAGCCACATTATCCTGATTCTGAGCTAACCAGTCCTTGCCCTATTCTAATACTGCCCAGCACCAGGCTAGGTAGCGACAAGAAATTTGTTTAATCATTGACTTGGCTAGGGTTCGAACCCACGGGTATATATGCATGTCCTACAGACATGTAGATATTGCACATGTAAATAAAAGTAGGCATATATATGTATACATGTATGTGTACTTGAACATACACATTTTCATATAGTTTTATTCTTTAACCCTCTAACAAGAGTAGAAGAACTAAGAATAATATTGTGGATAGTGGCTCACGGTACAAGAGGTGTCTTTTTATGCTGTCTTTGTGTGTGTGGTGTTTTGTTGTTTGCTTTTGGTGTATAAGTTGATTCAGCAGGGGAAATTTCAATCGTGGACAATTGTTCTTCCTCATTCCACTGCTCCTTGAAATACCATTGTATCGCTGAAAACCAGGCCAGGTGGCGGCAAGTATCAATTTATAAATCATTGATTTGATTTAGCCAGAGTGCAAACCGCGATGTTCGAATCCCAAGGCCTACCAAAATACCCTTCTTATAATCATGCTTGTAACCATGGTAACTTCCTATTTCCTTAGTTTGCTCTTTCCATACACCAAGGCTACATGACCCTGCTTGTAACCATGGTAACTTCCTATTTCCTTAGTTTGCTCTTTCCATACCCCAAGGCTACATGACCCTGCTTGTAACCATGGTAACTTCCTATTTCATTAGTTTGCTCTTTCCATACACCAAGGCTACATGACCCTGCTTGTAACCATGGTAACTTCCTATTTCATTAGTTTGCTCTTTCCATACACCAAGGATACATGACCCTGCTTGTAACCATGGTAACTTCCTATTTCCTTAGTTTGCTCTTTCCATACACCAAGGCTACATGACCCTGCTTGTAACCATAGCAACTTCATGTTTGCATGGCTTGCTATTTTCATGAACCAATGCTAAATGATCTTTCCTATAACCATGATGATAAATTCCTTTTTTCCATGGTTTTCTATGTTCATGATCCAATGCTACATAACCTTCCCTATGACCATGATAGTGTAAATGGGGGCGACGAAAATGGGAAACATTGCGCCTAGAGTGGGACTCGAACCCACATCTATTTGCATTCCGGGCCAGTGTGCCAACCATTACACCACCCAGGATCCCCGATATCACCACACAACCCATGCCTACCTGTCTATGTGGCTACTTGCCTGAGAGGACAGTGCAGACTACTACACCCGCCCCCCTGGAATCGTAAGTCTTTTAAATGGTCATTTAATACTTACAATTACATACATACAGGCAATGCACTAACACATGCATACACAAGGTAGGTTCAACAACCATACAGCTCATAGCTTGTACAGGATCCTGGTCCTGGCTACCAGTGTCGTGGGGACGACGAAAATGGGGAAACATTGTGCCTAGAGCGGGACTCGAACCCACATCTCTTTGCATTCCGGGTCAGTGTGCCAACCATTACACCACCCAACCTCCCCGATATCACCACACCGCCCACGCCTACCTGTCTATGTGGCTACTTGCCCAAGAGGTCAGTGCAGACCACTACACCAGCTTACCATTTCCATGCATCGGACGCGATGGCTGAATCGGTAGAGCGCAGGCTTCCCGTGCGAAAGGTAGGGAGTTTCAATCCCAGCCGAGTCAAACCAATGACTTATAACATTGATACTTGTCACTACCTAACCTCGCACTCTGCATTAATAGGATAGGACAAGGGCTGGTTAGCGCAGTATCAGGATAATGTGACTGTGTGGGATATTGGGTCACAGTGCTGGCAGCTTGACCTCCCAGTCGGGAAGCACTATAAGGTCACCATGAGTGGGCACTTTCACAAGTTTACCATTTTCATGAACCAATGCTACGCAAGCCTTCTTATAACCATGGTAACTTCCCATTTCCATGATTTGCTATTTTCACGAACCAATGCTACACAACCCTTTTGGTAACCATGGTAACTTCCCATGACCATGATTTACAATTTCCACGAACCAATCCTACATAACCCTTCTTATAATCATAGTAACTTCCTATTTCCATAGTTTACAATTTCCATGAACCAATGCTACCCTTCCTATAACCATGGTAACTTCCCGTGCTCATGGCTTGCTAATTTCAACAATCAATACCACGTGATCTTATTTATGTTCCTGGCCGCTTTACATTTTCGTGCTTTGCTATGTTGCTAGTGGTGTTTTGATAAAGGAAGCCGACACCTCCCTGATGGAGGCCTTACCTCATAATGAGCAGCTCACGCGCTCCGGTTACACGGCTCAGACTAGTGAGTGACTCGTTGTGAGCCGGTGAGGATTAACCAGCACCAGGTGTGAAACCGGCTAACCACGGTGCAGTTACTACTGAGGGAACAGTAGACTGAGATGGGGGTGGGGTGGGGTCGGGGATGGGGGATGGGGGATGGGGGATGGGGGATGGGGGATGGGGAATGGGGGATGGGGGATGGGGAATGGGGAATCCATGCAGTTCATAAAATGTTGGTAAATCGTTGCTACTACATTCACTCTGTTCGCACACAGTTTGAGCACGTTCAGCAACATTTTCAAGAACGTAGTAAGAACTACTTTGGTGTGATCGGGGTATAACTAACTAAGACAATTTAATAAAAGCTGTTACTGCTGAAGGTTATGGTGTTCAACAGTTTGACATGCACACAGAAATTAATTTGGAATGTCTTCACTTCAAATAGCGCAAAAGGTAGACATTCATAATAAAAGGTAGACCAAACTAAAGTCATGTAGAGTGTAGCATTTAACCTAATACAGTACAACCCCGTTAAACAATCATCATCATCATGCTGTCGGTCGCAATGCGACAAAGGCTGCTTTCATTACTTGACTGCCGCTCTCCATTTAGCTCTCTGCTGTGAGAGTGATGTCCATGAGTCGGTCTAAAAGTTGCCTGCAAAAGTGTTGAAGTGCTGCTGGCTTTTGCAAGTTACCAGCGGCACTCTTTCAGGGAGCAAATAGAGGTTTCACATTGGCAAGAACATGTCCAGACAGGCGCAAAACTATTTGTCCCTGCAGTGGCTGGTCGGGAGATGTTGGGAGTTCCATACATCAACCGCCCATGATGCTACCACAGTGACGTGGTTTTCTGTTCAGGGTTTGCTCCCTTAGCCTTCGGTTCTGTCAAGAACCTGTACTACGAGGCAGTGGTTTACAACTCTGCAGGGCAGGGAAGTCAAACTCCCTGAGGTATTGCAATACCTGCATACCTACAAACTTTTTTCAGCGGCCTGGCAAAATACTACCATTTATCATATAAAAAAAGTCAGTTAAACCAAAGTCGGTTAATCCAAACTATTGGTTATTCCAAACAAAATTGTCGGACTTCAGGCCACTTCTGGCACAGTTAAACCAAATTTTCACGTGGTTATAAGGTCATCTGAGACCCCACCGAATTTGTTATATGATAAATGGTAGTATTTTGAAGGAACCCTAGAAATTTGTTTGGATTACCCGATCGTTTGGCTTAACCGAGCTTGGTTTAACGGGGTTATACTGTATGTACATAAAAAAACAATAATCAAAGTGTCCACATACATTGTATATTACATGTGCAATACACTCTTACTCAAAGATCCGTTAAACCAATGATTGGTTAATCCCTTCAAGTTTGATTTAACGGGGTTACACTGTATATGCATCTAAAATAAATATTAAGCAGAAGCTTAAAGCTGCATAGTCCGATGAAATATAAATTTTCAAAACGAAACCAATTATCTAGATTTGATTTTACATATCTAACTTAGATACTGATTCACTTATTAAGCATTTGTTTCTATGTAGAAGGCAATCCTGACTCAATTTAACAGAACCTGTTACTGCAGAAGTCTATGGTATCAGAGTTGAAGCTTGCCAAAACTAATTTTCCATGTTTGCACCCAAAATATCTTGAAAGTTTACCATTTAAAATAAAAGTAACTTTGAACTAATGTAAAGTAGATACTAGTGATCGATCTAATATATTTATCTCAGAAAAAGTACAGAAATTCAAAACCATCGGACTATGCAACTTTAAAATCAAGCCACTATGCGGCCTTAATGACAAACGATGATTTATGAGCCTAATCAATCTGATCAGTCAATCTCAACTAATTGGATTTCTAATCCATTAGTAAGGTATATATATACTTTTAATGAGGTTATACTTATAAGTGGTTAAAAGTGAAATAGCTTTTTATCTGATACTTTCCTAGTTGATTTTACTGATAGACATGTTCTGGAGAGTGCAGCCATGGTTGTTTACGGAGGGTTGTTAAAGGAGCATAACAACACCACTAATATTTAGTCTATGATATATGAGTAATAAGGTAATATACAACACACCTGACACCACTGACAGACACGTAAACACATGCATGCAGCGGCTCTACTACTATACCACCTTGTATAGTTCATTAAAACAACTTTCACTAATTCAGGAAGAACGATATCTCCCAACATTTATCTACAATTTTACCTGGCCTCACATTTTAATTGTTGTAATTCTGAGATTTTGACTTCAAGAGTGTCTCTCAGCACATGGTCAATTGTAAGTTTTTGCAATCTGTGTAAAAGCGATGGCCTGATATTAATACGACAGAATAAGATGTGGGCACTTCTGGCTGTGATCAGGTGATTGTGGCCTTTGCTGGCAACATGTCATTAAACAATCACCACTAACTAACATGTACACACTTGTATGTGAAAACATCACATATTACTAGCACTAGGGCAAGGATATGCTTGTGTTTTGTATGTGTTTGTGCAAATATAGCTTGCCTAAACGGAGCAACTTCACGTAATTGTTTAGTTATAGGAGACTGTGCAGCTTTAAGTAATTGCTTTCATGAGAAATAGTAGCAGACTCGCTTACATGAGAAGTAGAAATAGAAGGGGACCATGCAGCTTTAAGTAAATGCTTACATGAGAAGTAGTAGCAGACTGTGCATCTTTAAGTAAATGCTTACATGAGAAGTAGTAGCGGACTGTGCATCTATAAGTAACTGCTTACATGAGAAGTAGTCGCAGACTGTGCATCGTTAAGTAACTGCTTACATGAGAAGTAGTAGCAGACTGTGCAGCTTTAAGTAACTGCTTACATGAGAAGTAGTAGCAGACTGTGCATCTTTAAGTAACTGCTTATATGAGAAGTAGTAGCGGACTGTGCATCTATAAGTAACTGCTTACATGAGAAGTAGTAGCAGACTGTGCAGCGTTAAGTAACTGCTTACATGAGAAGTAGTAGCGGACTGTGCATCTTTAAGTAACTGCTTATATGAGAAGTAGTAGCAGACTGTGCATCTTTAAGTAACTGCTTACATGAGAAGTAGCAGCAGACTGTGCATCTTTAAGTAACTGCTTACATGAGAAGTAGTAGCGGACTGTGCATCTATAAGTAACTGCTTACATGAGAAGTAGTAGCGGACTGTGCATCTTTAAGTAACTGCTTACATGAGAAGTAGCAGCAGACTGTGCATCTTTAAGTAACTGCTTACATGAGAAGTAGTAGCAGACTGTGCATCTTTAAGTAACTGCTTACATGAGAAGTAGTAGCGGACTGTGCATCTTTAAGTAACTGCTTATATGAGAAGTAGTAGCAGACTGTGCATCTTTAAGTAACTGCTTACATGAGAAGTAGCAGCAGACTGTGCATCTTTAAGTAACTGCTTACATGAGAAGTAGTAGCGGACTGTGCATCTATAAGTAACTGCTTACATTAGAAGTAGTAGCGGACTGTGCGTCTATAAGTAACTGCTTATATGAGAAGTAGTAGCAGACTGTGCATCTTTAAGTAACTGCTTACATGAGAAGTAGTAGCGGACTGTGCATCTTTAAGTAACTGCTTACATGAGAAGTAGTAGCAGACTGTGCAGCTTTAAGTAACTGCTTACATGAGAAGTAGTAGCAGACTGTGCATCTTTAAGTAACTGCTTACATGAGAAGTAGTAGCAGACTGTGCAGCTTTAAGTAACTGCTTACATGAGAAGTAGTAGCAGACTGTGCAGCTTTAAGTAACTGCTTACATGAGAAGTAGTAGCGGACTGTGCATCTATAAGTAACTGCTTACATGAGAAGTAGTAGCAGACTGTGCAGCTTTAAGTAACTGCTTACATGAGAAGTAGTAGCGGACTGTGCATCTATAAGTAACTGCTTACATGAGAAGTAGTAGCAGACTGTGCATCTTTAAGTAACTGCTTATATGAGAAGTAGTAGCAGACTGTGCATCTTTAAGTAACTGCTTATATGAGAAGTAGTAGCAGACTGTGCATCTTTAAGTAAATGCTTACATGAGAAGTAGTAGCAGACTGTGCAGCTTTAAGTAACTGCTTACATGAGAAGTAGTAGCAGACTGTGCATCTATAAGTAACTGCTTACATGAGAAGTAGCATGAAGTAGCACAGGACTGTGTGCAGCTTTAAGTAACTGCTTACATGAGAAGTAGTAGCAGACCGTGCAGCTTTAAGTAACTGCTTACATGAGAAGTAGTAGCGGACTGTGCATCTATAAGTAACTGCTTACATGAGAAGTAGTCGCAGACTGTGCATCGTTAAGTAACTGCTTACATGAGAAGTAGTAGCAGACCGTGCAGCTTTAAGTAACTGCTTACATGAGAAGTAGCAGCAGACTGTGCATCTTTAAGTAACTGCTTATTTGAGAAGTAGTAGCGGACTGTGCATCTTTAAGGAAGTACTTGCATGAGAAGTACTAAGGGACTGTGCAGCTTTAAGTAAGTGCTTATAGGGGAAGTAGCAGCAGATTGTGTAGATTTACATAAGTGCTTACACGGGAAATAGGGAACTGCCTTTTAAGTTAGTGCTAATATAAGTTATATGATAACTAGATTTCAGAAAGCGCTTACATGAGAAGTAGTCACTCTCCTATATGCACCTTTAAGTAAGGGAATATATGAGAATGTGCAGCTTTAAGTGAATGCTTGCATGAGAAGTAGAAGGGGACTTGCAGCTTTCAGTAAGTGCTTACATGAGAAGAACTAGTGGACTATGCAGCTTTAAGGAAGTGCCTAAATGAGAAGTAACAGCAGATTGTGCAGCTTTAAGGAAGTGCTCACATTAGAAGTAGTACTAGTAGTGGACTGCGCAGTTTTAAGTAAGTGCCTACATGAGAAATAGTAGTGGACTGTGCAGCTTTAAGTATGTGCTTAGAGGAGACTGTGCAGTTTTAAGTAAATGCTTACATGAGAAGTAGTTGGGACTGTGCAGCTTTAAGTACGTGCTTAGAGGAGACTGTGAACCTTGAAATAAATGCTTACATGACAAGTAGTAGCGGACTTTGCAAATCTAAGGAGCTGCTTACATGAGAAGTAGTAGCAGACTATGAAGCTTTAAGGAACTGCTAATAGTAATAGGAAACTATGCAGCTTTAAGTAAGTGCTTACATGAGAAGTAGCAGCAGACTGTGTAGCTTTAAGTAAATGCTTACATGGGAAGTAGTAGCATACCATGCAGCTTTAAGTTAGTGTTTACATGAGAATGAAGGAACTGTGCCGCTTTAAGTAAGTGCTTACATGAGAAGTAGCAGACCATGCCGGTGTGGCCGTCTCAGCTGCCACCAGGCTGATATGCCAAATGTCGCTTCAGCGTCGTCTGCGCATGCGTCAAAACTGGGCCAGTCTCAAAGGCCGTAATCTCTGTTTTTAATACTTTCAGCGTAAATTGCTCTTAGGTTACATTAAATACTTCAGATCTTCCTCTTCAATCGCGCATTAAGATATTTTTAATCGATCCAATGAAAGCGTTTAAACTTATTTTACAAAAATAAATGCCCCACATAGACATAGCATTGCCGTATTTTACCACCCGCGAAGGGTAAACACTGCAGCAATGCTATGTCTATGCAGAGCATTTATTTTAGCAAAATTAATTTAAAAGCTTTCACTGAGTCGATTAAAAATATATTAATGCGCAATTGAAGAGGAAGATCTGAAGTATTTAATTTAACTTAAGGGTAATTTTCTCTGAAAGTATTAAAAACAGAGATAATAGTGAAAGTTGGGCATGGCAAATCAGCCTTGTGGCAGCTGAGACGGCCACACCGGTTTTAGTTAGTGATTACATGATAATTAGTACCGTACTGTGCAGCTTTAAGTAAGTGCTTACATGAGAATGAAGGAACTGTGCAGCTTTAAGTAAGTGTTTACATGAGAAGTAGTACCAGTAGCGGCCTGTGCAGCTTTAAGGAAATGCTTACATGAGAAGGAGAGTCCTCGGGGCCATGCATCCAGACGGCCGTCCCCAGCGTGGACTAATGTTGTTTGCTCGCAGTCATTCACTTATCTCCAAGTGGCGCGATTTAGCGGACTCGTGTCAGATAACCTCTTGAGGCAGCCGGGCGGGATAAGCAGCATCGCGCCGTCTCGGTCCACCGACGGACATCGTTATCTCACCGGGAGGGAGGGTAGGTGGGTGGGTGGGGGCGATCAGCGGACCGTGACCATGATCGCCACAAACCAATGACAATGTTATTGCCCGGCCCTCGCAACCCGCACAGCCGAAAGCTCCACGCGACGCGACGCGATCTGATCTGGTCCGATCCGATCCAACGCGACGTGATCCGACGCGACGAGATCCGATCCAACCGGACGCGACAAAACGCGACGAGATCCGATCCGATGAGACCCGACACGATCCGACACGACGCGACGCGATGCGATGCAGAAATCGCAATCAGTGTCTCACTTCCGGTTGAGAACTTCCGTGGCGGGGGGTCTAGTCTACTCTGATTTCTCCGCTTTCTCTGATCTCTCGCACTCTGTTTCTCTGCTCCCTGTCTCTCTGTCCTGTTTTCTCTCTGTCTCTTTCCCTATCTCTCTCTCTCTCTTACAAGTTACACACAACACTAGGATCGGTTCCCACTGGCAAATGCCGCCTTCGAGACGCAATCTCTTGCCAGGTAGATATAGATAGTTGTCACTGCCTGAAAACAGGTGGTGGTGGAGATGCGAGGGGTAGGGGTGGTGTGTGTGTGTGGGGGGGGGGGGGTCTAGTGTGGGTGGGTGTGGAGGGGGGGTAGATACGGGAAGCAGGTTAAGGGGTGGTGGTGGTGGTGGTGGCGGCGGTGTTGGTGTTGGTGTTGGTGGTGGTGGTGGTGGCGGTCGTGCTGGTGGTGGTGGCGATGGTGGCGGTGGTGGCGGTGGTGCTGGTGGTGGTCAGGAAGAGACGTAGTTATGACATCTTACTCCCTCCCTCTCAGTAATGTTCAAGAAAGGTGGCGCTCGGGCTCTGGACTATCTGGTGGTTGGTTGTCGGCATATGGTGGCGGGGCGGCGGCCGAGCTGGTTCCGGGCCGGGCCAGGCGGGCCGGGGCGGGCCGGGGAGCCGGGGGAGCCGGGGGAGCCGGGGGAGCCGGGGGAGCCGGGGGAGCCGGGGGAGCCGGGGGAGCGGGGAGAGACTTGGCGTTCGGCTAAGGTAAGCCTTATCAGCAGTGTTTGACTTTCACCTGTCAATGTCTGTCAGTGCGCGCGTGTGTAGGTGCGCGTGTGCGTGTGTGTGAGGTGGTCGTGTGGGCGTGTGTGTGGGTGGGTGCTGGGCGTGTCCCTTCTGATTAGAGTCCGCTGGTTTGGAAGACGATTGGTCGCCGACAGGTGAATCTGGCCGCGCTTCCTCTAGCGATGCTGCGATTCCCGATTTCGCTGGTTGACACTCCTTTGATGTGTGTATGTGTCTGTGTGTGATTGTCCGCTGATTGCCGGCTGCTGGTGGAGGGTGTGGCTGAGGCTGTGGCTTAGGGAGTGGCGGAGGATGTGGCGGAGGATGTGGCTAAGGGTATGGTTGAGGGTGTTTCCGAGGTGTGGCTGAGGTGGGAGTTCGCTGGTGGTGTTTCTCTATGCCGATTCTCTGCACCAAACCCTCACACCGTGCCACTCTCTCTCTACTCTCTCTCTCTCACTCTCTCTCCTACAATCCCAGGGTTCCAAAGCCGCGAGTATCTGCGCACGCGCGGGCGGCCCGGATGTAGCTGGTGGCGGGCGACATGCGTGGCGGTTCTACGCTGCCCGCCCCCCCCCCCCCCCTCCCTTCTACCCCTCCCCCTCCTCCCCTCACCTTCTCATCTACCCCCACCAGCCACCATCCCACCCACGGCCCGCCTCTACCTACCCCGATCCATTGCCCCGACCACCACACTGTGGAGCCCTCAATGCTCATTTCCGCCCCCGACAGTGTCTCCACCCCTTCCACCCTTCTACCCATACACCCCTCCACCCCCCACCCCTCCACCCCTCCACCCCTCCACCCCTCCACCCCTTGCATGAGAAGTACTCGCAATCAGGGTCTCACCCCTCCACCCTCTCCACCCCCACCCCTCCACCCCTCCACCCCTCCACCCCTCCACCCCTCCACCCCTCCACCCCACCCACCCTGTCCACCCTCCACCCCTCCACTCCACCCCTCCACCCCTCCACCCCTCCACCCCATCCACCCCTCCACCCCTCCACCCTCTCCACTCCCCCCTCCACCCCTCCACCCCCCTCCACCCCTCCACCCACTCCACCCCTCCACCCCTCCACCGCACCACCCCTCCACCCATCCACCCCAACCAGCCCATCCTCCCCTCTCCACTCATCCACCCCTCCACCCGTCCACCCCCTCCACCCTTCCACCCTTCCACCCCTCCACCCCCTCCATCTCTCCACCCCTCCTCCCCTCCACATCTCCACCCCTCCACCCCCACCGCCTATTTCCACCGCACACCCCTAACCTCCCCCCCACCCCCCCTCTCCTCCCAGGTAGCCCTGTATCAAACCGAATCCCTGATAACTCGTGCCCATAACACGCGTAATGATGTGTGCATCCGCCTACCTGCCGGCCAGCCGGCCTCCCGCCGACTTCATGCCGGTGTCACAGTTTCAGCGCCCGGTCAGTTTCAGCTGCCTGTCAGTTTCATGCGCATGCGTCAAAATCTTACATCATCGTCACTAACCTTATAAATTTAATATAATGTTTTTGGTAAAGATGTTTTCTACATGTGTACAAAGCGATTTGTTTCTAGGTGGTGTGGTTTTAGAGATATATCACTTTTCCTGTATTTTCTGTATGAAGATTGCTAGCGACCATTGACAATGCCTTGAGTTTGACGGTACGCACAGTGGAAAAACCTTAGTTTTATTCAAAATTAATACAAATCAAGAACCCTAACCTTATAAATCTAATACAGTCTTTTTGGTAAAGATGTTTTCTATATGTGTACCAAGCGATTTGTTAATAGGTGGTGTAGTTTTAGAGATATTTCACTTTTGCTGTATTTTCTGTATGAAGATTGCTCACGACCATTGACAATGCCTTGAGTTTGAGTCTATACGGGCGGTGGAAACTGACCGGGCGCTGAAACTGCGACACCGGCGCCCCGACGCCCGGGTCCCCCCCAATCCCGCGGCCCACCCCGCCCGACCCCGGGGCGGGGCAGCGTACACGCGGAGAGCGGGGGCGGGACGGAAGCGAGGAGGGGCGGGCTTGTGATGGGCCGGCCGGGGGTGCAGCGGGCGGTCCGGCACATACATGCACATGTCTCCTCCAAGTTCTACCAAACCCGTCCATCACTCACCCACCCACTCACCCACCACCTCGCCCAGATATTTCATTCACATTCACGCGGTGCGCAGCGCGTGAACATACGCATGCGCATGCGCATGCGCGCGTGCGTATGCCCAACGGCGACTTTCCCCCGCAGGAACCCCTAACGATCATCAGCCGGGCGCTGGGCCGGGCTGGGCCGGGCTGGGCCGGGCTGGGCCGGGCTGGGCCGGGCTGGGCCGGGCTGGGCCGGGCTGGGCCGGGCTGGGCCGGGCTGGGCCGGGCTGGGCCGGGCTGGGCCGGGCTGGGCCTGGCTGGCTCCGGCTGGGTCGGGCCGGGTCGGGCTGGGCCGGACTGGGTCGGGCTGGGCCGGGCTGGGCCGGGCTGGGCCGGGCTGGGCCGGGCTGGGCCGGGCTGGGCCGGGCTGGGCCGGGCTGGGCCGGGCTGGGCCGGGCTGGGCCGGGCTGGGCCGGGCTGGGCCGGGCTGGGCCGGGCTGGGCCGGGCTGGGCCGGGCCGGGCCGGGCCGGGACGGGCTGACGGCATGTTTTCACAGTCTCCCTCGTACTGGTGCAATAATGGCCGTCCATTTCTTTCTACCAGCTGTTTATTTGTTAGTCGCACCTGGAACCAGCTGCCTTCAAAAGCCGCCAATCTCGCCCGCCCCCCCCCCCCCCCACCCTCCACCCCGTACTTCGCGCCTTCCGTGTTTTGATAAACACGTTGTTGATTCACAGGAAGCGGTAGGAGTTCAAACTAACCCTTTCACCTCCTCCATCCAGCCAGCCAGCCAGCCAGCCCTCCCTCCCTCTCCTCTCTCCTCCATCCATTCACATCCCTCCTCCATCAGTCCCTACCTCCCCCTCCCTCCCCCTCCCTACCTTTTCC
The DNA here is from genome assembly GCA_030323885.1 of Branchipolynoe longqiensis. NCBI lineage: Eukaryota > Metazoa > Annelida > Polychaeta > Phyllodocida > Polynoidae > Branchipolynoe > Branchipolynoe longqiensis. The sequence continues at coordinate 21,932,665 of CM059186.1, forward strand.
TCCCTCTCCTCTCTCCTCCCTCCCCCCTGCCTCCCCCTCCCTCCGCCCCTCCCTCCTTCCCTCCACCCCTCCCTCCCCAATCCACCACTCCCTCCCTCCCTCCCTGCCTCCCTACCTCTCTCCTTCGCTCCCAACCTCCCTCCATCCTTGTCTCCCATCCTCTTCCTCCCTCTCCTCTTTCCTCCATCAACTCCCCCTCCATCCCTCCTTCCACCTCCCCTCTCCCTCCATACCTCTTCTCCCCTCTCCTCTCCCCTGGAAGAAATATAACACAATTAAAAAGGAGAGAACAACTTCACTACGCAACACCAGGTTGCAACTACATGTGATTAAAAAAAAGAAGGAGCATCCGAACTGCTTCTTCTTCACTCTGACCTCTTGACCTCTTGTCCATTTTCCATTGGGATGAAGGAAACTGCTTCGCCTGAAGCGGGGAAAAATGGCACAAGTCTCATTCCTGTGGGTAGAATGTGTGTGTGTATGTGTGTAGAGAGTGGAGGGGGGGGGGGTAGGTGGGGGGCTGTTGTGGGGGGGGGTAGAGAGGAGGGAAATGACAATTGACATCACATCAATGACAACGCTCTTCAATGGTGGACGCCTGCAGAATGGAAAACATTGGAAATTGTGGACAGAAATTCTTTCCCAAAGCCGACCCTAGTTGAACATGGGCGCGGACATTTTCAGCCCAGACGGGATGGCCGAATCAGTTAGAGCGTCTGTCTCCCGTGTTGGTAGATCGTAGGGTCGTGGGTTCGAACCCTGGTCGAGTCAAACCAATGACTTAAAAATTGATACTTGTTGCTTCCTAGCCAGGCGCTCGGCATTATTAGGATAGGGCAAGGACTGGTTTGCTCAGTGTCTGGATAATGTGACTGAGTGGGATATCAGGTCATGGTGCTGGCAGCCTGGTCTTCCAGTGGGGCAGCACTATAAAGTTGCCATGAGTGCACACTGTCACAAGTCAGTACCCGTCCTGATATGACCTTAGATGTCGCTAGGACGTAAAACAACACCAAACAAACAAACATCAGCCGACACATTTATTCCCGAATTTGCAGTTTATTAATCGAGAGATTTGAATATTTCTTTGTTCGCTGAATGAATGACATCCACTGATCCGGCCCATGGATGGAGCATCGTCCGGTCCAGTGATAAATCTATGATATATCCAGTCATATATCTGTGATATGTCCAGTATTATATCCAGTGATATATTAGTAGTATATCCAATGATATATAATAAATATACCCGATGGTATATCCAGTGATATATCAGTATTACATCCAGTGATATATCAGTAAGGTATCATGTGATAGATCGCTATTAAATCTAGTGATATATTAGTAATATACCCAGGGTTATATCAGTTATATATACCATAATATATTAAGTTTATATATACCATGATATATCACGAATATATTTCGTGATATATGAGTAATATATCCAGTGATATATCAGTAATATATCCCCTGATATATGTCAGTAACATTTCCAGTGATATAATCAGACATATACGCTGTGATATATGAGTACTGCACACCCTGATATATCAATGCTATATTTCGTGGTATATCAGTAATATACCCAGCGACTTGTCAGTAATATATCCAGTGATGCATCACCAATATTTCCAGTGATATATCAGTAATATATACCGTTATATATCAGTATCATATAACCTGATATATCAATTCATATATCCAGTGATATCTCAGTAATGTAGCTTGTGATATACCAATATTATATCCCATGATATATCGGTAATATATCCAATTATATATCGGTATATATCTAGTGATATATCAGTAATATATCCAGAGATATATCACTAATATATCTAGTGCTATATCAATAATATATCCAGTGATATATCAATAATATATCCAGTGTTATATCAATACTATATTCAGTGCTATGTCAATAATATATCCAGTGATATATCAATAATATAACCAGTACTATATCACTCATATATCCAGTGCTATATCAATAACATATCCAGTGCTATATCAATCATATATCCAGTGCTATATCAATAATATATCCAGTGATATATCAATAATATATCCAGTGATATATCAGTAATACATCACATACCGCGAGCAGTGGAACCCATTAGAACCTAACATAGATAAGATAACTGATGAGCATCGGGTTTGAGTAACTAACAAACACTTGGTTTTCATTTTAAATAGATTATTGAGTTATATATATATAACTCTATATATATATATATATATATATATATATATATACATACATATATAGCCGGTGAGTGTCTAACACGGGGAGTGAGTGAGATCAGAGTGTTCGGCATGATGGAGTGTTTGTCAGAGGGGGTAAAAAGAATGCCAAATGGTAAAGTATTTAGTCTGCTTGCATCTGTCATGTCGACTTTGAAGCAGCCGGTTTACATCTTTAGTCGGTTGACTTTTGAGTCATATATTTCCCGAAGCGTCAAAGCGAGATATCCGACTACGAGTGGCCACTCCGACTCCAAGGACTTGGGTACTTGGCAAGATAAGAGGAAGCCACTTAACCCAGGCAAACTCACACTTCACCTATCAGTATCACATAGGTAGTTGCATGGATCCCTCGTGATATTCAAGAATGTGCTGCACACTGCATCATTCTGCACAGTGAGGATGCCCATTGATCACTGCAGCACATGGATAGTGAAACACTTACTTGCCCGAAAGGGTGTGTGTGGGCTTGGTCGGTACTGTGGAGGGCGCCCACCCATCAGGAGAATGAGAAGGGATGGGGGGGGGGGGGAGGGTTGCTCCTCCTGCGTGTATAATGAATGGCATCTATTCAGCTGCGCATATATATATATATATATATATATATATATATATATATATATGTATGTATAGAGTAAAACCTCTCTAAATCGACCCATGTTGGGACCGATTTTAAGTGGTCCATTTAGGGAGGTGGTCGGTTTAGGGAGGTTGAATATGGTTACAATGGTATTGTTGGGACCCAAATAAAGCGATCGATATAGGGGAGTGGTCAATCTGTGGAGGTGGTCGGTTAGGGAGGTTTTGCTGTATATGTAAATATGTTTTATGTATATATGTGATGCATAAACATTATGCGACTATAAAGGCACGGAAGGGGCATTACCAGGATAGGCACAAAAGCAAGAAGTAAAGCTTGTTTTATTCAATGATACATCTAGAGCTCATTGATTTATATCATATATAGGGAGGGAGGGGATGTTGTGGCTATTGGTTTGCTGTAAACCCAATCGTTGGCTATGTACCATATACAAGTAAAGCTTGTTATATTTAACGATGCCTCTAGAGCACATTGATTTTTATCATTGGCTATTTGACATCAAACATATGGTCATTCTGACATTTCTTTGTAGGAAACCTGCTGCACCACATAGGCTACTCTTTCTGATAAGCAGCAAGAGGTTGTTTATATGAACTTTCCCACATACAGGACAGCACATACCACAGCCTTTGATGAACCAGTTGTGGACCACTGGTTGGAACGGAAAATAGCAGAAATTGCAAATACGTCCACTGAGCAGGATCGATAGAATGACCAACACCTTCACGCAGGGGGACACGCAACCTCCTGAGCTACCTCATCTTGATGTACCTCGGTACCTTAGATGTTGCTAGGACGTAAATCACCAATTACCCAACCAACATTGAACTGCTCACCTGAATGAATAATGAAATGAAGAAAAATACCTAGATACTGATGCACTTATTAAACATTTGTCGCCACACAGAAAGGAATACTGAGTCAATTTAATAGAACCTGTTTCTGCAGAAGGCTCCGGTTTCAAAGTTTTGGCCTGTTTGCCCAACTTAATTTGGCATGTTTTAGCTTCAAATAGCTTAAAAGTTAGCCATTTAAAATAAAAGTTATTTAAAATTAAAGTAACGAGCAACCTAATAGATTTATCTCAGAAAATGACAGACTCTCAAAACCATCGGACTAGGCAACTTTAAGGTCTACATACATACATGATACATACATGCACCAGTGATGAACTAACTCCGTGGTTCTAGTGAGAACTTGTACCATGGAACAACTTATCTCTGCAGACTCATCCTGTTCGACTACCTTCTAATTAGAATTTATGTGAGGCCCCCTAAATGAAGGCAAGCTTGACCAAATGCAGATGTGCTGTCACTGAAAACCATCCGCCTTATCCCGGGGACATGGCGGCCAGGCAATGAGAACCAGCTGCCCCAGGTCGTTTTTAACCACACAGGGGTAGAGTTGGTTGGTATGCTGTTGGAGCTTTACGTCCTGGCAACATCTAAGGTCATATCAGGACGTGAACCGACTTGTGACAGTGCGCACTCATGGTGACTTTATAGTGCTGCCCTACTGGGTTTGTTGGTTGTTGGAATTTTGCGTCCTGGACAAATCTAAGGTCATACCAGGATGGGAACTGACTTGTGACAGTGTGCACTCATGGCGACTTCATAATGCTTCCCCAGTCGGAGACCAGGCTGGCAGCACCATGATCTGATATCCCACTCAGTCACATTATCCTAACCATTGAGCCAACCAGTCCTTGCCCTATCCTAATAAAACCAAGCACTTGGCTAGAAAGTGACAAGTATCAATTTTATATAAGGCATTGGTTTGACTCGACCGGGAATTTAACTCCCGACCTTCCGCAAGGGAGGCTTGCGCTCTACCGATTCGGCCACCGCGTCCGGTGCCTCAGGGGTAGAGAGCTAGGTACCAGTTCCATCAGGAGTCATGGCCAACGTGGAAATCCCACCCACCTTTAAGCTGTCCCCCCCGCCACCCGCCGCCCCCTCCCCGCCCACTCACCGCCCACGCCCCCTCCTCCACACCGCGCGCCATCAGGCAACTCACGTGATGACGTCACAACCGGAAACGCCGCACACTCATAGCGACTTTATGTACTGCCCACTTCCGGTTAAAGCTCTCAATGATCGATGGCAGTGGTTTTTTTTTTTCTTTTCCCTTTTGTTGTTTTACTTTATCTATCTACAGAAAGGAGTTCTGACTGTATTTTCTTTCATCTATCAATGGATGGTGGCCATCTTTGTAGTCATCGATTAATGGAGGGAAGAGCGGCCATCTTGGTTTATATATCAATGGAGGGCAGCTATGCTATCTTTCTTCAATTGATGTGGACAGCCATTTTTCTTTCAACTACGACCCAGCACGGGTCTCGCGTGCGGAAGGTCGGGAGATTGGTTCCCGGTCGTGTCAAACCAATGACTTAGAAATTGACACTTGTCACTTCCTAGCCAGGCGCCCGGCATAATTAGGATAGGGCAAGGATTAGTTGGCTTAGGATCAGGATAATGTGATTGAGTGGGATATCAAGGCCTGGTGCTGGTGGCCTGGTCTCCCAGTGGGGCAGCACTATTAAGTCACCATGAGCGCATACTGTAACAAGTCGGTGCCTGTCCTGATATGACCGTACATATTGCCAGTATGGAAAACTCCAATAACCAACCAACCAATCTACCATTGGAGAGCGGTTATTTTGTCTTTCATTTATTTTTACATCTTTCGCCAAAAGACTTCTGCAGGGAAGCAGGAGAGAAATTGAAATTGAAATTGAGAGAGACAGAGAGAGCGAGTGGTGCGGGTGAGGTTGGGGCATCTGACCAGAGGTAGTTCGATGCAGCTTGCGTCTAATAGACGAGATCACGCTTCTGAGTGTGCATGCGCTGAAAACGCCGTTCGGAGCAAAGCAAAGGCGCACGGCCATAGAGTTTGCCGATGCACGTAGGGCCAAACTGCCATTTTATTCAAAATTAATAGAAATACATAACAATTTGGCACAAACATGGATGGAAGGATGCAATATAATAATATAATGAATAAGACACAACTCAACATAATTAAGCATTTTGAGCTAAGAAACATACAATTTCAGTCACTTTACATGCTGATGTTTACATCACCATTGATTAGCCAGAAGTAATTCTTGTTCTAAATATTCAAATGTATCAACAAAAACTTGTTTCAAAGAAATATGTAACCAATATCTGATTAACCCTACTCATTTCCTATTTCTACATATGTCAATAACCATAGGATATAAATAAAAACATGAATAAAATAAGTAAAACTGACTCTGGCTATGGCTCTAACACTAGTGTGAGTGCCCAGATTTGTCTATGCTGATTCTATTGATGTAAATGCAATGCTGGATAAATGATTAATATCTTAATTTATTATATATACTTTTTTAGTTGGTATTCTATGTTTCAAACAAGAGCTCAGATGAACTGAAACTAGCACATTTCATAGCTGCACCCAGTGTATTAGCATTAGCCATGTGCTTCTCGCAGGTATGTTTTGCTCTGACGCATCCCACAATGCACCGCGCCGCCGGAACCGTGATGTAGTCTATTGTGGTGGTGATTTTGGCTAGTTCCTGTTCTGGCCGCTAGGGGGAACGTTGTGGCTTTCACCTGGTGGGCGGGTCGGGAACTGACAGAGTGGGTTCTGCCTGCGGGTCGATGGACGTCGGTGTGTGAGAGGTGTGGGTGGGTGTGGGTGTGTGGGTGAGGGTGTGTGTGCGTGGGGTGGCGGGGGGGGGGGACGAGGAGACCGAGGAAATTACCTAGATGCCCGGAGGAGGGCTGGCGGGTGATTATATCAAGTTCTTGAACTATGCCAGGGGCTAACTGGCACTGTAGCAGTTCAGGTTAGCAATGTCAGCAATATATATTGCTGACATTGCTAACCTGAACTGCTACTGCTATTTATATATATATATATATATATATATATATAAATATATACATATACATATATATATACAGTAAAACCTCTCTAGCCGACCACCTCCACAGATTGACAAATCCCTATATCGATTGCTTTATTTGGGTCCCAACAATATCATTGTAAGGATATTCTAACTCCCTAAGCCGACCATCTCCCTGAATGGACCACTTAAACTTGGTCTCATAGTCGGTCGACTTAGAGAGGTTTTACTGTATACAATAAAACCTCTCTAAATCGACCGACTATGGGACCGACATTAAGCGGTCCATTTTGAGAGGTCGTCAGTTTAGGAAGTTTTGTTTATCATTAAAATGGTACTGCATGGGCGTTCGTTTGGGACCCAAATAAAGCAATGGATATAGGGGAGTGGTTCATTCATGGAGGAGGTCCGTTAGACAGGTTTTACTGTATATCTATATACATATATGATGTATAAGAATTATATGAGTATAATAACTGGAATATCCCTCCTTTCCCTCATAACTCACTCAGCTCCATGGACTGTCGGAGTCAGTGATAGTCATCTAGTGCTCCAGCTTCCCCAACCCCAGCCCCAATGGTAGTGTCACCACCCCTGCACACTGTAACCACCACTCACTGTACCGCTGTGATATATATATGTATATATATGAGTCAGCCGCACGAAAACAGGCCAATCGGTGGTCAAGTGAAGATGTCGGCGTCACAATTCTTAAAAGTGTAGTGCATTTCTTTGTTTCATATTAAATTATCCTAGAAACAAATAAGGTTGTTGTATTTTCTCGACCTTTACATTCAGTATAAATTTAAGGACTTTCCAACATCTCTGTCAATGCTAAGCTATAATTATACCGATCGACGTCGACATCCAATGATCGACGCCGACAACTTTAACAGATGTCGGCATCACAATTCTTAAAGTCTCATGCATTTCTTTGTTTTATATTAAGTTAACCTAGAAACAAATAAGGTTGTTGTATTTTCTCGACCTTTACATTCAGGATAAATTTAAAGACTTTCCAACACCTCTGTCAATGCTAAATTATCCTTATACCGATCGACGCCGACATCCAATGCTCGACGCCGACAACTTCCACCAATTGGTCTCTTTTCGTGATCCTGACCCATATATATATATCGGCAAGCAGCACCCTTCACACTAAAGCTGCGAAGTGTCAGACAATAGGGATATTTGGAGTAGCGACATTATTTTAGTCGAGTAATATTCTTTGGGAAAAGCAGCACTTTTGTGGTTGTGGTGGTAGTGATGACGTTTCCTTGTTTGTTTGTTGTTGTTTTACATCCTAGCAACATCTAAGGTCATACCAGGACGGGTACTGACTTGTGACAGTGCACACTCATAGCGACTTTATATACTGCCCCACTGGGATACCATGCCACCAGCACAATGACCTAATATCCCATTCAGTCACACAATCCTGACACTGAGCCAACCAGTCCTTGCCTTGTCCTAATAATGCCGAGAAGTTGGATAAGCAGCGACAAGTATACATTTTTAAGTCATTGGTTTGACTCGACCAGGGTTCGAATGTGAGACGGACACTCAGCTCATTCAGCCATCTCATCTGGTCTGAGAGTAGAGCTGCGAAGTGTTGGACATTAGGGATATTTGGAGTAGCGACATTACTTTCAGTCAAGTAATATTCTTTGGGGAAACAAAGAGCAACACTTATTAACGATGGGGCGTGGTGGTTGTGGTGGTATTGATGTTTACTTGCTTGTTTGTTGTTGTGTCACATCCTAGCAATATAATAATACCGACCCACCCTCTGGGGAGGCTTAAGACTAACGCATGTAGATATATGTATACACATAAGTCATAAACAATACTCCTACCCAGTGGGAAATGAAATCACCAAAATCCAGCAAACGGAAACGGAAATAGCCCCCTATGGGCGCCGCCATTTGTAAACTCCTATGCAAGAAATCAAAATCCAGCAAACGGAAATGGAAACGGAAATCACTCGTCAAACTTCGGTACGGAGCAAGCAGGATGGAAGACAGCAATTGGCCTAACGCCTTAATGATGCGCCGCCGCAGAGTAGCACACGTCGAATCGAAGAACAAGTACACTGGTCCCTCTGAGCATATTCGGGTCACCCGAGTTGATAGAATTTCAAATCGAACACCGCGAGTGGAGTAAAAAAAAATCATAAAATACTTTGCTGAAGTTATATCGGTGGGTCGGTCCTAAGCATTGCTTATTCATATTAATATTATATTTATTTCCACATGATCAATGTACACGCAAGTTGATATTTATATCAGTAATTTTTTCACATACTTATGAGGTGCTTTCCCCATTTAAAAATAGCACAGATACATCTAAGGTCATACCATGACGGGTACTGACCCTTGGACAGTGCGCACTCATGGTGACTTTATAGTCCTGCCCCACTGGGAGATCAGGTCGGCGGAACCATGACTCAATAGACCACATTACATTATCCTGACACTGAACCAACCAGTCCTTGCCCTATCCTAAGCAACATGTATCAAGTCTTACATCATTGGTTTGACTTGACTAGGGTTCGAACCCGTGGGTTCGAATCCCACGATCTACCAATATGGGAAATGGATGCTCAACTCATTCGGCCATCCCATCTAGTCGCTAATAACGCTGAGCGCCTGGCTAGGAAGGGACAAGTATAAATTTGTAAGTCATCGATTTGACTCGACCAGCGTTTGAATCCCATGATCTACCAAAACGAGAGATAGATGCTCAACTCATTTGGCCATCAAGCAAGGCACCACTACTAAGGCAGACCAGAAGCTGGATCAAAGCCCATGAAAGGAGCATGCTGGAAATGGCCGCCAAGGCATGGAATGCCCAAACGGTGAAAGAAAGACAAATCCCTGACCTAAAAACATACAAAAAATATCTGTGCAAAATAAAAACTGGAAACCCCAACTGAACTGCACCACAAGGGGGGCAGGTTATATGTCACGGCCCACCAACTGGACAGCCCAGGGCGAGACAACCGGAAATACAAAAGTCAGATAACATATCCAACAACAATATAAATCAAATCAAATTCAACAAACATAACTCAACCATCTATTACGTAGAAAAAGCGGAAAACTCTTCCCAAGAAAACCCCAAAACACTAACATAGAACCTTAAGAAAACAACTAACATAGTAATAAGAATAGAACAAAAATATGACGAAACATACCCACAGACTATCTATCTGCTACTGAAATGCAGACAATCAAATAACTTATCAGCAGCTACTGCTTGGTAAGACAACACCAAAACTACAGCTGGCCAGCATTGAAAACAAGCCTGGGTACCCGGGCTTACATGCTATGGACAGTATAAATACAGCCTCAATAAAAAAAATTAAAAAAAAGAAATCCCATCTGGTCGCCAAACGAAGGTGACAGTTACTGAGTTGACAACACGTGGTGTCAGGTGATTAGTTATTCCTCCATCTTCTCCACCTGCACTCACCTGCGTCCATTTGGCGCCTGAGACTAGTGAGAGATAAGTCCGCAAAGATATCTCGAGTGTCCAGCAGATAACCACGATCGTACTTCTAAAGCTGCATAGTCCGATGAAAGAGTACAATTTTCGAATCCAAAACATTCACCTAGATTTGGTTCTGCACATTCAACGTTCTTTAAGCATTTCTTGCTACATAGAAGCGAACACTAAATCAGTTTACTTATTGAGGATTTGTAGCTGTATACAAAGAAGTACTAAGTCAATTTAAAGCTGCACAGTCCGATCAAAGATCAAGTTTTCTAAACCAAAACAATTATTTACATTTATTCTACATATCTACCTTAGATAATGATGCATTTACTAACCTTTTCTTTCCACATAGAAGGGAAAACTGAGTCGATTTAATAGAATCTGTTTCCGCAGAAGCCTATGGTGTCAGAGTTTTGGCATGCTTGCCACAATTCATTTTTATATGTTTGAATTTAAAATATCTCAAAAGTTAGCCTTTTAAAATAAAAGTTGCTTCAAATTGAAGTAAGGTAGATTATAGCAATCAATTTAATATATTTATATCAGGCAAAATTACAGAAACTCAAAACCATTGGATTAGGCAACTTTAATGAAAACCTGTCCACTGCTGAAACATATATGTAGCAAGATAAAATGTAAATTCAAAATGTTGTCAGAACTTTTATGTCCACGCCAGAATTAAATTAGTATTATTTCACTTCAAATATCTCAAAAGTTAATGATAATAAATATTAGTTAAAAGTAAAGTACGGTCGATTTCAGCTTTCAATATTTAATGCCAAAAACTCAAAGCTATGGGACTATGCAACTTTGATCAAATCCATCCTTCGTTCCTGACTCCCCAGTCTGCTTCAGCCATTACACCAGAATTAACAATTGCCATCAAGCCTGACATGCTCAGGGGATATTTAGGTACCTTACAGCTCCCCTTTCAATTATGGAGGTGTGTGTACATGGAAGCTACCCCCACAATCATGTTACCACCACCCCCAACTCTGCACTCCCACCACCGCGCGATTATTCCTTCTACCACCACCATCATCACCACTACCTCCACCACCACCACACAATCACTATCATCACCACCACCACACATGCCATCACCACCATCATCACCCCAAGCACTACCACCATCACTATCATCACCACCACCGTCACCACCACCATCCCCACCCATATCATCATCACCATCACCATCACCACGACCATAATCACTACCTCCATCTCCACTGCCACCATCACCGCCACCATCCCAACACCATCACTACAACCATTATTGCCACAATCATCATTACCACCATCATCCCCACAACACATCATCATCATAATCACCATCAAAATAACCATCCTCATCATCGCCACCATCATTACCACCATCATCACCACTACCACCTCCACCACCACACCACCACCACCATCACTACCACCACCACCATCATCACCGCCACCACCACCACCACCACCACCACCACACCACCACGCCAACCCCCCCCCCCCCACCAACCCCACCACCCGCCCCACCCACCCCACCCCCACCCCCAATACCACTCAGGTAATTCCGCGTATACACACTCACATACTCAACCTAAGTGCAAGGAGTATTTAAAACTCTCACAGAAATCCTCTGAGAGAATCCATTCAAAACAAGACCTGACACCCTGCCCGAATGACACAGTTCCGGAAATGGCCGTCTGGTGCGCCACTAATCTCCTAATTGCCATCTGGGTAATTGGTGCCGAATCACCGCCTGTCATTTCCGAAGTAGATGGCAGTCTAAGCCCACAGCATTTGTGTCAGACCCACCGAGCGATAATTGGGCGCCCCTGGCGGTGGTTTATGCCGGTTCACCTGCTCCAGGGTGAGGGAGTACAGGTCGCTCCCTCCCCAACGCGCATGCGTGACCCACAGTGCTGCGCTGACTGATCCCACTTAATTGTGTGGAGCGGATTCCATGACTCCCAGATCTTGTAGTAATACTAATAGTAATAGGGCTGATGCATACTGCTAGTTTAATACCTCCCTCTCATCCTCGTAAAGAAAGCAGTGTTTACCGGCTTTCTTGTTCTTTCTTGCTCTTTCTTGTTCTTTCTTGTTCTTTCTTGTTCTTTCTTGTTCTTTCTTGTTCTTTCTTGTTCTTTCTTGTTCTTTCTTGTTCTTTCTTGTTCTTTCTTGTTCTTTCTTGTTCTTTCTTGTTCTTTCTTGTTCTTTCTTGTTCTTTCTTCTTTTTCTTCTTCTTCTTCTTCTTCTTCTTCTTCTCTTTTTCATCTTCTCTTTTTCTTCTCTCTTTCTTCTTCTCTCTTTCTTCTTCTTCTTTCTTCTATGTTTGTTCTCTTTTTCTTCTGTTTCTTCTTTTTCTTCTTTTTTCCTTTCTTCTTTTTCTTCTGTTTATTATTTTTCTTCCTTTTTCCTTTTCTTCTTGTTATTCTTGTTCTTGTTCTTGTGCTCATTCTTCTTGTTGTTCTTGTTGTTCTTGTTGTTCTTGTTGTTCTTGTTGTTCTTGTTGTTCTTGTTGTTCTTGTTGTTCTTGTTGTTCTTGTTGTTCTTGTTGTTCGTGTTGTTCTTGTTGTTCTTGTTGTTCTTGTTGTTCTTGTTGTTCTTGTTGTTCTTGTTGTTCTTGTTGTCTTGTTGTTCTTGTTGTTCTTGTTGTTCTTGTTGTTCTTGTTGTTCTTTGTTGTGTTCCTGTTGTTCCTGTTGTTCCTGTTGTTCCTGTTGTTCCTGTTGTCTGTGTTCCTGTTGTTCCTGTTGTTCCTGTTGTTCTGTTGTTCTTGTTGTTCTTGTTGTTCTTGTTGTTCTTGTTGTTCTTGTTGTTGTCATTGGTATTGTTGTTCTTGTTGTTCTGTTGTTCTGTTGTCTTGTTGTTCTTGTTGTTCTTGTTGTTCTTGTTGTTCTTGTTGTTTCTTGTTGTTCTTGTTGTTCTTGTTGTTCTTGTTGTTCTTGTTGTTCTTGTTGTTCTTGTTGTTCTTGTTGTTCTTGTTGTTCTTGTGTTCTTGTTGTTCTTGTTGTTCTTGTTGTTCTTGTTGTTCTGTTGTTCTTGTTGTTCTTGTTGTTCTTGTTGTTGTGGTTGTTCTTGTTGTTCTTGTTGTTGTCATTGGTATTGTTGTTCTTGTTGTTCTGTTGTCATCGTTGTTGTTATTGTTGTTATTGTTGTTGTCATGTTGGTGTTCCTGTTATTGTTGTTGTTCATGTTCTTGTTCCTGTCATTGTTGTTCTTGTTGTTCTTGTTGTTCTTGTTGTTCTTGTTGTTCTCGTTGTTCTCGTTGGTCTCGTTGTTCTTGTTGTTCTTGTTGCTCTTGTTGTTCTTGTTGTTCTTGTTGTTCTTGTTGTTCTTGGTGTTCGTGTTCTTGTTGTTCTTGTTGTTCTTGTTGTTCTTGTTGTTCTTGTTGTTCTTGTTGTTCTTGTTGTTCTTGTTGTTCTTGTTGTTCTTGTTGTCTTGTTGTTCTTGTTGTTCTTGTTGTTCTTGTGTTCTTGTTGTTCTTGTTGTTCTTGTTGTTCTTGTTGTTCTTGTTGTTCTTGTTGTTCTTGTTGTTCTTGTTGTTCTTGTTGTTCTTGTTGTTCTTGTTGTTCTTGTTGTTCTTGTTGTTCTTGTTGTTCTTGTTGTTCTTGTTGTTCTTGTTGTTCTTGTTGTTCTTGTTGTTCTTGTTGTTCTTGTTGTTCTTGTTGTTCTTGTTGTTCTTGTTGTTCTTGTTGTTCTTGTTGTTCTTGTTGTTCTTGTTGTTCTTGTTGTTCTTGTTGTTCTTGTTGTTCTTGTTGTTCTTGTTGTTCTTGTTGTTCTTGTTGTTCTTGTTGTTCTTGTTGTTCTTGTTGTTCTTGTTGTTCTTGTTCTTCTTGTTCTTCTTGTTGTTCTTGTTGTTCTTGTTCTTCTTGTTCTTCTTGTTCTTCTTTTTCTTGTTCTTCTTAATTTTCTTCTTGTTCTTCTTTCCCTTGTTCTTTTTTTCTTTTCTTTTTCTTCTTCTTCTTCATCATATTCTTCTTCCTTCTTTTTTGTTTGCAGGCGCGACTGATATTGACAGCTGGCTGCATTCTGAACTCTTAAAATGTTATTCAGGTTTGAATTAAGCAAGTAGTCTTGGTCTTCGCCCTGAAGTGTGCAACATTGACATTTCATGAAAGCTGCCTGCAAAAGTGTTGAAGTGCCGCTGGCTTTTGCAAGTTACCAGCGGCACTCTCTCGGGGAGCAAATAGAGGTCTCACACCGGGAAGAACATGTCCAGACAGGCGCAAAGCTATTTGTCTGTGCAGTGGCTGGTCGGGAGATGTTGGGAGTTCCATACATCAACCACCCTTGATGCTGCCACAGTAACATGGTTTTCTGTTTAGGCTTTGCTCCCTTAGCCTTCGGTTCTGTCAAGAACCTGTACCACAAGGCGGTGGTTTCCAACTCTGCAGGGCAGGGGCATCAAACTCCCTGAGGTATTGCAATACCTGCAGTACCTAAGTATATAGTTATAATAATAGTGAATAAGATATCGCACAATATAATAGCAGTACAATAATACAGTTTTATGATAAGTAACAATATACTTATGTTTTTAATAGTTATGGATTTGTTCAGTCATTATAGCTTTACATATCGAACATATGCAAAATGCTAAAGGATACATACATGCTTGTCAAACATCTTCTCTATGGCGGACTGGTTACAGTGGCGAGAGTGTCTGACATCTTTCTATGTCGGACTCTTAATCTGAAGGTCAGTGTTTCGATTCCCTATGCCATCACTTCTGCCAATTTTGGATTTCCACCACTGTGTATAACTTACAGCATCATCAAAGGCTAGTTGCTCTCATACCATGTATATGTGGTGTGGGAGGTTAAAAATCACCTGGGTCACTAAACGCGTAGGCTCTGGCTTTCTATTGACCAACCGTGTAATGGTGAAAACAAGACTATTCAGAATTATCCATGATAGTCAGTATGAATCTTTAACAACAATCAACACTAAGCCTGTTATTCATCATAATATTATTATATGACAATACCATATTGCAGGATAAGATAATAGTTCAGGATGTAGCAGTCTGGTTTAACAACAATATCCTTGTAATCAGTGGAGGCGTCCCTGTAAATCAATTAGAAATGCTACATGATCCATGTCAAACATCAAATCAACATCAACATCAACACTGGGCCTGTTTACAGTGCTGTTTGCAGTGCTAGCCTCGTTATGGTGTTTACACTACTAGCCTCGTTATGGTGTTTACAGTACTAGCCTCGTTATGGTTTTTACAATGCTGGCCTCGTTATGGTGTTTACAGTACTAGCGTCGTTTTGGCGATTACAGTGCTAGCCTCGTTCTGGTGTTAACAGTGTTAGTTAACCTCGTTATGGTGTTGACAATGTTAGCCTCGCTATAATGTTGACAGTGTTACCCTCGTTATGGTGTTGACAGTGCTAGCCTCGTTATGGTGTTGACAGTGTTAGCCTCGTTATGGTGTTGACAGTGTTAGCCTCGTGATGGTGCTTACAGTGCTGTCATTGCATTATCCTATTAATGAGTGCCTTACATATGATGAATATACCTCAGCATGGTCATTTGTCTGTTGAATGTGTTCATGTTGTGAACACTGTGGCAGGCCTGGCGACTTGAAATGCTGAGTGTGCTTATACAAATACTCTTTGACATATCTGTGATAATGTGGACAGGAGAAACTTGGGAGGTTGTTGATAAGGTGGGCTTGTCATCTTCCACACTCAAGCAGCACATTATCCGCTCACAATAAGTGTGTCCCGGCTTTTTGCCCCCCGGAACTGGTGTCAACCGACGTGAGGGTAGGCAGGGGAGGAAGGTGAAGCAGGGGAAGCAGGGGAGTCAGGGGAGGCAGGGGAGTCAGGGGAGTCAGGGGAGTCAGGGGAGTCAGGGGAGGCATGGGAGGCATGGGAGGCATGGGAGGCATGGGAGGCAGGGGAGGCATGGGAGGAGGGGAGGCAGGGGAGGCAGGGGAGGAAGGGGAGGAAGGAGAGGGGAGGAAGGGGAGGAAGGGGAGGAAGGGGAGGCAGGGGAGTCAGGGGAGTCAGGGGAGTCATGGGAGGCATGGGAGGCATGGGAGGCATGGGAGGCATGGGAGGCATGGGAGGCAGGGGAGGCAGGGGAGGCAGTGAGGCAGGGGAGGCAGGGGAGGCAGGGGAGGCAGGGAGGCAGGGGAGGCAGTGGAGGCAGGGGAGGCAGTGGAGGCAGGGGAGGCAGGGGCAGTGGAGGCAGGGGAGGCAGTGGAGGCAGGGGAGGCAGGGGAGGCAGGGGAGGCAGGGGAGGCAGGGGATGCACGGGAGGCAGGGGATGCAGGGGAGGCAGGGGAGGCAGGGGAGGCAAGGGAGGCAGTGAGGCGAGGGCAGCGAGGCAGTGAGGCAGTGGAGGCAGTGGAGGCAGTGGAGGCAGTGGAGGCAGTGGAGGCAGGGGAGGCAAAGGGTGCAGGAGAGGCAGGGGAGGAAGGGGAGGCAGGGGAGGAAGGGGAGGCAAGGGAGGCAGGGGAGGCAAGGGAGGCAGTAAGGCAGGTGAGGCAGTGAGGCAGTGGAAGCAGGGGAGGCAGGGGAGGCAGGGGAGGCAGGGGAGGCAGGCAGGGGAGGAAGGGGAGGCAAGGGGTGCAGGCGAGGCAGGGGAGGAAGGGGAGGCAGGGGAGGCTGGGGAGGCAGGGGAGGCAGGGGAGGCAGGGGAGGCAAGGGAGGCAGGGGGTGCATGAGAGGCAGGGGAGGAAGGTCGAAATACATGTATATATATGCATACATACATATATATACATATATATACATATATTCATTATTACATATATACATATATGTGATGTATAATTTAGTCTGCGAGTATAAAGGATTGTAAGGGAATTACTTCCAATAGTGGACCGATTATTCTATGCTATGTCTCTTCGACCTGACACATGTGACCGGTGGCGCTGCCACCGGCCTGCCCCATTCCTAACGGATGCACCACACACTCAGTGGCATCGGAGGATTTTTTGTTTCTTTTTATTTAAGCAAGGGTTGTTTTCTCTTGCCAGAGAAATATAATCGTCCCCCTTTATTCCTATCTTGTCTTATTGTGTACTGGAGAATGCCCTTTATATACACATATATACTTAAATATGTAAATATATACATATGTTGTAGTCTGCACAGACTAGCCACATAGACAGGTCGGTGTGGCTAAGGGGATGTCATCATGGAGCCTAGGTGGTGTAATGGTTAGCACACTGGCCCGTAATGCAAGAGATGTGGCTTTGATTCCTACTCTGGGTTCAAAATTTCCCTTTTTCATCACCCCCATGGCACTGGTGCCTTGACCAGGAGCCTGTACAACCTACATGCTGTATGGTTGTTGAACCTACCCTGTGTATGCATATGTACATGCATTGCCTGTATGTATGTAATTGTAAGCATTAAATGACCATCTAAAGGACTTACAATTCCAAGGGGACAAGTGTAGTAGTTTGCGCTGACCTCGTCTCAGGCAAGGAGCCCCATAGACAGGTGGGCATGGATAGGGTGATGGCATCAGGGAGTACAAATGGTGTAATGGTTCGCAGACTGACCCAGAATGTAAGAGATGTGGGTTTGACTCCCGCTATAAGCGCAATATTTCCCATTTTCATCACCCCCGCGACAAATACATGTACACATATATATATATGTATATATATGTACATATATGCATATATGCGATGCCTTGGACATCGGAACAAAAACCTATGTTAGTACCGTGTGTACATATGAGTGTGTGGACAAGTATTTGAGCTAGTGTTCTGATATTGGGGCACCTGGTCTCCCCAATTTGACGCACACCAGGATGTGAACGCGGCGATTGTACCTGTCTGGGTGAGTGCAGACTATATTGTATTAAATATGTATATCCTCCGATGCGACTGACACTTGGCAACATCTGGTGAAAATGAGGTGCGCTGAAGGTGGCGCCACCGGTACAGGGTTGAGTCTTATGGAGAATAGCAATATAATGACAATTCCTCTATGTATCTTTATACTCCCATAATATGTATATATGTATATATATATATATATATATATATATATATATATATGTCAAATATAATTTATTATATATATATAAATAGGCGGGGTTTCTCCTACCATTTTAATTATTTATGTAATTATTTATTTATTTATTCTCGATCTTTCTATATATTCTGCGGTCCTAGGATTTTGCTCCGCTGCTATGGCGCTGCCGCCGCTTTTCATTCATTCTGCTAGCGCTGAGCTCGCTGTCACTACTCAATTTTAGCTTTTATATAGGTAGGGCTATTTCTTTTGCCCGGCCATGAGCCTTCGTCAAAAATAAAATTAGAAGGTCCCCACCAACTCCTCTTCGACTCTCTTTCTTTATCTCCTTCCACCATAGCCAGTTTTATATATATATATATATATATATATATATATATATATATATATATATGCACAAATGTATATGTGTAAATGTGTATGTGCATTCATGCATATACATATTTATAACATATAAATGATGTATTTTCAAATAACTGAGAAGATTGATTCCACGACCAGGATAATGCACTAGTGGGTGATGGACTTAAAGTTAAACTTACAGAGGTGTAGGCGGTGTGCTCACGTGTAGGGGTGGGGGATGGGGGGTGGGGGGCAGCTACTGCATCGCCCCACTTTCATAGTCACGGTGCCTTCTCATGCATGTGGTCACTTTAAAGGCCCGGTCACATACACATGAGTGCATGTACTTGAACGTAGTGGAGGCTAACGTAGTTGAACGTAGTTGAACGTACTGGCATCCATACTTCTCAATCATGCTAACTTGGTAATAATATGGGTCGGCCGTGAGTCCGATTTAATCTTTGGACATGTTCAAAAGAGCGCTATGTTAGACTTAGAGGCTAACGTACTGTGGCGAAGTCTCTTTACTCTAGCGTACTCTCAAGTACTCTAGCATACTCTAGCGTACTTGGACATAGTTGAACGTAGTTGACCATAGTGGAGGCTAACATACATTGAACGTAGTTGAATGTAGTTGAACATAGTTGAACATAGTTGAATGTAGTTGAATGTATTTGAAAGTACTGGCATCCATGCCATAATGTATTTATCCATACCAAAACCTGCCGTACCTTATCGTTTTTCACCGTAATTTAACATACTTACACCACATTTGACCCACGCTAATCTATCCTACGTTAAGCTACGTTCACTAACGTGTATGGGACCAGGGCTTAACAGAACACCACTTACTCATCAACCCACTCTTGAATACAGTGCCCCCTCAGAAATGAACACACCTGTTTTTGTGCCCTTAAACTCCCCCCCCCTCCCACAAAAGAACACACTCATGTTTTCTATTAGAAATACTACAACACAATTAGCCACCAGTGACTTTTGATTAAAGCTGCATAGCCTGATGAAAACATCTTTTTTTCAAAACCAAAACACTGACCTCAAACTGATCCTACAGATCCAAATTAGATATTAACGATTTGTCGCTACACATAAGGGGATACTAAGTCAATTTATGGTATGCAGGTATAGCAATACCTCAGGGAGTTTGACGCCCCTGCCTTGCAGAGTTGTAAACCACTGCCTTGTGGTACAGGTTCTTGACAGAACCGAAGGCTAAGGGAGCAAACCCTGAACAGAAAACCATGTCAGTGTGGCAGCATTAAAGGCGGTTGATGTATGGAACTCCCAACATCTCCCGACCAGCCACCGCAGGGACAAATAGTTTTGCGCCTGTCTTGACATGTTCTTGCCAGTGTGAAACCTCTATTTGCTCCCCGAGAGAGTGCCGCTGGTAACTTGCAAAAGCCAGCAGCACTTCAACACTTTTGCAGGCAGCTTTCAAGAAATGTCTGAAGCTGAGAGACATTAAGACCGACTCATGGACGCAACTCTCACAGCAGAGAGCTAAATGGAGAGCGGCAGTCAAGTAATGAAAGCAGTCTTTGTCGCATCGCGACCGACAGCATGATGATGATGATGATGATGAAGTCAATTTAATAGAACCTGTTACTGATTTCTGTAGAATCCTATTGGCTATTGGTATCAGAGTTTTGGCATGCTTGCCAACATTATTTTGTCATGTTTTCACTTCGATTCAAATATATCTCAAAAGTCGGCCATTTAAAATAAAAGTTACTTCAGACTAAAGTAAAATAGGTTATAATGACCAACCTAATATATTTATCTCAGAAAATGATAAAAATTCAAAACCATCACTATGAAATACCAGACTATGAAACTTTAACTAATTGAAAACCATCGGACGATGCAACTTTAATTACTAATTATAATATGAATTGCGTTGAAAAAGTTTCATGATGGCTTCTTTTTTTTTTCTTATAAAAAAAAATGTTTTTTCCTTTTTCTTGCGACCTCTATATTCGATTAGCCTTTAGATTCACGTGTGTGTTAAGCAGACATGACGCTTATACCACGCGTGAGATTTATAGCACCAGCTAGCCAGATCTTCCTGCCGTAAACCACACGTGATAGCTCCATAATTAGCACTCACCATGCCATGCTATAGACACTCACGTAAGCCCGAGACGGCTCGACTTAGATCCAAATTCTCTACTCCGGCCTCACCTGACCCACCCGCTCCAATTACCGTTACTCCAGATACCATGTTTCTGCACTAGACGGGATGGCCGAATAAGTTGAGCGTCCGACTCCCCTTTTGGGGAGGGTGGAGGTAAGGCTTGGGGTAGGGGTGGGGGTAGGGGTGAGGGTGAGGTGAGGGATGGGATGGGGGTAGGAATGGGGTTTGGGGGTTGGGTGGGGTTAGGGGGTGGAGTAGGGGTGGAAGCCTCCATGGACAGTGTTGATTACTTGAGGGAGACTAACAGTTGACATTATGTTTGTATAAAGTAACCAGTATTCGCCAATTTTAAATCTGTCATGATCAAACGGGATGGCCGAATGAGTTGAGCGCTCGTCTACTGGTTTGGTAGATCATGGGATTCGAACCCATGGTTTTGAAACCTGGTCGAGTCAAACCGATGACTTACAAAATTATACTTGTCGCTTCCTAGCCAGGTGTTCGGCATTATTAGGATAGGGCAAAGGATTGGTTGGCTCAGTGGCAGAATAATGTGACTGAGTGGGATATCAGGTCATGGTGCTGGTGGTCCGGTCTTCTTCCAGTGGGGCAAAACTATAAAGTCAACATGAGCGAACACTGTCACAAGTCGGTACCCATTCTGATATGACCTTTGATGTTACCAGGACATAGAGCTCCAACAACCAATCAACCATATTTCTGACGGCAGAAATAATGCCACTTCTCGAACCAACATTGATCGCATGTTGGGAGCATGCATGGGTTGGAAAGGTTTGGGTTATGCATTCGTAGGGTTTGAGGTCTGAGGGTGTGTGCGTAAGTGTATGGTAATGTGTGTGAACGGAAGGGGCTGCCCTCTATGGAAGATCTTCTGATCAAGAAGAATCTCCGATGGACTAGACACCTCATGAGGATGTCATCAGACAGGCTACCAAAGCAGATCCTCTACTCTCAACTGTCTTCTGGTTTCAGAAAGAGAGGGCGCCCTCGTCTGCGGTTCAAGGATACCATCAAGAGAAACCTGAACCTGAGAGACATTAAGACCGACTCATGGACATCACTCTCACAGCAGAGAGCTAAATGGAGAGCGGCAGTCAAGTAATGAAAGCAGTCTTTGTCGCATCACGACCGACAGCATGATGATGATGATGATGAATGTTTGTGTGTGTTGGTGTTAGTTTTTTTTAAATTTTTAAGTCCTGGCAACATCTAATGTCATATCAGGATGGGTATGTACTTGTGACAGTGACCCCTGGTGGCGACTTCATAGTGCTGTCCCACTGAGAGACCAGACAACCGACACCATGATCCGATGTTCAACTCAGTCACATTATCCTGACACCGAGCTAACCAGTCCTTGCCCGATCCTAGTAATGGTGAGCGCCAGGCTAGCTAGGTAGGTAGTGACAAGTATAACTTTGGAACGTCATTGGTTTGACTCGAGAAGGAATCGAACTCCAGACAGGAAGCCCGAGCTCTACCCGTTCGGCCACTGCGTCCAGATGGTGTTCGTGTGGGTATTGATGTGGTTGTGGGTGTTTGTGTAGGTGTTTGTGTTGGTAAGGATGTGGGTGTTTGTGTGGGTGTTTGTGTTGGTACGGGTGTGCGTGTTGGTATGCGTGTTGGTATGGCTGTGGGTGTGGGTGTTGGCATGAGTGTTGGTGTGGTATGGGTGTGAGTGTATGTATGGGTGTGGGTTTTGGTATGTGTGTGGGTCTTGGTGTGGGTGCTGGTGTTGGCATGGGTGTGGGTGTTCGTATGGGTGTTGGCATGGGTGTGGGTCTTGGTGTGAGTGCTGGTGTTGGTATGGGTGTGGGTGTTTGGAATGGGTGTTGCCATTGGTCTGGGTGTTGCTGTGGGTGCTGGTGTTGGTATGGGTGTGGGTGAGGATGTTGGTCTGGCTGTGTGTATGGTTGGGGAGTATGGGGAGTATGGGACCGAAAAGTCAGTTTGTGTCGAAACCATTGAAGGCAGTCATTAACCAACATTTAACGTCAGCCGCCGCTAATCGCGAGGATTCTAAACCCTGGATGGAATGTGAGGGATAAGCCTGTCTATCTGTAAGGTATTTGTGGGGGTGAGGGAGGGTAGAGGAGGGTGCAGGAAGGGGTGGGAGGGTTGTCTCTTATTCTGTATCCCTGGGAGCATGGACTAGGAGGTCAGGATCCACTAGGGCCACAGTAGCAGCAGTTGTAGTACTAGGCAGGTACTACTAGCATGCCCCTGGCATTCAGGTCCCCCACTAGGTGGCGCTTAAGTCCAGGCAGCTGGGGGAGACGACGTACAGACTGCCAATTAGCAGACGATGATGCATGGTGACGTCAGAGCCGACTCGCCGACTGCAATAGATCCAGGACCCGGTGGTTGGGATGGAGGGGATGTATGGGGTGTGTTGGGGTGGGGGTGTGGGGGTGTGGGGGTGGGCTGGGCGTAGGAGGTGAGGGTGGGGGTGTGGGGGCGTTGGTGTGTGGGTGTGTGGGGGTGTGGGGGTGTTGGTGTGTTGGTGTGTTGGTGTGTTGGTGTGTTGGTGTGCGGGTGTGTGGGGGTGTGTGGTGTGTGGGTGTGTTGGTGTGTGTGTGGGTGTCTGGGTGTGTGTGTGGGGGCGTGTGTGGGTGTGTGGGTATGTGGGTGTGTGGGTAGGGTGTGTGGGTAGGGATGGGGGAAATTGGAGTGGGGGTGGCGGTAGGGGTAGGGTGTGGGGGTATGTGTGGGAGTGGGTGTGAGGCATGGGGGCTAGGATTTGCCTCTGGTAGTGGTAGACACTCGTTGTAGGAGTGGTATGAACCATAACTAGTACGCATTCTCCATTCAATCAACATTACCTTGAGCATTGACAAATCGCACGAGGCCCTATTAACTTGTTAGAAGACAAATGCTATGCATGGTTCCGTAAGGATTAATTAACACGGTTATTTTCGTTTGTTGCGACCAATGAGGATGAGGCTCAGCGATTACATTCTACTATATGTGGAGTCCAGTTTCAGACTGGCTGACTTCTGGGGGGTTTGTAACCTTATGACGGTCACTGGCTGCAGAACTGCAGCAACATGGAGAGGCACTGATAAATTGGTCCAATCTTTGGTTGAAGATTAATCTTCTGGTGGGGTGGTTGTAGAAGCTGGGGACATCTTTACAATCTATCAAACGACATGTTTAATCTATTCCATTATCATTGAGGTTGCCAGGGATGTGGTGGCCGAATCGGTAGAGCGCAGGCCTCCCATGCGAAAGGTCTGGAGTTCAATTCCTGATCGAGTCAAACCAATGACTTACAAAATTGATACTTGTCGCTTCCTATCCAGGCGTTTGGCATTTTTAGGATAGTGCAAGGACTGGTCGGCTTAGTGTCATAATGGTGCTGGCAGCCTGGTCTCCCAGTGGGGCAGCAATATGAAGTCACCATGAGTGCACACTGTCAAAAGTGTGTACCCGTCCTGATATGACCTCAGATGTTGCCAGGACGTAAAACTCCAACAACCATGGAGGCTTCCAGTGTCCAGCAAGATTGCGAAATTGTACAGTTGTGGCGTATAATCTATTATGCAAATATCATTTAAGTTCCAGTGCTCCAACTGAGTCGTGCCAGGGGCATGCGCTATTATGTTGTACTCTTTGGTAGTCTTCTACCCTCTGTATATGTGCTGGTCCGATGCACTGCTGAGCGACCTGAAAATCTGCTCAAATGCATGCAATCAGGCCAACACTCCTCCTGAGATTGCCCGGGTGTAGCCGCATACCGTTGTAACCACCTCTTCTAGACGAAAATTTGAACCCTGGCAACTTGCTAGCAGCAGAGGCTTCCCATCTTAGCCACTTGACCTTTGACCCACCGGCCTTTTAAGTTATACTCAGACATCAGAGGTAGACAGGAAATGCATAGCAACGCACTAATAACAACTACCCGAAGATTTGGATGTGAGTGAGTCCAAGTCCTCATTTGATTCAAGAAGTATGACAACAAAATGAAAAGAACAAAGAGTCAAGGGTCTATCTAGTTGAGTGACATGCTTCAATATAAACTAGCCCTAGTATGATTCTCTACCAGCTATCCAGTCATGATAGGAGAATAAATTTAGATATATAACTGGACTCTGAATGCAATTCACGACTGATCCTTGTCCTATTCTGATTATTTATTTATATGTAGATATAACTATATATATGCATGTATCTATATATAGTGAGTATATTCCTATATGTGTATAAATCCTCGGCTGGAGGTATTTTATTATTATTATATATCATTATACGCTCGGTTTTCATCCAGTTCGATATCAGCTAGGATTTTGCCCGAGCCTATGGTGCGATGGTGGCGCCGCCACCTGGGTAATCCTGGTACTTATGTTCCAACTACGCTGATTCACTTGCTCGAAAAAGTTTAAGCTGGTAACAACAGTCTACTGGCTACCTGTGTTGCAGCCGGAGGAAGGTCTAGGGAAGGACCCTTTCTACATACAGTGAATCTCCCGCCATGTTACTACCTGAGTGTCGACAATCTGTGTGTCGACGATGTGCTTGTCGGCGGAGTTAAGGGAGGAAGGATCAGTAGGATGATGGTATCATTGACAAAAAATTTACTATTCGACCGTTATGATCTTTCCAAATGTTCGATGTGTGTGTCGATTATCCACCTTATGTGTTCGTCGACGATTCCTTCCATTATTATAATAAGAATAATGAAATAAGAAAGGAGGACGCATTGTCAACGCGATTTCATAAATTCGACCGTCATTGATATGGACTCAGATTTGCCATTATATGTGTGTCGACAAGTTTGTGTCGATTAAAACTGTACCTGAAGTTAGAACCGAGAACTAAATTAAATATTCGACTCATGAACGACATTTATTCTATAATCGACATGCATTAATCGACACTCCGGCCGTTTTATTTGAATCGCTGTTTACACACTGAATGCAGCAATTTATGGACCTTGGTACGCTGGAACTCGCCATGAAGCAGGCCCAGGGTTCAGGTCAAAGCATTCGTTTTTTGGCTGCCATAGCCCAGCGGCTAAAGCACACTTGCAGAACAGCTTATGCGAATGTACTACCGATAGATGCCGAAGCTTCAACCTTATTGCTCGCAGTGCGTGCTGGAACATAGGTCTTCGGACGATGGTATATGTAGGGTTCAGGCGAGGGTCACCCGTTTGTCAACAAAAAAAGCCGGGGAAATGGCTACCTTTATGCCTAGAGCTGAACCTGAGAAGCTGCAGCCGAGTGGAACGGATGAGGCGGACGACTATGAAGCGGACGAGGATCTCACTAGAGACTTGAAGTCATTATCATTGGACGACCAGGAGAAGGCCTTAGCGGCAGATATTGAGCGCCTGCAGCAGGAAGAGAGAGTGGCACATCTATACTCTAAGCGCCCGGTGCTTATCTCTCGACGAACAAGGAGGACGACAGCCGAACCGGGTGCAAGAATGGTGGAGGATGTTCTACAGGAGTCAGCGGTGCAGAAGATACATGGCGAGTGCAGGATGCTAGCAGACCCTCAGGGCCACTCGTCCTATGGCGTTACGCGTTCGCGGACGCGCTGTAGGCATTCCTCGGGCGGTCGAAGAAGACGACACCGTTGTTCATGGTCATCCAGCGGAAGCGCTAGTAGAAGCACCTCCTCGAAACGCCGGAGAAGATGTAAGTGGGCATTGAGGCGATATATTGTGGGCTCGAAGACCTTAAAGAAACTGAATACTTATGAACTGGTTGAGACAGCCGTACGGTGGATTTTAGACATCCCTAATCTCACCATACCTGATTACAAAGCATTTATTCAACACGTTGGATTCATTTGTAATAGGGCTAAATCAAATGAGTTCAAAGACACCGCCCATACAGAGTACGATACCGACATAAGGACACTGGCAGAGATGATAGGTTTCGCCGCTTTTGGTAGAGCCTAAACCGGGGAGAGTATCCTCCACTATGGCTCATTCAATACCCATGCCAAGAAGTCTCAGTACACAAGGGAGACTTATCAGAAGAAGGGGACAACTGGGAAGCGTCCATGTTTCCGCTACAACAAGGAGAGGGGGATGTGACCTATCAGAGGAAAAATGTCGTTTTGGTCATTGGTGTGGAAAGTGTTCATCAAAAAATCATGGGAAGCATAGCTGCCCTAAAAACTGATGACCAAGCTACTCCTGTAGATCAGCGGATGAGGTGCCGAATGCTCCAGCTACGAGTGCCAGCACTATAGGCGGTGGTGCTAAGGATATGAATGACTTATGCCAAAAGACTGTCGATGAACTCAATTGTACTAATAATAACAATTGTACTAACAATAACCTTATGTTACTACAGGACGCTAAGAAGACTTCCCCTGTTATGAATAACATAATTGTCTCAAAAGACACATCCATCTTGAATAATATTAATGTTCCAGGTAATTTGGGAGACTCTCATAATGTTGATAATATGTCTATTAACCGGCAACCTGCTCCCTCTCTGTTCATTAATGTACATAGTAACATGCCGGAGGCTCATCTTGAGGCTGGAAAAAATACCCGAAGGGTTTCAGATGATATTTGTGAAACAATGCGTTCTGAACCAGCACACTGGATTGAATCAGAATTGGATAACGACTTACTGAATGTAACAAACATTTTTGATAAAGACGTTTATTTTCGGGTAGAATTCCGAACAGAAGCAAGTGGGACACCCATAAAATTTGATGTATCCCACGACTGCATTGGGGGGAATTGTAATTGTAACTACAGCATCTACGACTCTCTAACTCAATTGAAACCATGTAGGTTTTTTGTGGAATTATTCCTCAGGGGAGATGTCGACCCGGACTGGTTCTTCCTCCTAAAAGGAGTTTGTTTCGGTTTCGATGTGATAAACTCCGATTGCGAGTTAGAATACTCAGCAAAAATTAAAAATATAAAAACCCTGAACATTATAAGATAATAACCGAAAATTTTTCTTCTGAAATTAACCAGGGGATATTGAAGATAGTTAATGATAAGCCCTTATTTATGCACAATGTGTTTTGTGTCCCAAAAGGTGGGGGGGGGGGTGGTAGAACTATTATAGACTGCAGCTACCCTATGAAAGCTTCCGTAAACCTCTTTGTTGACTCTACCTGTAGGCGATTCAGCTACAACACCGTAGACGATGTTGCGGATTATCTTGAACCTGGGGATTGGATGGCAACTATTGACATTAAAGATGCCTTCCGGGCCGTCTCGATTGCCCCTCACAACAGATCAAGACAGGGGATAATATGGGTTTTTGAGGATCACCCTACTTACATAACAGATACGAGATTGTGCATGGGCTTATCCTCGAGCCCATATATTTTCCAAAAAATTTCGGACTTGGTTGTCCGCTGCGCCGCTAGAGAAGGTATAGCGCGAGTGGTAAATTACTTAGATGACTACTGTCTCATAGAGGGGAGTAGAGAAGAGGCATCCATCTCGCAACTGAAGATTATAAGGATATTGAGAAGACTCGGTTTCTATATCAGTTATAACAAATTAATACCTCCCACCACTGCGATTAGGTTCCTAGGCATAATAACTAACTCTGTTACACTCGAATTGACGTTGCCTAGGGATAAACTTGAAAAATTAATTAGAAAACTAGAATGTTTTTCTGATAGAAGAAAAGCTACCAGGAAAGACCTTGAAAGGCTTGGCGAGCTATTGGCTCACTGTGCCAAGGTGGTTAGAGGGGGCAGGACCTTCACTCGCCACATATATGACCTGATGGGGTCCGTAAAAAAATCGCACTATAAAGTAAGACTAAATGCTGGATTCAGGGAGGACACGAACTGGTGGTTACAGTTCGCAAGAGTATTTAATGGGACGGCTCAAATGCTCGGTAAATTTGCTCCAACTCATTCAGTCTACACAGACGCCTCCTGTTGGGGGTTTGGCGCATTGCATGGCAGGGACTGGCTGGCTGGTACGTTCGCAGAGAAGGACTCCCCTGATTTGGCAACTTATCTGCATCACCATAATTCAATGGCACCTGGATCCTTGCTAGGTAGCCACATTAACACCTTGGAAATGTGGGCAGTTTTTGCAGTGGCCCGCAAATGGGTCGACACTTGGCGTAACGCAAAGATTCTAGTTATGACGGATAATACTACTGTCCTCGCAGCCCTATGTACAGGTAGATCCAGATCCCAGCCATTAATGCCTATCTTACGAAAACTAGGTGGTACAGTCCAGCTGCCCTCAAAAAGGCTAAAATGTTTTCCTGTTTTACCTTATTAAAAAGGTCCTGCATACTGTCTGCAGTGTAGAACTGTTGGCGCAGGGCAAAATAATCAACGCAACTTAGAAAAATGTGTTTGAGTGTCAGCGGGGGCTGACACCCAATACATTCAGGGGGAGGTTCCCCCTTGAGCAGAAAAGCATGTGTAAGCCACGAGTGGCCGATACAGCAGTGGCTAATGACCACTTGGTCCCGCCGACCTCCCGCATGAGTCTGTGGTGGCTTTCCCAGAGATGGTTCAATTTCTTTAAGTTTATTAATGTTTTCATCCCACTCATGTTGCCATTTGGATTTTATGTGGGTGGCTATTAGTGGTTTCAGATCAGAGTGAGGGATCAGACACGGTTCAAAATCACAGTTCAGGGCCTTCTTCGCAGCCCGATCAGCTCGTTAATTTCCTTGTATGCCGGCATGGCCAGGCACCCAGCACAGGTGGATGTCATACCCATCTGTTGTCAGTTGGTTCATTTTATAAATGACCGTTGCTAGAATAGGGTGATTCGTTTTCAGTCCAGCAACAGCCAGGAGGCAAGAGAACGAATCACTGTATATAACATAGTTAGTGTGGTTGGATACCTTGATACACTCCAACGCGAGAAGGAGTGCTCGGGATTCTGCAGTGAAAATCGAGCTCTGATCGGGCAAACGTACACCACATTTTTTTCGTTCAGACTGCCACAGCAGCTACCCAGCTTTGGTCTTTCGAACCATCAGTGTATATGGAGAGGTGGTCTGCAAACTGGCCTTGAATCTCTGCATGCAGTCCTTGGTACTTGAGTGGATGTGTCCCAGACTTCCTCAGTTAAGTGAGTTGGAGGATAACCGATGGCTTTCTCAACGACCACGGGGGATGTTCTGGGACTTTGGCATCCTGCAACACGTCCAAATCCACTCCCAAGGCCTCCAAATGAGGTTTCATTCGGAGCCTCAGTGCCCGGATGTAATTTGGCCTGGCTTCATACATGGATTCGTCATGTTGCTCAAATAGACAATTGTGTGCAGGATTCAATGCATTAGTTTTTATCTTGACTACATATTGCATAGCCAGTTTGATTCTCCTATTGTTAAGTGATGGTTCATTGTCTTCGACATAAATGCTCTGAACCGGTGAGGTGCGGAAGGCCCCAAGGGCCAGGCGCAGTCCTTGGTGGTGGATCGTGTCTAGCAGCCCAATATATGATTTCCTCTCGGAACCGTATACTATGCTGCTGTAATCCACTCGTGACCGAACCAAGGTTCTGTACATGGAGAGCAGAACATCTCTGTCCACTCCCCACTCTGAGCTGGACAGCACCCTCAGAATATCTAGCGCTTTCAGGCATCTTGTTTTCAGGTACTTTATAAGTGGCACAAAAGACAGTTTTGTGTTGAGAATGAGGCCCAGAAATTTGGTTTTCTCAACGACTTTAATGGGATCTCCATCCAGGGTCAGCTCCGGTTCCGCATGCATTCTACGCAGCAGGCAGAAGTGCATGCAGACTGTTTTGGTCTTGGAAAATTTGAAACCGTTCAGAACTGACCATCGATGGATCCCATTTATGCTTGGTTTTAGCTCTCTCTCTATGACATTCATGTTAGCACCGCTGTAATATAAAAAAAGTCGTCCACGAAAAGACTACAGGAGACCCCCCGCTTTACAGCAGCAGCAATACCATTGACCTTGACCCCGAAAAGGGTCACGGCCAGTATGCTGCCTTGAGGTACTCCTAGTTCCTGTGAGTGTAGGCTGGAATAGGTAGTCAGAATAAAAGGAAAATACTAATTATATTAATTACACAAGGGAACTAAAGCGCTAACAAATGATTGAAAAAGGACCAGTTTTGAAGAATGCACTTTAAGCTACCTTCAGTTTGCATAATAAATTAATAATTAATATTATAGTAATACATAATAATGGTAATAATAATGACTAAAAATGATAATAAATAATAATGATAATAAATAATAATGATAATAAATAATAAAAATGATGCTACAAATACCAATAATTAACAAGAATAATAAATGACAGCTCGTGAAGATCCCCAACAATTGCATGGTTGGCGATTCATTCACAATCAGTAATCGACTGATTTGAATCAGTTCAGATATACTCCTCCTCCCGCCCCCTCTTCCCGTCCCCGATTATTCAGACCTCGCGTGACAGGAGCTCTCCAGTAGGGGAGGTATGGAAGAGACTAATCCACACAGCAGAGGAAGATCATTACAGTGAATCCCCCACACCAACAACGTTCTCACACGCGATGTCTGACGTCTATCTCCCCCCCCCCCCACACACACACACATCCACACACACACACACGCACACACACACACACACGTCCTCGCACTCCCCCGTCCCAATTATACACATGTATAATAGTTTATACACAATTCGCCCAGAAACTTCTAGATCTCAACTGATAATAATGCCCTTCCCCTATTATCGCCAATGCACTCGCTTATTAGTGTGTGATATTGCAGTGCGGCTGTGTGTTGCTCCATTTAACGGTATTTGCGCCAACACAAAGCAGCGCCATCTGCACCACTTGACACCACTCATTCTCAGTCACGCCTGCACCAGGCATCACCCCTCCTATTCCTCCCCCTCCTCCTACCCCTCCCCTGCTCCTCCCTCCCCTCCTCCTCCTCCTCTTCCTCCTCCACCCAGCTCCTCTCCGCCCACCTGGTCCACCCCTCCTATTCCTCCCCCTCCTCCTCCCCCTCCTTCTCTTCACCCTTCTCCTCCTCCCCCTCCTCCCCCTTCCTACTCCCCCTCCTCCTCCTCTTCCTACACTCACCTCCTCCTCACCCTCATCCTCCTCCCCCTACCCCTCCCCCTCCTCCCCCTCCTCCTCCTCTTCCTCCTCTACCCTCCTCCTCTCCGCCCACCTCGTCCATCCTTCCTATTCCACCCCTTCCTCCTCCCCCTCCTCCTCTCCCTCCTCCTCCTCCCCCCCTCCTCCTCCTCTTCCTCCTCCTCCTCTTCCTCCTCCACCCACCTCCTCTCCGCCCACCTCGTCCACCCCTCATATTCCTCCCCCTACCCCTCTCCTGGCCCTCCGCCCCTCCTCCTCCCATCTTCCCCTCTCCCTCCATCTCCCCTGATCGCATGACGCCTTCCTTATGAACTGAGTGGAAGAAGGCAGATTTAACAACAACAACAAAATTAAAAGAAACGAAGCAAACAAGAACTGCTTGCCTCTATGCATTGCACACCACAGCTGATGCCAGGCACGAATCTGCGCATGCTTGGGTGGATCTCGTGTTGTGGGCAGAGCATAGTAAAAGCAGGCAGGGCTTGCATTTTAAAGGTGCGCAGCGACTCCTTCCACCATTCTTTGCGCGACGCGGCCGTCCGCCGCACAAGGCAATGACAATAAACTGACTGCGTGGCAGCACAACAATGGCAACTGTGACGCGGACCCGAACACTTCTGACCTCAGACACCCACCTCGGCACATAAATGCATCGTGGTTGGTTGTTGGAGTTTTACGTCCTGGCAACATGTAAGGTCATATCAGGATGTTACCGACTTGCGACAGTGCATACTCATGGCGACTTTCTAGTGCTTCCCCATTGGTAAATCAGGCCGCCAGCACCATGACCCGATATCCCACTCGAGTCACATTATTTTGACACTGAGCTAACTAGTTTGTGCCCTATCCTATTAATGTCGAGCGCCTGGCTAGGAAGTGACAACTATCAATTTTCATAAGTCATTGGTTTGGCTTGACCAGGAACCGAACTCCCGATCTCCAGATCTCCTGCACGCGAGGCCCGCGCTCTAGTGACTCGGCCACCACACCCGGTAAATGCATCGCGTGTTCCAAAGGGAATATTACTATAGGGGGTCGGTTTGCAAAAATGGGAAAGGAGGGTGTGGGGTGTGGGAGGTGTGGGAGGGGGGGGGGGGAGGGTCTCTAGGCGTGGGAGTGGGGAGGTTGAGGGGATACAATTAATACTCTCCTGCAACGGACCGGATGGCTGCCTCGGTGGGTAGATTACTCGTTTCCGGTGAGGGATGTCACGGGATCAATCCTCGGCCGAGTCAAACCCAATGACTTACAAAAATAGTACGGATTACTACCTAGTCTGGTGCCCGGTTTGACTGGGATAGGATATGGATTGATTGACTCAGGATTAGGGAAGTCATGTGACTGATATGGATATCAGGTTACGGGTTTAGAAGGCACTGTATCCCAGTGAGGCAGTACTATAAATTCGCCGTGAGTGTGGCCTGCTATAAGTCGACACTGGTCCTGATATGACCTTAGAAGTTGCTAGGATATACAGCCGCAATGAACCCAACACAAATTTAACCAACCTTCGAATGATAATCAGTAAGTAGGTCTCCCAGAAACTCGCCACCGCCACTATGCATAATGCCAAGTACACACCTACCGTTTACGATTCGCGCACTAAAACTCGCGACTCGACCCGACCTGCTTAAAACTGAAAACGGGCCGATTCATTTTTCGAATCGCGAATCGCAATCGTAATCGGCCTGTTTTAGCCCTAAAACTGAGTTTTTAGTCGGGAATCGCAATCGCTAGGTGTGCTAGGGGAGTGCACACCTCACGACTTTTGGGGAGTTTTAGATCGTATACGGTAGGTGGGTGCGGAAAAACGGTAGGTGTGTACCTAGCATTAGATAGCTGGATCTGGACCTACTTGGTAGTGTTGTTGTTGTTGTCGTTGTTGTCGTTGTCGTTGTTGTTACTTTTGCTGTTGTTGTCATTGAAAGCCACAGCCTCCTCCTCCCCCGCCCTCTCCTCCGACGGTCGGCACCTACGACGCGCGTCTCGTCGGGCTTGAACGCCGATCGGAGCCCTCTCCACGAGCAGCATCATGGCGACGGTTGCTATGACAACAACCCAGAACGGGGACCGGGTCAGACATGGCCTTCTTGACGTGGCGGAAGCTGAGGGTCCGGGCATATCCCTACGCCGGGCTGCCGTGCGCGAAGGTCCCTGCCCCAGGACCCCGCTCACCCAGCTCTCAAAGCCCGGGCGGTGTCCGTGGTGGGTCGGTGCCGAGGCCGGCTACACCCGGTACCATCCTCCCGCCCCTTCTTGCGCGGGCCACTTCTACAGGAGTAATTGGGATATGTGTGTGAAGGCTGTCTAGCAGACGGTTGAGGCCCACGTGGCCAAGAACTTCTTCTTATCACGCCGATATGACATAACACTACCATTCCATTGCGAAGGCATCATCTCTGTACGATGTACAAGACCCACGACATTCCATCGGCTGAAGAATCGGCTAACTTTAAGTTGCATTGCTAAGTCATAAATAAAGTGAAGTTTCTGAAGGCATTGGTGCCATCAAAGCATTCGTTTCGCCAAGCTCATCTTACCGCTGTTACAGATAGATGTGTAAGCATCAATGTAAATCCCATGCTGGATTGCACGTGTCCAATTGCTTATGGGCTAAGTCCGACGTGGTGCTGTGCTGACCTGCTGCCCTGCTCACCTGTTCATCTGTCAACCTGTTCATATGTCCACCTGTGTTCACTACTGCACAATCTACCCGATCCGGCCGAAGGCAATATCCCCTTCCATCCATTCATCCATCCATCCATTCACCCATCCCCCGCCTTTGACGCTCACACTGCCGGGCGCCGTTCGTCAGGAGGGCGATGGCCGTGCGGTCGGTCACTGGGAGGGCGATGCCCGTACACCTATTTACAACGATCCCCTAATAGAAGTGTTGGTAAGGCGATGCCCCAATACCTACAACAACGACCCACTAATAATATCAGTGTTGGGAGGGCGATACCCGTACACCTATAACAACGACCCACCAATAGCAGTGTTGGGAGGGCGATGCCCGTACACCTATATCAACGACCCACTAATAAGTAATAGCAGTCTCCTCCTGTGGGGCCAAGGGCTCGCTGTCTCCAGTGTCTAGCAGACACGGTGCATGAACACATGCGCCCGTATACGGCCGCACCTCAACGCCCATCGGAACGCTGTCCTCGCCAGCCTGGTCCCCCTCCCACGAGTGCTCATGGACCGTCGCCAACAGCTGCAGCACTCTCGTCTCAAGGCAACTTAATTAGCCAGCACAGACCTGCCGTCTATTAATGCAGCTAAGATCCTGGTGTCGGGGTGCTTTATACCTGCCGCCGACATGCTACTTACTTACTCCCCGCTCTCCGCCGGACAGGGATGGCGGTCTCCAGGGAGCTGCTGATTGGAGTACACACCTGGCATGGGAGAGCTCCTCAGGTATGGGTGAGGAAGTGGGTGTGGGTGTGGGTGGGGGTTGGAGGTGTGTGTGTGGGGGGGGGGGGGGTCAGTCAGGTGGGCCAGTTAAAGTTGCATAGTCTGATGGTTTTAAGTTTCTGTAATTTGTTTTAAAGGTAAGTCAGCACAGTTTATACAGCAGCCCACCACCTTAGCCCATCATACGGAACTTACTATAGATAACTGACTAAGCCACCACCTTAATCTACTAATCTGATGTTTAACTTGTTATACAAATATTATTTAGGATGCAGCCATACATAGGTACCGTGCGTTGATTGGTATAATCTACGTTACTTTAGTTTGAAGTAGCTTTTATTTTAAATGGCTACCATCGGAAATATTTTAACTGCAAACACACAAAATTAATTTAGGCAAGCACATAAAAACCTCTGACTCCATACGCTTCTGCAGGAGGAACAGGTTCTATTGAATCAACTCAGAATTCTCTTCTATACAATAACCACACCAGGATATCTATATTAGATATGTAGGATAAAATCTAGATAATTGTTTTTGTTTTTGAAATTCTGATGCTTTCATCGGACTATGCAACTTTAAGGTGTTGGTAGGACTATGGGACATCCCCCCATGGTTTCCTACCCACTCACCCGTGTGCGCGTGTGTCTGGTGGTGAGGGCGGCGGGCGGCGGGCGGCGGGCGGCGGGCGGCGGGCGGCGGGCGGCGGGCGGCGGGCGGCGGCGGCGGGCGGCGGGCGGCGGGCGGCGGGCGGCGGGCGGCGGGCGGCGGGCGGCGGGCGGCGGGCGGCGGGCGGCGGGCGGCGGGCGGCGGGCGGCGGGCGGCGGGCGGCGGGCGGCGGGCGGCGGGCGGCGGGCGGAGGGTCCTTGAGGGCGGCGAGCGGCGGGCGGCGGGCGGCAGGCGGCGGGTGGCGGGCGGCGGGTGTACCTCCCCTACCGCCGCCACCCAAGGCGCATTTCAGTATCAGCTAATAATTAACCGACAACTTTGATCCGAAATTAATCCCGATGTTATCAAACAGAGCGATGCAATCAGTCATTGCCACAGCTACAGCTTTGCTCTATATACGGGACGTGGAGAGTGTTGTTTTGTGTGTTGTTGTTTTGTTTTTGCTTTGTTGTTTTGTTTTTGTTTTATTCTTGTTCTTGTTTTGTTTCATTATTTTGTTTTGTTCTGTTGCTTTGCTTTGTATTTTTGTTTTGTTCTTGTTTTGTTTTGTTTCATGGTTTAGTTTTTGTATCTATTTTGCTTTTGATTTTGTTTTGTTTTTGTTTTTGTTTTGTTATTGTTTTATTATTGTTTTGTCTTAGTTTAGTTGTTGTGTGTTGTTTGTTTTGTTTTTGCTTTGTTATTGTGTTGTCAGAGTTTAGTTGTTGTTTGTTGTTTGCTTTATTTTTGTTTTGTTTTTGTTTTGTTATTGTTTTGTCTTAGTTTTGCTGTTTCTTTTGTTTTTACTTTGTTATTGCTTTGTCTTAGTTTTGTTGTTGTTTGTTTTGTTTTTGCTTTGTTATTGTTTTGTCTTAGTTTAGTTGTTGTTTGTTTTAGTTTTGTTTCTGTTTTGTTTCCTTTTTGTTTTGTTATTGTTTTGTCTTAGTTTAGTTCTTGTTTGTTCTTTGCTTTATTTTTTTGGGGAAATTGATCTTTCTCTTTCCACTGTTCTATACATAGATACGCTTGGACAATATTACCATGTCAATACATTTTGGTGGGTTTTCTTCTCTCATATACTTTTTTTTTTAAAGCGAGTGAATGGTTCTTATTGTGACAATTATATATTCACAACATCCTTGGCTTAATCTGACATGGCATGCACCATTATTTCTTTTGTGGTAGTTGAGTTGTGGTGTGATTTATCATGCTGGATTGCATTGTTAGCTATGTGGATGTACAGGGCTTGAGTTTACAACAGCTTTATTTTGGGTGAATGTATCACCTGGTTTGTTTGTTGTTTGTTTGTTGTTGTTTTACATCCTAGAAACATCTAAGGTCATATCAGGACGGGTACCGACTTGTGACACTGCGCACTCATGGTGACTTCATAGTGCTGTCCCACTGGGAAACCAGGCCGCCGGCACCATGACCTGGTATCCCACTCAGTCACATTATCCTGACACTGAGCACACCAGTCCTTGCCCTATCCTAATAATGCCGAGTGCCTGGCTAGGAGGCGACAAGTATCAATTTTAAAGTCATTGGTTTGACTCGACCGGGACTCGAACCCACGACCCCACGATCTACCAGCACGGGAGACTGACGCTCTAACTCATTCGGCCATCCCATCTGGTTATATCACCTGGTTCATTAACGATCGGCTCATCCCATTTTACTATAGGTTCCTTGCAGGACTATTCACAATTGACAACACACCACGGAACTACAAGTATGGGAATTATATTGATTGATTATTAGTTAAGAATAGCATTGAAGTAAAAAAGTCAGTCTCTCGGCAGGTGCTTTATTTAAATACTGGTTTTCGGCCTTCATGGGGGGAATAAATAATAAATAATTCCCCCAAAATAGGTTGGTTGGTTGTTGGAGTTTTACATCATGGCAACATCTATAAGGTCATATCAGGATGTGCACCGACTTGTGACAGTGCACACTCATGGCAAATTTATAGTGCTGCCCCACTGGGAAATCATGCCGCCAGCACCATGGCCTGATATCCCACTTAGTTGCATTATCCTTGCTAATTGATACTTGTTGCTTCCTAGCCAGGTACTTGGCATTATTAGGATAGGGCAAGGACTGGTTGGCTCTATGTGAGGATAATGTGACTGAGTGGGATATCAGGTCATGGTGCTGGTGGCATGGTCGTCCAGTGGGACAGCACTATAAAGTCACCACGAGTCCGTACTGTCACAAGTTGGTACCCGTCTTGATATGACCATAAATGTTGCCAGGACGTAAAACTAGAACAACCAACCAATCATATATGGTGCCAAAAGGCTTATTTATGTCTCTGAGATTTCAGTTTTTCCACATAGGTCAGTTATTTAGCTTGATACTGGGCGGGAGAGCTTAACACATAGGGCATCCTCTTCCTGGGTGGAAGGTCATGGGTTCAATGTTCGGCCGAGGTGCCATGATAATGTGACTGAGTAGAGATATTGTAACAGCAAAATTGCAGTCTAGTGGTCACCCCCATTAGTGGGCACTGTCACAAGTCGGAATTCGCTTTGATATCACCTAAGATGTTGCTAAGACCTCAAAGTCCAACTATGTTTAATCATGTTAAAAAGTTATCGAAGTTATTCCAGGAACCATCTCATTAACATTATGCTTTCGTCATTAATTAGATTAGCACTAAGTATAAATCACAGACGTTTCTCAGAAAGATTTTCTTGAGGTATCGGGAAGCTTATGCCAAGTACACACCTACCGTTTATGATTCGCGCACTAAAACTTGCGATGACCTTACGACTGAGAACGGGCCGATTCATTTTTCGAATCGCGAATCGTATTCGCAAGCAAGCAGTTTTAGCCCTGAAGCTGAGTTTTAAGTTGCTAATTGCAATCGGTATATGTGCTAGGGTATCGCACACCTGCCGACTTTTGGGCAGTTTTAGATCGTAAACGGTAGGTGGGTGCGGATGAACGGTAGGTGTGTACCTGGCATTATGTTCTTGAATGTCAGAGAACATAGTTGAATCTGCTACTATACATCAGTGCTTAAATTTGAATTTTCCGATGGTTTTGAGTTGTTGGAATAATTCCTTCTTTTTTAAATTTAGATAAGCTTAAGCTGATCATTATAATCTAGTTTACTTTTATTCTGAGGTAAATCTTATTATAAATGGCTAACCACTGCTAACATTGGAGATATTTGTTGTGAAGGCATACCAAATTATCTTCGGTGTCCACATAACAGTTTTGATACCATCGGTTCAGCAGTAACATCTCCTATTAAATTGACCAAGTATCACCTTCTGTGCCGCAACAAATGCTTCATAAATGCACCAGTATCTATGTAAGATCAAATGTACGGAAATGCTTTGGCATTGACAATGTTATGTTTTCGTGCATGTTGGCCCGAGGCTAACATGAGTAATTTGCTCACGAGGCTGCTGTCTGTTTACCTTTCCTGCTAAATCGCCCTCTCTGCTCTCACTCACTTTGCTTCTGACACTGCTACACTGCACACCGTTTCCCCACCCACCCACCCTCTTTCTCGGGGGGTGAGCGCTGATCCCCGACGTGTTACTACCCATCTCTGCATTGGGCTGAACTTCCTGGTTATGCATTCCAGTCAGCATCTGATTACTGGCCTCTGTCGCCACCTGATACATCTTGAACACCTGCCAAGGTCCGACTTGTTTTTTATTAAATACTTTATTTAATCCAGTTGCTGCTTCTGTTCCTTTTCTGTCCTGTTCTCTTTCATTACAGCCGAGCGTAGCGAATTATTAGCCTATGCAGCTTTAAGAGCTTCACGCAGGGAACAGGATAACCACCTCACCAAGACTATCCTCTCGTCATAAACTAGATTAGCATTAAGCATACATCACACACATTTTTAGCAAGCTTTTCTGGAGGTCTCCCCAAGTCTATGTTCTTGAATGCCAGAAAGTAATGGTGAACCTGCCACTATAGATCAGTATTTTCAGTTGCATATTCCAATGGTCTTAAGTTTCTGCTATAATTCTTTAGATAAACATGTTAACTTTATCATTATACTCTATTTTACTTTAGCTTGAAGTGAATTTTAATATAAATTCAGATATTTAAAGTGACAACATATAAAATTAATGTTGGCATGCACACATAATTTCTGGCACTATAAGCTTCAGCAGTAACATAATATTACGCTATTAAATTGACTTACTATTTCTTTCTATGCAGTAATAGATGTTTAATAAGTGCATCAGTTTGCTTGTTTGCTTGCTTGCTTGTTTGTTTGCTTTTTCATTGCTTGCTTGTTTGCTTGCTTGTTTGTTGAAACAAACTGATGTACTTAATAAACAGTGCATTATTATTTAAATTGGATATATAGAATCAATTAAAAAAAAAAAAAATTGACACTTTCATCAGACTTTGCAGCTTCAAGGTGTCGGCATTGAGGACCTTGGGTTGCCTATAGGTACCCGCTCAACTATAGCAAGCTCAGAGCTGCACTCCCATAGGAGAGAGCCAGGTGTTGGTCAGGATGAGTTCCTCCATTTATAGAAAGCAGCACCAACAGGAATGAAAAAGGGGGACGAGAAAGAGAAGCAGAAAATGAGACCTGTGAATTGACACCAAAGTGACAATGAGAATGCAAGTAGAGAGAAAAGCTGAACCGTGTTTACAGATGCTAGATGATGTAAATTTAATGGTGTAGTAAATTATATTACACGTGATGCACTTCTTATTAAATATACAGCTTCAACTTTGTCTGTGACCAGGCGCAGTGGCCGAATCGGTAGAGCGCGGGCCTCGCATGCGGGAGATCTGGAGTTTGGTTCCTGGTTGAGTCAAACCAATGACTTATAAGATTGATGCTTGTTGCTTCCTAGCCTGGCGCTCAGCATTATTTGGATAGGGCAAGGACTGTTTTAGCACAGTGTCAGGATAATGTGAATGAGTGGGATATTGAGTCATGGTGCCAGCGGCCTCATTTCCAGGTGTGGCATCACTATAAAATCACCATGAGTGTGCACTGTTACAAGTCGGTACACATCCTAATATGACCTTAGATGCTGCTAGAACATAAAACTCTAACAACTGACAAACCATCTCTGTCTGTTGTTATTGTGTATTTACTAGCAAGATCTTGATACGGTCTCAGGAGGAAGTCTATGCTATTGAACAGGTTGGAGAGCTTACCTCGATCGGGCTACAGTGGTTAAATACTTCATTCGACCCCCGGTTCAATTTCCAAGGTCGAATTTTATATAGGATTAGTTAGCAGGTTCAAAAATATGGTTATGGCACACTGAGTTTTGGGAAGTTTACATATTGGAATACATCACTAGAAAGCCAAAAATTATATCTAATTTCCTGGATCTTCATAGGACATTTAGTTGGGACCGGATTGAGTAAATTAACAGTGAATATTAGGAAATAATTCAGTAGTTACAACACATGGCTATAGGACAGAACTGCCCATATTATAACTGTGTTGGTATAGCCATAAATCCCAAACAATAGAGGAACCTCCAGCCAACAATAGGGGTATATGCTGGTCTGTGGCCCACTCATATACGTCTACTTGCCACTGGGGGAGGTCCTGTGGGGACTGTTGTGCATCATGTAGATATATAGATGTAGATATATTTTTTGCATACCAATATATATATGCATAATAAATAATTCACTGTGATTATGCATCTGATGCATAATCACCACAAAGATGCTGGTACAACATTAAGAAAAACCTACCTTAAATATTATTGTATTTGATTTATTTTATTGTTGTGACAGCATATATACATATATAAACATATACATATACACACATATACATATATTAATAAACACTTTATCGATTTAAAACGTTATGTATAGCCTCTCAGCTTCCCAGTTCCGAGCCTCCCTCCACCACATCCCACATATTTGAATAGAAGTAAAAAGTAATAAACAAAAGTAAAATACATGAAATAAAAATGCCAACCACTCAGCAAATATATGTTTATATATGGATACAATACAACCCCGTTAAACCAAGCTCGGTTAAACCAAACGATCAGTTAATCCAAACTTTTTTGGGCGGCCCGCAAAATACTACTATTTATCATATAAAAAAGTTGGTTAAACCAAAGTCGTTTAATCCAAATTATCAGACCTGACTTTACCCGTCGGGTCAACTCAGGTCAGGTCAAGTCGGGTCGGATCAAGTCGGTTCGGGTCAAGTCGGGCAGGTGAAGTCAGGTCGGGTGAAGTCGGTGAGGGTGAAGTCGGCTGGGGTCAGGTGAAGTCAGGTCGGGTGAAGTCAGGTCGGGTGAAGCCGGGTCGGGTGAAGTCGGGTCAGGTGAACTCGGGTCGGTTCAACTTGTGTCGGTTCAAGACGGGTCGGTTCAAGTAGGGTCGGGTCAAGCAATGTCGGGTCAGCTAAAGCCGGATCGGGTAAAGTCGGGTCGGGTAAATTCGGGATGGGTAAAGTCGGTTCGGCTAAAGTCAGGTCTGGTAAAGTCAGGTCTGGTAAAGTCGGGTCTGGTAAAGTCGGGTCCAGTAAAGTCGGGTCCGGAAAGTTGGGTCTGGTAAAGTCGGGTCCGGTAAAGTTGGGTCCGGTAAAGTCATGTCTGGTAAAGTCAGGTCGGGCAAAGGAGAGTCGGGCAAAGGAGAGTCGGGTAAAGTAGAGTAGGGTAAAGTAGAGTCGCGTAAAGTCAGGTCGGGTAAAGTCAGGTCGGGTAACGTAAAGTATTATTGCCATTTTTATCATTATATATTTGTTATTATTATCATCGTTATTATCATTATTATAATTGTTATTATCATTATTGTTGTCATTATTATTACTGTATTATTTTAATCATTATTGGCATTATTTTTAGATTTACATATATATGTATGTCTACATATAATATATATATATATAGATATAAATATAGATATACACATACATATGTGTATACATATAAATATATACATATTACATATGCACCTATGTGTATATATGTCTATATATACATGCATTCACATCTACATATATGTATACATATATACATATGGAGACCTATATATGTGACTACATATGTGACTACATAATTATATATATATATATATATATATATATATATGTGAATACATACTGTATTTAGAGATGACTGCATCACATATTGTAGAGTGGTCCTCCATTTGTCACTGGTAAGTTAACCCATGTGTAGTCTGTTTCACTCTCAGACTTATTGCAAGGGGCCTAAGCTCTGACACTTTAACACTCAGATTTTAACCAAAAACTGCCAAGGAAAGCTTTCACACCTCAGGTTGCCAATGGTTCTCTGGGCTGCACCTCCACTGACAGCTGAGCTCACTGAGTGTGAATGTGTCAGAGCTTATGCCCTTTGAATAGGTGTGAGAGTGGATTGGATTTGGTTTATAAGGGTCTGTGCCACAGTGCACTGCACACACATATTTCTGAAGGCACACACTACACAACAGTCAACTTGTTACTTGCAAATGGATTACCATTGTGAAGGATCTGGCACAGTCATCCTTACATTTAGGAACACTGGTAAGTTATTCTTCACCTGATATTGCAATATTATTTATATATTATATATAGTACATACATATGTATGTGCATATATGCATATATACATATAGCTTTAAAAGTATGTGTACATGTACATGCATAATCAAAAATAAATTAAATATAAATGGAATGTTATTTAGGGTAATGGCAGTGTTTGGTTAAAATCTGAGTGTGAAAGTGTCAGAGCTTAGGCCCCTTGCATTGTTGCAATAAGTCTGATAGTGACACAGACTACATATGGATTAACTTAGCAGTGACAAATGGAGGACCACTCTAAGATATCTATATGCAGTCATCTCTAAATACAATATGTATTTATATG
The DNA here is from genome assembly GCA_030323885.1 of Branchipolynoe longqiensis. Classification (NCBI taxonomy): domain Eukaryota; kingdom Metazoa; phylum Annelida; class Polychaeta; order Phyllodocida; family Polynoidae; genus Branchipolynoe; species Branchipolynoe longqiensis. The sequence goes on from CM059186.1 coordinate 21,976,360, forward strand.
CATATGTGTAGTCATGTATATATGTCTGCATATGTATATATAGATGTGTATGTATGTATATGTATGTATGTATATATGTATATATATATGTATATATATGTATATATATATGTATATATATGTATATGTATATATATGTATATATATGTATATATGTATATATATGTATGTTAATACGTATGTATATGTATGTATATGTATACCATTTATGTATGTATATGTATGTATATGTATGTATATGTATAACATTTATAATAGGCATAGGGGGTTTGGGTTTCCGGGGGTGTGGGAGAGGAGATGGCAGCCTATCGGCGCCGGGAATACCGGCTTCCCAGCACCAGGGTTCCCAGCCTCCCGGCACCGAGACTCCCGACACTAGGCCTCAATTCAAATAATATAAATATTAATAAAATGTGATAACCAACAATAAAATAAATGAAATATGAATGCAATAATATACAGGGTAAGTTTTTATTAATGTTGCTGTACCAGCAAGAAATGCCATGTTCGTGGGGATTATGTATGTATATGTATATATATGTATGTATGTATATGTATGTATGTATATGTATGTATGTATATGTATGTATATGTATGCATATGTATATTCATTCATTCAATTCAGACTCATGCCTATGGTAGTTACATAATATGTATGTTTATATGCGTATATGTATGTATATGAATGTATATGAATGTATATGAATGTATATGAAATATGTATATATATATATATATATGTATGTATAGGTATGTATAGGTATATGTATAGCATTTATAATAGGCATACAGGGTTCGGGTTTGGGGTGGGAGGAGATGGCAGCCTATCGGCGCAAGGAATCCCGGCTTCCCGGCGCCAGGGTTCCCGGCCTCCCGGCGCCGAGACTCCTGGCACCAGGCCTCAATTCAAATAATATAAATAAAATGTGATAACCAACAATAAATTAAATAAAATATAAATGCAATAATATACAGAGTAAGTTGAATGTTAATGTTGCTGTAACAGCAAGAAATGCCATATTTGTGGGGATTATGCATCAGATGCATAATTACAGTGTTATTTATGAGCATAGCTTACTGACCTCCTGTGAATAGAAATAAAAAGTGAACCAACAATAAAATAAATCAAATACAATAATATTTAAGGTAGGTTTTTCTTAATGTTGTACCAGCAAGACAAGCCATATTTGTGGTGATTATGCATCAGATGCATAATCACAGTGAATTATTTCTTATGCATATATATATATATATTGGTATGCACAAAATATATCTAAATGATGTACAACAGTCCCCACAGGACCTCCCCCAGTGGCAAGTGGAAGTATATGAGTGGGCCACAGACCAGCATATACCCCCATGATTGACTGGAGGTTCCTCTATTGTTTGGGATTAATGGCTATACCAACACAGTACTATCATGGGCAGTTCTGTCCTGTAGACATGTGTTGTAACTACTGAATTATTTCCTAATATTCACTGTTAATTTACTCAATCCGGTCCCAACTAAATGTCCTTTCAATATTCAGGAAATTAGATATAATTTTTGGCTTTCTAGTGATGTATTCCAATATGTAAACTTCCCAAAACTCAGTGTGCCATAACCATATTTTTGAACCTGCTATCTAATCCTATATAAAATTCGACCTTGGAAATTGAACTGGTACTCGAATGAGGTACTTTGACCACCATAGCCCGAACGAGGTAAGCTCTCCAACCTGTTGAATGTCAGAAAATATGGCTGAAAGCAATGAAACTGCTGCTCGAGATCAATGTTTTAAGTTGCATAATTTAATCGTTTTGAGTTTCTGCCAGGATTCTTTTTTTATTTGTTTGAGATAGTTTTCCGCACTGGGAGACCAGGCCGCCAGCACGATGACCTGATATCCCAATCAGTCACATTATCCTGACACTGAGCCAACCAGTCCTTTCCCTATCCTAATAATGTCAAGCGCCTGGCTAGGAAGCGACAAGTATACATTTTTATAAGTCATTGGTTTGACTGTAGCGCCTGGTTAGGAAGCAAACATTGTGGTTTGAATGATATGCTGGATAGGAGTTTGCACTCCAAAACTGATCAAGTACAGTTAACCCCACTTCAGGTCCTACAATATTTTAAGTGGGATGGAGGTACCTTGAAAAGAAAAGTAGGAAGATAGGAGCAGGTACCAGGAGGCTGGAATTCAGCATAGTGATGATGAATAGGACCAGGAGGAAAGTAGCAGGAAGTGGAGTGGAACTGAAGGTGTTCTCTGTGGCGGAGTGGTTAGAGTGCCTGACTTTTTCTAGGTCGGACTCCTAATCTGAAGGTCAGTGGTTCGATTCCCTGTGCCCCCACCTCTGCCAATTTTGGATTTCCACTGCTGTGTATAACTTACAGCATCATTAAAGGCCAGTTGCTCTCATACCATGTCTATGTGGTGTGGGAGGTAAAAAATCCCTTGGGTCGGTAAAAGTGTATGCTCGGGCTTTCTATCGACAAACTGTCTAATGGTGAAAACAAGCTTATTCAGGCTTATCCATGATAGGCAGTATACATCTTCAACAACAAAGGTAGTTCCAATGTAAGAGGGAGAGAGAGAGAGAGCAAACTCCGATTAATCACACAATTATGTATCATATGCATGCACAAAACAACAACGTGGTTAATTAAGTAGGCAAATAACATACCCTATCAAAATACAGTGTTAAATGTTGTTGCTTCAAAAATTCAGGCAGCAACTGACCAAAATTGACAACAATCTGAGTTGTACAATATATTTTCTTTTTTGGGTACATTAGTTGATTAAGCAGGTGAAATTTCAATCACGATGATTGGTCTTTCTCATTCCATCGCTCCTTGCCGTATCCTAATAATGCCGAGCACCTGGCTAGGAACTGACAAGTATCAATTTTTAAGTCATTGGTTTGACTTGAGCAGGATTCGAACCCATCGTTTCGAATCTCACGACCTACCCAGTCGGGAGACGGACGTGCAACTCATTTGGCCATCCCGTCTGGCAACTTGAACGATTAATTAAAGTGGCATAAAGGGGGGGAGGAAACACTTACTTAGATTTGATTTTACATATCCAACTTGGATATTGGGGCATGAATTGAAGATTTGTTGTTGCATAATAGACAATAGTATGTATTAGTAAGTCAATGTAATAGAATCATGTTAGTACTGAAGCTAATGACTATCCATCAAATTGATCTGCGTGCACCAGAAATGATCTTTGCACGGCTTCACTTTAAATATCTCTAAAAGTAGCCATTTATCTAATTAATTACATTTATTTTAAAAAGTTGGTAAAAGCTCAAAACGATCGGACTATGCACCTTTAAACAAACTGCTGAGTTCAACAATCCTCCAATTAGGCTCATGGAACCAGGCCTAGCTTCTGGAAGGATATAAGTATACATAAATTCAACAAGGCGAACATCACTACTAAAGTACCATAGGTAAGGTGCTATTTTCTCTCCTCTCTCTCTCTTTTTCCTTTTTGGTTCTTAAAAAGAACCCGGGGGTGGGGATGGCGGTCAGCACCTGCTGAAGAAGGAAACAGTAGGGAGTGGGTCTGCTCTGCCTAGGAACACAGAGCTAGAGTTGGTTGTTGGAGCTTTACATCCTGGTAACATCTAAGGTCATATCAGGACGGTAGAGAGCTACAAATGGCTGTGGGAGGGTGGAGGTAGAGGGATGCAGAGTTGGTTGGCTTTTGGAGTCATATCAGGATGGGTACCAATTTGTGACACTGCGCACTCATGGCAGCTTTATAGTGCTGCTCCGCTGGGAGACCAGGCCACCAGCACCATGACTTGATATCCCACTCAGTCACATTATCCTGACACTGAGCCAACCAGTCCTTGCCCTATCCTATAAAAAGCCAAGTGCCTGGCTAGGAAGTGGCAGGTATCAATTTTTAATTCATTGATTTGACTCGACATGGGGTTCAGATGCGTAGGTTCGAATCCTACGATCTACCAAAACGGGAGACGGACACTCAACCCATTCGGCCATCCCGTCTGGGCAGGGATGCAGGGAGAAGTGTGTAGATGTCTGGGTGTGTGGGAGGTGTGTGTATGGAAGGGGGGACTATAGAGAGACGTGTGTGTGTCTTCGTGGATGTGTTTGTGTGTGGGGAGGGGCTTCAAATAGAAGTGTGTGGATGTGTGTGTGAGGTGTGTGTATGAAAGGGCGGGGGGCTCTAGAGAGAAGTGTGTGTGTGTTTGTGGATGTGTTTGTGTGTGTGTGGGGAGGGGCTTCAAAGAGAAGTGTATGTGTGGGGGGGAGGTGTGTGTATGGAAGGGTCATCATCATCATCATCATCATGCTGTCGGTGGCGATGCGACAAAGACTGCTTTCATTACTTGACCGCCACTCTCCATTTAGCTCTCTACATTTCATGAAAGCTGGCTGCAAAAGTGTTGAAGTGTTGCTGGCTTTTGCGAGTTACCAGCAGCACTCTCTCGGGGAGCAAATAGAGGTTTCACACCGGCAAGAACATGTCCAGACAGGCGCAAAACTATTTGTCCCTGCAGAGGCTGGTCGGGAGATGTTGGGAGTTCCATACATCAACCACCCTTAATGCTGCCACAGTGACATGGTTTTCTGTTCAGGGTTTGCTCCCTTAGCCTCTGGTTCTGTCAAGAACCTGTACCACAAGGCAGTGGTTTACAACTCTGCAGGGCAGGGGCGTCAAACTCCCTGAGGTATTGCAATACCTGCAATACCTGCAGTAACCAAAACCTGCCAGACAGGAAGGGTGGAGAGCTATATGCAGTGGTGTGTGTGATTGGGGATGTGTTTGTGTATTTGGGGGGGGGGGTGTTGTAAGTAGAAGTGAATGGATGTGTGTGAATGAAGTGTGGGCATGGAAGGGTGGAGGACTATAGGGAGAAGTGTGTGTGTGTGTTTGTGAATGTGAGTGTTTGTGGGGTAATAGGAGGGTTCCAAAGAGAAGTGTGTGGATGTGTGTGGGAGGCGTGTGTATGAAAGGGTGGAGGGTTACAGATATAAGTAAGTGTGCGTGTGTGCGTGTGTGTGTATGTGGGAGGTCTGTGTATGGAAGGGTGGTTGGGAGTGATACAGAGAGAAGTGTGCATGTGTGTATGACTATGAGTGTGCTTGTGTGTGCATGTGTGTGAGGATGGGGGGGGGGGGAGGGGGATACAACAGAAGCTCAACACGCGTACACAGCGGACATGAGGAAAGAGGTGCATGATGGGTAGTGATGACTAGTCCTGACCGGGAGGCGGAGGGAGGCAGGAGGCTCGAGGCCGGCTGGGGAATGAACTGCTCGCCGGGAGTCCCTCGCGCGGGGCACCGTGCGCCCCTGGGCAACCGCTGGGACCCGGCGGGCCTTCAAATCAATTACAGGTAGAGGTGTCCACCATGGCAGGGGGCCCCGATAACACCAGATGTACAAGGCGCGCCAAACTGGGTGACTCCTACCATCCTCTGTATATATATATATATATATATATATATATATATATATATGTATATATATATATATATATATATATATTTGTGTATAATCCCTCATCCCCCACACCCTACCACACTCCACACACATATATACCCTAGATATGACCAGACAACCTCAAGAGCATGACTCTTGGCACCCTCCATATATATATTCAGGTATATATATATATATATATATATATATATATATACATGTATAAGCATATATATACATATATATAAGCATATATATACATATATATATATACATATATATATAGATATATATACATTTTCAGCAGTGCAGTGAATGGCGGTTACAGTGTGAATGGGGGTGGGTGGGGGTGGCACCCCCTCTGAGGCTGGAGTAGTAGATGACTATGAGTGGGGGTACTCCCACAGTCCATGGAGCCACGTGACCGAAGAGGGAGAGGAGGGATATTCCGGGTTATTATACTCATATTATTCTTATGCAACATATAAATATATACACATTCTATACATATATATACATATATAAATATATGTATATACATATATACAATATACACATATATATATAAATATATATATGTATATAGTTCTTCATCGCCAACACCCTACCACACCCCACAAACATATACCCCCGATATGACCAAACACCCCACATGAACATAACCCTCGCACCCGCCACACACAGACATATAAGTTTGAAAATGATCAGAATGACCGTTGGCTCAGAGGGTAGAGGAGGCGGGAAGGAGAGAATGCCCGCTCCGCAGTGAATAACATGGATGTTAAGATGGTTAGAGCAAAACATTAAGGGGCTGCCATTATTTATATCCACATAATAAATTATATAGTACATATATATATATATATATATATATATATATATATATATATATATATATGCTCTATAATCTGTTATGGGAATATAAGCAAGGACACTATGCCATCTCAGTTCCCTCCGCTATATATTCACCATTGCATTTCTACATATTATCCACTACTCCAGGGCTTAGTTACAGATCTGTCCTCACCGGCAGTTCAACAATCCTCTAATGAGGCTCATGGAATCAGGCCTAGCTTCTGGAAAGATGTAAGTAAGTATACATGAATTCAACAAGGTGAACATCACTACTAAAGTACCATCGGTAAGGTGCTATTTTTGCTCCTATCTCTCTCTCTTTGTCCTTTTTGCTTCTTAAAAAGAACCCGGGGATGGGGGATGGGGGATGGGGGATGGGGGATGGGGGATGGGGGATGGAGGATGGGGGGTGGGGGATGGGGGGTGGGGGATGGGGGATGGGGGATGGGGGATGGGGGTGAGCACGTGGAGGTGACAAACCATGAATAACACGGCCACACTGATACCAGCGGTGGCTGGTCACTATCGCCTCCAGACCAGCGCGGAAAGTCAACTTCTCCAGTTCCTCATCACCCACACACCACACCCCTCCACACTCTACAAACATATACCCCTGATGACTCCAGACACCCCACAAAACTATAACTCTCCCACCCACCACACATATATATATATATATATATATATATATATATATATATATATATATATAGAGGGGGTTACTAAGTAAATTGAATAGATGTTTGTGTGTTGCTGTTTTACGTCCTAGCAACATGTAAAGTCATATCACGTGACAGTGTGCACTCATTGCGACTTTATATTGCTGGCCCACTGGGAGACCAGGCCACCGGCACAATGATCTGATATCCCACAGTCACATTACCCTGATACTGTGCTAACCAGTCCATGTGTTATTCTATTAATGTTGAGCGCCAGGCTAGGTAGCAACAAGTATCAACTTTATAAGTCATCGGTTTGACTCAGTTGGGATTCGAACTTCCGATCTTCAGCACGGGTACCCAGCGCTCTACCTATTCGGCCATCGGGTCCGGTCCAATTTAATAGAACCAATTAGTGTTACTACTGTCAGTGATGAAACCTATGGTGTCAGAATTTTGACGTGCTTGCCAAAATTAATGTGGTATCTTTTCACTTCGAATATCTCTAAAGTTAGCCATTTAATCGAAAAGTTACTTCAAACTAAAGTAAAGTAGATCATAGAGATCAATCTGATATATTTATCTCAGAAAAATAGGTCAAACTCAAAACCATCGGACTATGCAAATTTAATGATTTCCTGTAGTCCACCACAGTTAACGGGTCGCCCAGTGTTCGTGAGAAAGTAACGTAAAGCTTGTTTTATTTAACGGCACCTCTAGAGCACATTGATTTTCATTGGCTATTGCACATCAAACATATGGTCATTCTGACATATTTCTTTGGAGGAAACCAACTGCCACCACATAGGCTACTCTTTCCGAGAAGCAGCAATGGGTCTTTTATATGCACTTTCCCAAAGACAGGAATGCACATACCACAGCCTTTGATGAACCAGTTGTGGGCCAAGTTGTTGGAATAGAAAATACCCCAAACTGCAAACGGATCCACTGAGGGTGTTCGTGAGATGCACATTTTGTTGGTTATAATTGCCGCTTAATGTGTTCAGCAGCAGTAGTACGTAGTAGACGGAAGTAATTGAGGGTGGGTGGGTGGGGAGGGAGAGGGATGGAGGGGGAGGGAGAGGGATGGAGGGGGAGGGGGGAGTGGGGGGGGAGAGTGTTGACAAATGGGTATGGGGAAATGTGTGTCATCAAGCTCCCTCCGTGACCGTGCACGCCTGAGGAAGCCGCCCTGAATCTCGTGAAATTATGAAGCAGGGAATAATGTAATGCACCTGTGTTGTTGTATATATTTATCTATATATATGAGTCAGCCTCACGAAAACGGGCCAATCGGTGGTCAAGTGAAGATGTCGGCATCACAATTCTTAAAAGTGTAGTGCATTTCTTTGTTTCATATTAAATTATCCTAGAAACAAATAAGGTTGTTGTATTTTCTCGACCTGTACATTCAGTATAAATTTAAAGACTTTCCAACATCTCTGTCAATGCTAAACTATAATTATACCGATCGACGCCGACATCCAATGATCGACGCCGACAACTTTAACAGATGTTAGCGTCGCAATTCTTAAAGTCTCGTGCATTTCTTTGTTTTATATTAAATTATCCTAGAAACAAATAAGGTTGTTGTATTTTCTCGACCTATACATTCAGTATAAATTTAAAGACTTTCCAACATCTCTGTCAATGCTAAACTATAATTATACCGATCGACGCCGACATCCATGCTCGATGCCGACAACTTCCACCAATTGGCCTCTTTTCGTGATCCTGACCCATATATATTTATATATATATGCATATATATACATATATATAGCCAGTGGAATAAAACTATCCACATGCAAGTCTCCCAACACCCAACACCACACCAACCACCCAGTACTCAGGTATGTCTAGCTTTGAATTAGTTCGGGACGCGTTAGTATTGTACATCAGGTCTAGATCCATTTATATATGTTAATAATAAAGGATTTCCACCTCGCCACCCCACGCCTCGCGCCACCCCAGCTCGCCCCATTTCACCCCACCCCGCTCCACTCCACCCCCACCTCGCCCGGCGTCGCCCGGCCTCACCCGGCCCCACCCTGTCTCGCCCCGCCTCGCCGCGCCTCGCCCCGCCTCGCCCAGCCTCGCCCAGCCTCGCCCCGCCTCGCCCCGCCTCGCCCAGCCTCGCCCCGCCTCGCCCCGCCTCGCCCCGCCTCGCCCAGCCTCGCCCTGTCTCGCCCCGCCTCGCCGCGCCTCGCCCCGCCTCGCCCAGCCTCGCCCAGCCTCGGCCCGCCTCGCCCCGCCTGTGGCGAGGCGGTGTGGGTGTGTGGCGTGTCTGTGTGGGAGGTGGGGATGAGGGTGGGGGTGGGGTGGGTGGGGGAGTGGAGGTTGAAGTTGACGCCAGCTAACTCTACAGGTCTGTTAGGGTGTGGGAGGTCATGCAGACTGAGATCATGCATGCTGCCTGGATCATGACATGACCACACACGTGGCCATGACAGACCAGTCTGACAACAACCATCATGCGAGAAGGACCCACCGCGGCAATTTTCCGGTCTGGGAGCTCCTGTAATGGACCCACAGGATGTAAACAATAAAAGTTTACTTAATTAATTCTGATTCAAGGATTTAAAGTTGCATAATCCAATAAAATCATAATATTTAAAAAATCAAATCAAATCTATCAGTGTCTATCTACCCAGCGGGCCCGACGGCCAAAACGGTAGAGCGCAGGCCTCGTGTGTGCAAGGTTGGGAGTTCGGTTACCGGTCAAGTCTAACCAATGACATTGATACTTGTCGCTTCCTAGCCTCACGCTCGGCATTAATAGGATAGGGCAAAGATGGGTTAGCTCAGTGTCATGATAATGTGATTGAGTGGGATATCGGGTGGCCTGATTTCCCAGTGGAGCACCACTTTAAGTTGCCATGAGTGCACACTGTCACAAATCGCTACCCATCCTAATATGACCTTAGATATTGCCTGGACACAAAACTCCAACAATCACCCAACCAAATCTATCTACCTGGATTTGATCCTAAACATCCAGCTTAGGTACTATTACTAATGTACGTATTCATCATTTCCCCCTTAAGATCATTAAAACTTTGCACCTTTGACATGACCTTGTCAACAGGGCAATGACATATTGCACCTTGACTTTCAACTGTTGTGCATGCATAATTAACCATCTTTGTTTTTGGTACAAGTTTGCAGTCCAAATATTTCTAAAGATAGTTAAAATTGCATAGCCCGATGGTTTTGACTTTCTGTCATTTTTCTGAAATAAATATATTAAATTGATTGTTATAATCTACCTTACTTTAGTTTGAAGGACCTTTTATTTTAAATGGCTAACTTGGCTAATTGGCTAAGATATTTGAAGCGCAAACACATAGTACTTGTGACAGTACACACTCATGGCGACTTTATCGTGCTGCCCCACTGGGAGACCTGGCTGCCAGCACCATGACCTGATAAAGTGATATCCCACTCAGTCACATTATCCTGAAATTGAGTCAACCAGTCCTTGCCCTGTCTTAATAATGCCGAGCGTCACTGCCGCAAAGAAGGGCACACTAAATCAATTTAATAGAACTTGTCCCAGCTGAAGCCTATGGTGTCAGCATTTTTAGAAGCATGCCAACAAATTAATTTTAGCTTGTTTTCACTTCAAATATCTCCAAATTTAACCATTCACAACAAAAGTTATTTCTAACTGAAGTAACATAGACTATAAGTATAAAAATCAACGTAATACATATATTCATCTACGGCAGAAACCAGAGGGATGGCCGAATGAGCTAAGCGCCTGTCTCCCATTTTGGTAGATCGTGGGATTCGAACCCAAGGGGTTCGAACCCACGTTGAGTCAAACCAATGACTTAACAATGTATACTTGTCACTTCCTAGCCAAGTGATTGGCATTATCAGGATAGGGCAAGGGCTGGTTGTCTCAGTGTCAGGATAATGTGACTGAGTAGGATATCAGGTCATGGTGGCCTGGTGTCCCAGTGAGGCAGCACTATAAAGTCGCCATAAGTGCGCACTGTCACAGCTCGGTACTCATCCTGATATGACCTTAGATGTTGCCAGGACATTAAACTCCAACAACTTACCAACCAGTCTATGGCAGAAACTCAAAAAGCATCGGACTATGCAACTTTAACCGCTGTGAGGATTGGTAGATAAGACTAAATAACGCTGCTCCAGGCCAAAGACCCTATAATACTAAGACGGCTCACTGCCTATCTCTCCCATGGTAATGTAAATTTCGCAGTGCCACCTTGTGGTGGGTTTGATCAGCCTGGCTGCTGGTTGGTGTTTCACATGTAAACACATACAATTATATTATACATGAGATAGGTAAGTATGAATACACATTAATATGAAATTGCTAAGAACAAATACACATCATCATCAGCATTGTCATCAGCATCGCCATCATCACACATCTTTCACATTCATATATACATTTATACATATAATATAGCAACTGTTTAACCAAGAGAACAGCCAGTGCACCAAGTGGTGGGTTTGATCATTTTGATTACACAGTACAGGCTGAGTGAGCCATCTTAGTATTATAGGGTCTTTGTCCAGGCTCGGATCCAGGATGCAATGGGCAAATTAAGCCGCCATTGTGATGCTTATCTCTGCTCTGAAATAACCCCTCATGTCGTCACTTATTATTCCCGGCAGTTCCCAGGCACTAAAAATACCTTAAGGCAGGCAAGTGGGGTTGCCCTGGGCGAGGCTGTCAAGGCCTGTCCTCTAACAATGGATTCGTTCACCAGGGAAAACGAGCGCGCCCTTAATGTTTTGGTGTTATTAAAACGCGGGAGGAGCAGACGACAATGAGGCCAGACAGACTGAATGAACAAAAACAACGCCAAACAACAACGACAACAACCTAAAGAAAATGGAAGAATAAAGAAGCGTGCCAACTCTAGAGGCCTTCATAGGAAGTGACACATGTGCTGTTGTGTGCTGTTGTGTGCTGTTGTGTGCTGTTGTGTGCTGTTGTGTGCTGTTGTGTGCTGTTGTGTGCTGTTGTGTGCTGTTGTGTGCTGTTGTGTGCTGTTGTGTGCTGTTGTGTGCTGTTGTGTGCTGTTGTGTGCTGTTGTGTGCTGTTGTGTGCTGTTGTGTGCTGTTGTGTGCTGTTGTGTGCTGTTGTGTGCTGTTGTGTGCTGTTGTGTTCCTGTTGTGCGCTGTTGTGTGCTGTTGTGTGCTGTTGTGTGCTGTTGTTGTGCTGTGGTGTGTGCTGTTGTGTGCTGTTGTGTGCTGTTGTGTGTTGGTGTGCTGTTGTGTGTTGTTGTGTGTTGGTGTGTGCTGTTGTGTGCTGTTGTGTGCTGTTGTGTGCTGTTGTGTGCTGTCGTGTGCTGTTGCGTGCTGTTGCGTGCTGTTGCGTGCTGTTGCGTGCTGTTGCGTGCTGTTGCGTGCTGTTGCATGCTGTTGTGTGCTGTTGCGTGATGTTGTGTGCTGTTGCGTGCTGTTGTGTGCTGTTGCGTGCTGTTGTGTGCTGTTGCGTGCTGTTGTGTGCTGTTGTGTGCTGTTGTGTGCTGTTGTGTGCTGTTGTTTGCTGTTGTTTGCTGTTGTTTGCTGTTGTTTGCTGTTGTTTGCTGTTGTTTGCTGTTGTTTGCTGTTGTTTGCTGTTGTTTGCTGTTGTTTGCTGTTGTTTGCTGTTGTTTGCTGTTGTTTGCTGTTGTTTGCTGTTGTTTGCTGTTGTTTGCTGTTGTTTGCTGTTGTGTGGTGTTGTGTGATGGTGTGTGCTGTTGTGTGCTGTTGTGTGCTGCTGTGTGCTGTTGTGTGCTGTTGTGTGCTGTTGTGTGCTGTTGTGTGCTGTTGTGTGCTGTTGTGTGCTGTTGTGTGCTGTTGTGTTCTGTTGTGTGCTGCTGTCGTCTGCAGTTGTTTGCTATCATCTGCAGTTGTTTGCTATTGTCTGCTCTCATCTGCTGTTGTCTGCTGTTGACTGTTGTCATCTGTTGTCGTCTGCTGTCTTCTGCTTCGTCTGTTGTCGTCTGCTGTTGTCTGTTCTAGTTGGCTGTCGTCTGCTATCATCTGTTGTTACCTCTTATCATCTGCTGTCCTCTGCTCTCATCTATTATCGTCTGTTGTTGTCTATTGTTATCTGCTGTAGTCTGTGTTATCTGCTGTCATCTGCTGTCATCTGTTGTCGTCTGCTGTTGTCTGTTGTCGTCTGCTGTCATCTGTTGTCATCTGCTGTTGTCTGCTGTCATCTGCGGTCGTCTGCTGTCATCTGCTTCATCTGTTGTTGTCTGCTGTCATCTGTTGTCATCTGCTGTCATCTGCTGTCATCTGCTGTCATCTGCTGTCATCTGCTGTTGTCTGCTATCATCTGTTATCATCTGCTAGTGTCTGTTGTCATCAGCTGTCATCTGCTGTGGTCTGTTATCGCCTGTTGTCATCTGATATCGTCTTCTGTTGTCTGCTGTCGTCTGCTGTTGTCTACTGTTTTCTGTTTTTTCTGCTCTTGTCTGCTGTCGTCTGCTGTCATCTGCTGTTGTCTGCTAGGGTCTGGTGTCGTCTGATGTGGTCTGTTATCGTCTGCTGTGGTCTGTTGTCATCTGCTGTCGTCTGTTGTCGTCTGCTGTCATGTGCTGTCATCTGCTGTCGTCTGCTGTCATCTACTGTTGTCTGCTGGCATCTGTTGTTGTTTGCTGTCATCTGCTGTTGTCTGCTGGCATCTGTTGTTGTCTGCTGGTGTCTGTTGTCGTCAGCTGTCATCTGCTGTTGTCTGATGTCGTCTATTTCATCTGCTATCGTCTGCTGTTGTCTGCTGTTGTCTGCTGTCATCTGCTGTTGACTGTTATCGTCTGCTGTGGTCTGATGTGGCGTGTTGTTGTCCACTGTCATGTGCTGTCGTCTGCTGTCATTTGCTATCATCTGCTGTCGACTGTTATCGTCTGCTGTCATCTGCTGCATCGCACGCGACCAGTGGCAGCAATAGGGCCAACCGGAGCGCCCTGTCAGTACACCACATTACCATAACCTGCTCCATTAACCACAACGAGGCAAGGCGCTGGTTCGTGTCATTCTCGCCAGGGGTCAGCGCAGAGCCGACGGAAGCGCAAGTTGAGACGCAGTTTTTTTGGCGTGACGAGGGGGGGGGGCACCTCGTTTCCGGTCCGGAAGTCGAGGTCGGGAACGCGCCGAATGTTCACGCATGACCTGATTGCTTCGTTTCTTTTGGGTTTTTGTTGCTTCGTTTCTCGAAATAATAATTTGTGGGGGTAGGGTATGTGGGTATGGTGGTGGGGGAGTGGGGGGGGGGGGGGTATCCACCATCATACATGACAAAAATGCTATTTTATTAGCAGCTCCCCATATGGGAGAAAATATACAAAGGTACCCCACAGTGTGCTATATTCATGATATATAAACACAATATAGCCTGCGTCTTAGTGAAGTACCACAATCACCTTTGGCTGGTCGGTTGGTTGTTGGAATTTTACGTCCTGGCAACATATAAGGTCATATCAGGACAGGTACCGACTTGTGACAGTGAAACTCACATCAACTTTATAGTGCTGCCCCACTGGGAGACTAGGCTGCCTGCACCATGACCATATATCCCACTCAGTCAGATTATCCTGACAGTGAGCCAACCAGTCCTTGCCCTATCTTAATAATGCTGAGTGCCTGGCTAGGAAGCAACAACTATCAATTTTTAAGTCATTTGGTTTGACCCGAGCAGTGTTCAAATTCCACAATCTACCAAAGCGGGGGACGGACGCTCCACTCATTTGGCCATCCCGTCTGGTATGACATTTGGCACTTGTTTGCCCAAATCTCGAGGCTGATGCAGCAACTCGGCCACAGCATTTTCTCTGATAAATCCAAATAATTATTTAAAAAACAGTGACACATAATAACTAAGACTATGCATCAGGTGCAATCTCTAGACAGGAGATTATTTATTACCATAATTGTCAATTGTAATGCATCACTTGACCTAAATAGACAAGTGTCGTGTTGTCCTAATAACATTAACCCGACCAACAACGTAGCGACTGCCAACCTTTCCTTATTTTTCTTATCTTCCCTTTCTTCTTTTTCTTCCTTTTCTCATGTTTTCCATTTTTCTCTCCTTTTTTCCCTATCTTTTCCTTCTTCCTCCTCTTCACCAGTCGTCCCAACACCAACCTGCTCCTCCTCCTCTTCTTCACCCTCTGTTCCCTCCATCTATTTTTCTTTTCCCTTCATGTATTTTTTCTTTCTCTCTTTCTCTTTCTCTCCTTTTGATTTCTTGTGTGGGAGTAGGTGTGGGTATGGTAGTGGGGGAGTGGGGGGGGGGGTATCCACCATTATACATGACAAAAATGCTATTTTATTAGCAGCTCCCCATATGGGAGAAAATATACAAAGGTACGCCACAGTGTGCTATATTCATGATATATAAACACAGTATAGCCTGCGTCTTAGTGAAGTACCACAATCACCTTTGGCTGGTCGGTTGGCATGGAACAGGAGAACTTTCACCACACAAAGTGGTTGGGAGATGGTGGTGGTCTGGGTGGTGTGGAGTAGAGAAAGGTATGTGTGTGTGGGGGGGGGGGACTGTGGGGGGAGGGAGGAGTCAGACTGATTCCTGCCACAGGTGTGGTGGTGGTGGTGGGGGGGGGCATTTGAGACTGCGCCGTATCTTAGAGTAAATGCGTATTAACAATAATCAACCGAACAGTGCGTTGTTTCGGATCAGTGCTAATTGGGATAGTATAAAACAATAGATCACGGGTTGTGCATGTTGGCGCCTTGCCAACTCACTGAACCGGAACCTGGCTGGAAATTAGGACAAGTAAGGTAACCATGCACTCTCTGTCTCCCTCTGTCTCCCTCTGTCTCCCTCTGTCTCCATCTGTCTCCCTCTGTCTCCCTCTGTCTCCCTCTGTTTCCCTCTGTGTCCCTCTGTCTCCCTCTGTCTCCCTCTCTCTCCCCTTCCCTCTCTCCCCCTCTCTCCCTCTCTCACTATATATATATGCAGTAAAACCTCTCTAACCAACCACTTCCACAGATCGACCACTCCCTTATATCGATCGCTTTATTTGGGTCCAAAATGATCGCCCATACATTAATATTGTAACGATAAAAAAACTCCATAAATCGATCACCTCCCTAAATGGACCATTTAATATTGGTCCCATGTTCGGTCGATTTAGAGAGGTTTTACTGTATTTACATATATTCAAAGAAAATTAATCAATATTGCGACGTATTGCTTTTTTTAATAATATTTGTTTGTACATTAGGTGATTAAACGGGCGAAATTTCAATCACAGACAATTGGTCTTCCTCATTCCACTGCACCTTGCCCTATCCTTGTAATGCTGAGCACTGGCAGGTTATATAGTGACAGGTATAAATGCTTACATCATTGGTTTGACTCAGCCAGGGTTTGAGCCTGGGGGGTTCGAATCACACACCCTACCAAAACGGGAGCCGGACGTTCAACTCATTTGGCCATCATGTCTCATCTCACCTATAAGGTCTAAATTAAGACATTACACTCGTTTAACATCGGTTGGTTGTTGAAATCTTACGTCCTGGCAACATCTAAGGTAATATCAGGATGGGTACCAACTTGTGACAGTGCACACTCATGGTGACTTTGTAATGCTCCACCATGACCTGATATCCCACACAGTCACATTATCCTGATACTGAGCCAACCAGTCCTTGCCCTATCCTAATAATGCCGAAGGCCTAGCTAGGAAACAACAAGGTGTAAAATATTCTGATAAAACACATTGATGGGGAATGCAAATGGTCTATAATGGAATGCAAATGGTCTATTAAGGTAAATGGTATATAGTGCCAGGTGCATGCATGTATTTATGTAGTTGCTGATGATCCTTTACTTATGGTCAATAGTCATTGTGTATTAGGTAGATAATGTGAAGGCGGCACTAGTGATAGTGTGTATGGGGCCTCAGGAGCTCTACTCACTACCCCCTCCCCCCAACTGTTAGTCACGGATCACCACACACACAGCTCAGGCAGGTGGTGGCCAAACAGCCACACCCCATGGTGGTGGTGGCTGCTTGGCCACAACCACTGTAGGCATGGTGACACAGGAATGCTTACTGTTCATTGGTGGAACTATAAATGCTTGATGCCTATTGGAGAACATGGTCAGGTGGTATGCCATACCAGATCCATGTACCACTATATAATAATAAACATGAAGGCATTGTATTGTCTCTCTCTACTTTCATTCTTTATACTCTTCCTTTCTCTTCTTGCCTGTATTGATTTCATTATAGCCTGCCTACACAAACCACAGATTCCAGCCGTGGACTTTACAAAGGGTTGCTGCAATATAAGGTTAATGTGGACATACCAGTCACAAAGCAGTAATGAAGACTTGTTTGTTGGGGTTTTATGTCCTAACAAAATCTATGGTCATCCTTAGATGTTGCCAGGACGTACAACTGCAACAACCAACCAATCTATGGTAATATCAGGACAGGCACCGACTTGTGGTATTGCGCACTCATGACGGCTTGATAGTGCTGCCTCACTGGGAGACCAAGTCGCCAGCACCATGACCTCACTCAGTCACATTTTCCCGACACTGATCAAAGAAGTCCATGCTCATACATAATAATGCCGAGCGCCAGGCCAGGAAGCGACGAGTTTGTCAATTTTGTAAGACATAGGTTTGACTCGACTGGGAATTGAACTCCCGACCTTCCGCATGGGAGTCATGCGGTCTACCGATTCGGCCACTGTGTCCGGTTGTATTGCTACATAGAAGGATTATTAAGACAACGTGATTGAACCGGTCACTACAATCATACAGGCCTCTGCAGCAGTCATGGTGACCGAATAGGTAGAGCGCATGGCTTCCAGTGTGGAAGGTCCCGAGTTCAATTCCCCGTCGAGTTAAATTAATGACTTATCAAATTGATACGTGTCATTACCTAGCTAGGCACTCGACATTATTAGGATATGGCATGACTGGTTAGTACAAAATCAGAATAATGTGACTGTGTGGGATATCAAGTCATTCTGCCAGCAGCCTGGTCTCACAGTGGAGCAGCACTATAAAGTCACCACGAGTACGCACTGTCACAAGTCGGTACCAGTCCTGATATGACCTTAGATGTTGCCAGGACGTAAAACTCCAACAACCAACCAACTATAGGCCTCTGCTGTCGAGTATCTCGGCGTCCGCACCAAATTTATCTATCATGTTTTCACTTCAAATATCTGGAATAAGTAGCCATTCATAATTAAACTAATTCCAAACTAAAATTAAAGTAAATCATACTGATCAAATTAATAACTAAAAGAAAAAGACAAACTCAAAACCATCCAATTATGTAACCTTTAATGGATGCAACTAATCGTCTGAACCGGTCTTGCTTGTAATTGCAGGAGAAATGACAGCTAGCTCTTCATATGAGTGGCACTGTCAGGATGGATTAAGCTGTATTGTGATGTTTCATATCTCCTGATTGGCACCTGACCATGACATATTTGTCCACCCATATAATTACCCCCACCACCCTGCCACCCCCTTTCCCACCACCACCCCACGCCCCACCACCCAAAACAAGTGCGTAGGTTCATGCCTGCTGTTTTATCACACGTGGATGTCTCTTTCTGTGTTTTATGCTGCACACAGGAGAGTATATAATTACAGCTTGTTTGATGGAGAATGCATGCATTTATGTTAAGTGGCACATATCTGCTGAGCCTTAGACAGATGATGGAGTGATTGTGTATTAATTACACACTAAGCCTGTCAGGCTGCTTTGGCACTGTGAGGTTTAATGCCCCTAGTCCAGAGTACGTCAACACAATTTGCTCTCGGCTGCATGTATACGTGCATAAGTTAACAGCTCCAGGCTGCCGGTTAGCTTTCCCCCCAAAAAAATAATTAGACCTTACAAAAAAAGAGAGAAAAAATAAGAAAAAATAGCAATTTCCAGGACCCACCTCGACAATAATTAGTTACGTCCCATATGATAAGAAACATAGACCTCATTTACAAGTTCTCTGAATTTTGTTGAGCTTCCTGTGGGGGGGGGGGGCACTCAAATTCTGGAGGCGCCTGATTTATTTGTGGTTCATTTTGAAAGAGCAGCTCATAGATGATGAACAACTCATATTGGGAGGCGGGTCGGTGGAGCAACTCGCTACTGAGCAAGTCTCTGTTTTTTACGATGATGACAGTAACTCATCATTCGTTGTGAACTCGCCAATGACCAATTAGTCCAATTTGTGCTCAGAATGTGCGGCGGCACATGGGACATGTATGTTTGTAGCTGCAGTCAGAGAGTCTGGTAGACGAAGGAGATGACCTTTCCTCTGCTGATGCTTTTGATTAGCTTCAGATATACGATCAGTTTCAAACTGTGTTGTGCTTTTGAGAATAGAAGCACGCCAAGAACTCCTGTCCTTGCCCACTATTTCCAAGGCTTCAGTGTTGAGATTACATTTGCTTAGGTTGTATTTAAGACAGTCCTTTAACCTTTTCTTCTGACCACCCTGATTTCTGCATGTTACAAGTTCGATCTGTGATCGAAGCAAAGGGAAAAGGTTGGGCATGTTTGTACTTTGTCGCTATATACCTCTTCTGGGCTTCGGATATAGTAGGATAGAGAAGGGACTGGTTAGCTCAGTGGCATGGGAAAATGGTTCTATGACATTTGCCACCCATCATTTGCCACCAGCTATTTACCGTACATTGTTGGAAGGGAAGTTGAATGGCAGCAGAGGGAGAGGGAGACCAAGAACATCATGGTTTACAAATATTTCACAGTGGACAGGCTTGAATTATTCACAGTCTATCAGAACAGCACACCATCGGGACAAGTGGAAAACCATTGCATCCAACCATCGACTAGAGGACGGAACTATTGATTGATTTATTTGCCACCCGATAATTGCCACCCAATACTTTCCTGGATTGGACTTTGGCATGCCCACGGATGTCATGTATTTTGCTTATAGCATAATATATCGTTAAATTGGGGAAATTAAGTGACATCGAATTTTGGGTCAGTTCAATGGTAATGACATCAATACTTTGGGCAAATTATGTGATATTTAATATTGGGTAAGTTCAATGGTAATGTCTTTAATCTTTTTGGCAAATTAAATGATATCCAATATTGGGCCAGGTCAATGATGAAGGCATTAATCTTTGAGGTAAATTAAGTGATATCCAATATTTGGTCAGTTCAGGGATGAGGACATTAATCTTTATTATACATGTGCGTGTTATTAAACTTTTATTTAGCCTTTCGTGTGTAACAGCCTTTTTTCTTAGAAGGCGCTTTATTGCGTATGTAGTGGAAAATGAGGCGGTACTGGTGATTTATTTTGCTTGCATGTCAGTGAGAACTCTTCGATATACACATCACATCTGCACCCGCTGGTACTGATAGCAGAGCCTACTGACTCAGAGCTCCATGGCTCAGGGCCCTTTGCCTTCTACGCCCCAGCTCGTCAATATCAGAATAAACTCAGAGAGCTGGGTCCTGTGAGGGGTCCAGACCCACCCGGCTATTCATAGACTGCCTCGGAGATACACACACTTTCCCTCCTTTACTGACTGACTGCACTCCTTGCTTTCTATTTTGATTTGTAATTTATTTATTAAAAAAGAAATTGATGCTTAAATTCTGTATTTATTTTTTGTTTTATTTATTTTATTTTATTGTTTTCTTAATTTAAAATGAAAATATCCTTTCAATTGGTGATAATATATATATACTTTTCTTAAGTTAAAATGAAAATAATTCTTTCAATTTGTGATATTATGCCACTTCCAAGATACCACAGTTTTGTTGTTGCTTGTTGTTCTTTTACATAAGCATATTTTAATCATCTGAATACAATCTCGCTTCAATATCAGAATAACCTCAGAGAGTTGGGTTCTGAGAGGGGTGCTGACCCGCCCGACTATTCATGAACTGCCTCGAAGATACTCACGCTTTCTACTCTGATTTGCAAACGTTTTTTGTTTTTTTAAATCGATTATTTAATTTAGTTTTTTTGTTTGTTTTTGTTTTTCTTAATTTGAAATGAAAAAAAAATAACTTTCAATTGGTGATAATATATATTATTTTCTTAATTTAAAATGAAAAGAAATACTTTCAATTAGTGACTATAAAGATATAGCAATAATCATAATTGCAATACAGTAGTAACTGTCTTCAACGGACAACTCTGTATCCAGACCAATACTGCCTTGACATAGCAGGTGTTGTGCCAATAGAGGGACAGCAGACAAATGAGAGAAATAACAGTTTGTACATTAAAAACAATTTCTGCACATGGCAAGGGTCCGCAAACGAGAGCGATTGATGAACTCAAAGGTTGCTGCAATATAAGATGAATGTGGACATAACCAGTCACAAGACAGCAATCAGCATTTGTTTGTTTATTTGGGGTTTACGTCCTAACAACATCTATGGTAATCCTTAGATGTTGCCAGGACCTACGACTCCAACAACCAAACGAGCAATCCATGGTCATATCAGGACGGATACCGACTTGTGACAGTGACACTCATTTGTTGTGACACTCATGATGCCTTTATAGTGCTGCCCCATTGCGAGACCAGGTGTCCGGCACCATGACCTGATATCTCACTCAGTCACATTATCCTGATACTGAGCAAACCAGTCCTTGCCCATTCCTAGTAATGCCAGGCGCCAGGATAGGTAGCAACAAGCATTAGTTGGACTCGACCTGGAACACAACTTCCTATCTTCCGCAAGGGAAGCCTGCGCTCTACCGATTCGGCCACCGCGTGCGGTGTAATGAGTATTATTCGAAATTGATGGCTAAGGGTGATCATGGCAGTATATGAAATGATGTATTTGCTGCATTTACTAGAGATGATTTCGCTTATAAGAACAATCAAACGGAGAGATCGGAGATGTAGCAAATTGTCTCTGCTTGAAATGTTAAGCATTTTTTTCATCATAGTGAATGATACAGCATGCCACAGCTTAATGATGACAGGACTCTAGCTTCTCATGTGGGAGATCCTGGGTTCGATCCACATCGGAAACAGACCAAATACTCACAAAATGGTGACTTTTCGCTATATTGCCTGGTGTAGGGCAATACTCCGATACGTAATACCCCCGTCACACCAAACTAGTTCTCATTACGTTCTTGAAAATGTTGCTGAACGGGCTCAAACTGTGTGTGAATGGAATGGACGTAGTAGCACCTTTTTACAGTCTGTTTATGAATGGAATGGACGGGCTAGAACGGAATGGTGCTCCAGAACTTTGAGCATTCCCAAAATTGTCTTCCAGCCACGTTCTACCCCAACCACATCCCGTTTTAGAACGGGGTCGTAGGGTTTGAGAACTAGTTTGGTGTGATGGGGGTGTCAAGGAACAGTGTAATGAAGTTTCCCATTTAATTAACAAATGTAAATACTTGGGGAAAACCCACCAAAAGAACACCCACCACGTGCAATGTGAATAATGCACAATTATCAACAACCCAATAAGATTAAATCCACTTTAATTAAAATATAAAAATGAATATAAAAAGCAAGAACTAAGATGATCTGATGAGTAAATATGTACTTTTCTCGCTGCTACCGAATTCAAATCGGGGTACTTGCCTACACATAACGCAACAGTGAGAGTTGGTTGTTGGAGTTTTACATCCTGGCAACATCTAAGATCATATCAGGATGGATACCGACTTGTGACAGTGCACTGAGAGGGCAGGCCGCCAGGCCTGATTTCTCATTCAGTCAGATTATCCTGATACGAAGCCAACCAGTCCTTGCCCTATTGTAATTATGCTGAGCGGCTGGTTAGGAAGTGACAAGTATCCATTTTGTAAGTCATTGGTTTGACTCGGCCGGGATTTCGAACTTCCGATTTTCCGCACGGGAAGTCTGCGCTCTACCGATTCGGCTACGGTGTCCGGTGCAATGCTGAGGGACTTCTGTATCTTGATTTCTTAAAGCTGCATAGTCTGATAGAACATTTAGGAAAATGTGCAATATTTCTACTTCAAATATCTTCAAAGTTAGTCATATAATGGAAGTTACTTCAAAGTAAAGTGTGGTAAGCTATGACAATCAACCTAATATATTGACCAGACGGGATGGCCGAATAAGTCGAGCGTCCGTCTCCCATTTTGGTAGATCGTGGTATTCGAACCCACAGGTTTGAACCCTGGTCGAGTCAAACCAATGACTTACAAATTGATACTTATCGCTTCCTAGCCAGGCGCTCAGTATTAGTAGGATGGGGCAAAGGACTGGCTGGCTCAGTGTCAGGATAATGTGACTGGTTGGGGTATCAGGTCATGGTGCTGATGGCCTGGTCTCCTAGTGGGGCATCACTATAAAGACAACATGAGTGTGCACTGTCACAAGTCAGTACCCTTCCTGATATGACCTAATATGTTGCCAGGACGTAAAACTAAAACGAACAATGGAGAATAATGATTTAAATGTCCCGCAATCATTATTTTAAATAGACAACCAATAATTTGATGACGTCATAAACTGCTGGCCAATGGAGGTATTGGAAACAGAAAAAGGAAAGAGAAAAAAAGATTGATTCCTGAAAAAAGTGGCAGGTCCATCCGTTAGTAAAGTTGCATAGTCCGATGGTTTTGAGTTTCTAACATTTTCAGAGATAGTAAGTTGATTGCTAACATCTACCTTACATTAGTTTGAAGGAATCTTGATTTAGAATGGCTAATTAATAGAAATAAAGAACAATAAACACATTATTTTCAGACAATTTGTTTGTTGAATATGTTATCTCTTTGAGTGCCAAACGGGTTGTTTCTAGGTGGTGCAGTTTTAGATATATATATCCTTTTTCTGTGTGAAGATTGCGCATTGCCTGGAATTGAGTTTGCCGAACGTGCAGTGTAAAACGTCAATTTTATTCAAAATTAATAGAAATACAAAACACTAAGCATATACATTTTAAAAAATCTGTTTGTTAAACATTTGATTTGTTTGTGTGCCAAGCAGTTTGTTTCTAAGTTGTGCGGTTTTAGAGATATTTCACTTTTTCTCATGGCCATTTAGTTTGCCGATACACTCAGAGTTAGAAAATGGCAAAACACGCAAGACCTTGGCCCCTCATGAGTCGCCACCTGCTGACAGTATATTGCAGAAGGGTGTTGCAACAAAAGTCCCCCATTAAGTTGACTTAGTATGCCCTTATATATAGCAACAATGTTTAATAATTGCTATCTAAATTGGATAAGTAGGTTCAAACCTAGATAAGTGTTTTGCTATTGAAAATATGATATTTTTGTCGGACTATGTAACTTTATTCAATAACAAATCTATTTTGAAAAGCATGAGCCTGCCAACTGTTCTCCAGATCATATTTCAAGTGTTGTTTTCGTGTCGGTAGACATCTTGGCAGAAAAATAATAAGAGAAATAGGAAAGGGAGAGCTTCAGATCTTTGTGCTATACATCCGAGATGGAAAATAGTAAATAGTGTGAAACCTGAAGCCTTAAAAAAGAAAAGCTCTCTTCAGATTTAGAAATAATCACCCAGCTGTGGAAAGTGGCAAGCAGCGTTATGGCTGGTAGATTGGTGGAGTGTGTGTGTGAGTGTGTGGGGGGAGGGTGTGTGGGAGCGTGTGTGTGTCTATGTGGGTGTATGTGCGTGTGAGTGTTGGTGTGTGTGAGTGGGTATATGAGTGTGTGGGTGTGGGTGGGAGTCTGTGTGTGTGAGTGTGTGTGAGTCTGGGTGTGTATGTGGGAGCCTCGGTATGTGCGTGTCGGAGTGTGTGTGTCGGAATCGGTGTGTGTGTGGGCATGTGGGTGTGTTTGTGTGTGAGTCTTGGTGTGTGTGAGAGTGTGTGTGTGAGTCTTGGTGTGTGTGAGAGTGTGTGTGTGTGAGTCTGGTGTGTGTGGGAGTGTGTGTGGGGTGAGTGCGTGTGTTTGTGTGGAGTTCTGTGTGTGTGGAGGGTGTTTTTGTGTGCGTGGGAGTGCCGGGGAGTGTGTGGGGGACGTGTGTGTTTTTGTGTGTGAGTATGGGTGTATCTGGGAGTGTGTGTGTGAGTGTGCGCGTGGGAGTCTGTGGGAGTGTGTGGAGGATGTATGTGTTTTTGAGTGTGAATCTGGGTGAGTATGGGAGTGTGTCTATGAGCCTGGGCGTATGTGTGTGTGGCTGTGTGGGGGGAAGTGGGTGTGTTTGTATGTGTGTGAGTCAAGGTATGGGTGGGTAGGTGGTAGTGTATGTGGGTGTGGGTATTTGTGTGTGTGTAAGTCTGGGTGTATGGGTGGGAATGTGTGTAGGTGTGTCTGTGTGTGTGAGTATGTGTCTGTAGGTGTGTGTAGGTGTGTGGAGGTGTGTAGGTGTGTGTAGGTGTGTGTAGGTGTGCGTGGGCGTATGCGTATGTGTGGCTGTGTGTGTGGGTGTGCTTGTGTGTGAGTCTGGGTGTGTCTGGGTGTGTGGGTGAGTATGTGTAGGAGTCTGGGTGTGTGTTGATGTGTGTGTGTGGGTGGTCGGAGGGTGTAAATAAGCACCTAGGTTTCACAGACTCAGTAATCATTCACATCCGGCTTCAAGACATCTTCACTTTGCTCCAGAACCTAAATTCAATACCCCACCGCATGGGTTATTGCGGTATTGCGTCACAGCAACATCCAAGGTCATATCAGGACTGGCACATATTAGAACCAGTCCCCTTCTCCAATGCCAGACTCTCTCTCTATATAGCATATTTATTTCCTATGTACATTCCCTTCTGCGCCTTTATACTCGCATAATCCATATACATCACATATACATATAATTATGTGCATGCGGTGTGCTTTTCTCCCACCTTAACATCACCAAAGGAATGGTCTCAGACTTGTGACAATGCACACTCATGGCGACTTCATAGTGCTGCCAATTTTCCAATCAGTCACATTATCGTGACACTGAGCTAACCAGTCCTTTCCCTATCCTCATAATGTCGAGTGCCAGGCTAGATAGCGACAAGTATGGATTTAGTAAGTCATTGGTTTGACTCGACTGGGATTCCTACTCCTGACCGTCTATAGAGGAAGCCTGTGCTCTTCCCGATTCGGCCACCATGTCCGATACCTCTCCATGACGTTGCAACTTCTGGCAGAGGCCTTAGCAGCAATACGCATTCCCATTTTCTTACCTCGGTTTTGAATCTGCGAATAATTGCCATTCCACACGCATAATGTGTCCTCTTCCTGCTCAATCCAGGACCCCAATGGTAATTACCAATTAGCTTAGCTCGTCAGTCACGCAAAAGACAAAAGCCATCAGCATAGCTCCTAACATAGTGTTCATACAGACGGTTTGAGGAGATAAGAGTGGGTAGTAAATATGGCTCTGACAGTATCCTTCCTTCTCCATCAGAGATAACATACTTCATGGGGGCCATGATTAGTAGTAGAACCTAGCTAAATGTTATACCCCTGTCACACTACGACGTAACGAGCGAACGTGAGCCTAAGGTGGTGATTTTTCGTCATTACATTGACGTATGTTGGATTACGTTTTGCTGACGTTTTGATGACGTCAGAATGACGTCGAGCTAGGTCACATTACGTCGTATTACTTTGAGTTACGTCGAGGTTTTGGACATGTTCAAAACTTTCGACGTAGCTTAAACGTAAGGGTTTACGTTCGCCGTATGTTCTGTTCACGTTTAGCGAACGTCAATGACGTTAAACGGATGTTAGGCAAATGCTGCTCACTACGTTCAACTACGTTCCACTACGTTGACCCACATTAAACCGAGTGCAAATGCCCACGCGGGTTAATGAGAACGTCAGGAGAATGTCAGGAGAACGTAATTCAATGTACGTTCAACGTCTCATGACGTATGTAACATCACGTAATGTTCTTCTGGCAATGGAATAACGTTCATATGATTCCGTGAGCGTAATGACATTGTCCTCTCTGTTTGAATGACGGTATCACTACACTTTACCGATGTTACGCTCTCGTCCACTACGCTGCATCCATGTTCAACTTGTGCCCAAATTTGCATACTACGCCGAGAAGTTCAACATTCTTCACGTTCTCCCTATGTTGACGTCGTTACGTCATAGTGTGACAGGGCCTTTAGTAAGGCATGTTTAACACACAAAATAGTAGAAAAGTTAGTTAAAGTTACATAATTCAAAACAAGGGAACCAGGACTGGGAATAAATTTATAATTTATTTACAATGAGATAGGTTTACACAACATAGGTGAAAATTCAATTGGCAATTTTTACATGTTGAGATAATGAGTACATAACACACAAATACAAAGCAGATCCTCTACTCTCAACTGTCTTTGGGTTACAGAAAGAGGGGGCGCCCTCGTCTCCGGTTGATTTACTGTTCATCAAGAGAAACCTGAAGCTGAGAGACATTAAAACCGACTCATGGACATCACTCTCACAGAAGAGAGCTAAATGGAGAGCGACAGTCAAGCAATGAAAGCAGTCTTTGTCGCATCACGACCGACAGCATGATGATGATGAACACGCAAATCAATTTATTCACGACAAGGGGTACGGGTTCAATAACAAAGCCGGCACCTCTGATGCTCAGCCCTACATTGTGAACCATTTGTACAGTGAGGTGGGTGGGAGGCAAACGCTGCTGTGAAGGTGCTTACTGGTGTACATGCCAAACGAATGTGAGATAATGGTCATATGTGAATCAGGAAGAAAGGTTCAGTTACTAAGTATGAACATAATAAGAAGGGGGGTTTCATGGGGACAGGCATTTGTTATGGGGTTACCGTGCCTAGCAACCCAACAGACTATTAGTATCACCCGATCACTAGTTTCCAAGTTATGAATTACCAATGTTACCAGATTACATGCACAATCCAATAATTTTGAGTTTCTGCCAACGGAATGAGCCTGTGAATGATTCTAGTTGGATCTTACTAAGGTACATGATTAATCAATATTAACCTACTTACTAACTCAATAGCCCCCCACCTGAGATTACCACAAACACAAGTTCAATCAGAAAGGCCCACCCTACATCCCCCATCACCCTTTCAACGAGTATGTTACTACTAGAAAGATAATCAGTTATGCCCCACCCCTTACTAACGCTTCCCATACTAGTCTAACATAGTTACCTCCCCGTATATGTTTCTTTTTTCTCTTATCTTGTCCTTTACCTATCATTCATGTGCCGATGTTTTGCTTATTTCCCTGTAATTGTCTATCTGTATACTGTTGTAGATTTGATTACTGTGTAGAGGCAATTGTGATTAGGGCTGGAAGACCAGTGCATTAGCATTGACAACATGTTATTCAGAGGAATAAAAACACTTGAACAAAAACAAAAAGAAACAGGGTTAATTAATACATGCACCAGTATCAAAGTTGGATATCTATGACCAAATCGAAATATGTGTTTTGCTTTTGAAAATGTGATGTTTTAATAACACTATGCAGCTTTAAGCTGAAACAATATTGTGTCTTTCCTGATCAGCCCCTCACTAAAGAAACTAAGCCAACCTGAATGTGATCTATCATTAGATGGGAATTCCATAAGTACTGTCTTATGATGATTAATTAATGTACACCAGAGTACTGAGTACACTGAGTTGCTTGATACCCAATATTGTACTTATTGGGATCATTTGTTTGTTTGTCGTTGTTTTATGTCCTAGCAACATCTAAGGTCATATCAGGACGGGTACCGATTGTGTTCAAGTTGTATCTTCTACTTCTAGATGAAGTTTATTTATATGTATGTTTGATCCGAACGACATTTAATATAATATCAGGATGGGTACCAACTTGTGACAGTATGCACTCATAGTGCTGCCCCACTGGGAGACCAGGCTGCCTGCACCATGACTCGATATCCCAGTCAGTCACATTATCCTGACACTGAGCCAACCAGTCATTGCTTTCCCTATCCTTATAATGCGAAGTATATGTCTCGGAAGCGACAAGTATAAACTTTCAAGTCATTGGGTTGACTCGACCAGAGCTTGAACTCGCCATTTCGAATCCCACGATCTACCAACACGGGAGACGGACGCTCAACTCATTCGGCCATCCCATCTGGTCCTGGTCGCCCTCCTCACTAGAAGGAGCCATTCTAAGGCACTGTAACACTAACAGGTGTGTACAATTAAAACATAATACAACATATTTAGAACTTGGTTTAAGATATATTTGTGAAGGGTAGCAATTTTCATTTGCCAGAAAATAAACATGGAGTGCTTCTATATATGATAATAGCTAATGCGCAAGAATACCTGTAGCTGATTAGCACCACTGTAGCGGCTTTCTTATGCCATTCATCAACAGCAACATTCATAGCTTACTTTAATTATGACACCTTTGCCTCTTCCCTGACGTTGTTTACTCCCGGCGTCTGTTGCGGGTCACGTGAGCCCATATTGCCGTGAACTTGGGATCAAAGGACTCGCGCCTGCGCAAAGCGAATCTACAATCTCAATGACAGTAATATGTAATTACAGTAAAACCTCTCTAAATGGAGCGACCATGGGACTGACTTTAAATGGTCCATTTAGGGAGGTAGTCGGTTTAGGGAATTAATAAAAAATCATTACAATGGTATTGTATTGACGATCATTGGCGACCCACATAAAGCGATCGATATAGGGGAGTGGTCGATCTGTGGAGGTGGTCGGTTAGGGAGCCTTTACTGTACAGTAAAACCTTTATAAATGGAGCGACCATGGGACTGACTTTAAATGGTCCATTTTGGGAGGTAGTCGGTTTAGGGAGTTAATAAAAAAATCATTACAATGGTATTGTATGGGCGATCGTTGGGGACCCAAATAAAGCGATTCATATAAGGGAGTGGTCGATATGTGGAGGTGGTCGGTTGGAGAGGCTAAATTTTACAGTAAAACCTCTCTAAATCGACTGACCATGGTACCGACTTTAAATGGTCCATTTAGGGAGGTGGTCTGTTTAGGGAGTTTTAAAAAAATCATTACAATGGTATTGTACGGGCGATCGTTGGGGACCCAAATATAGCGATCGATATATAGAGGAGTGGTCGATCTGTGGAGGTGGTCGGTTAGAGAGGTTTTATTGTAAGTGATATCTCCAAGAAACGCGACATGTGCCCTGCAATTTACTCAGTGCAATGACTAACCTGTGGGTCTGAGATAATGACCATTCGCATAATGCAGTGATTATATGTACTTTAACGAATTACGATATATCCGCTGACTACTCAGCGATACGACACCTGCGCATCATGTAATTTGTGTAGAGATGTGTATTATTAAATAACTCAGCCTTCTGCATTTACCTAGAAAGCCATTCAGTAAGTTTGACACTTCGCCAATAAATCGAAACCGAAACGGACTTGGGCGTAACCTTCGACTCCCAGCTCTCCTTTCAGAAACACATGAGGACTATCATCTCAAATGCTAACCAGAGAATAGGAATAATTAAAAGAACTTTCCATCGCCTCAACAAGAACAATTTTCTCATTCTATTGAAGTCTCTTGTTAGGCCAATTTTGGAATTGGAGGCTAACGGAGTTGAACGGAGTTGAACGTAGTTGAACGTAGTTGAACGTAGTTGAACGTAGTTGAACGTAGTTGAACGTAGTTGAACGTAGTTGAACGTAGTTGAACGTAGTTGAACATAGTTGAACATAGTTGAACGTAGTTGAACATAGTTGAGCGTAGTTGAAGGTAGTTGAACGTAGTTGAGCGTAGTTGAATGTAGTTGAACCTACCGACATCCGTACCATAATGTATTTATCCATACCGTAATGTATTTATCCGTACCAAAACCTGCCGTACCTTAACATATTTCAAAGTAGTTAGCCTCCACTATGTCCACCTACGTTCAACTACGCCCACTAATGGCCCTGTCACACTACGAGGCGTTTTGGGAGAAAGTTCGATGGGGTGCAGCGTGTTAGTGGCGGGTTGGAGGCGCGTTATTGGCGCGTTATGGGCGCGTTAGTAGCGTGTTATTAGCGTGTCTGTAGCGTGTCGGTAGCGTGTTATTGGCGTGTTGTCGGCGCGCTGTCGGCGCGTTTATGGCGTGGAGGCAGCGCGTTGGTATTGTGTTAGTATTGTGTGAACCCGTACATACCCGCCAGCAACACGTTAGGACGCGCCCGCAGTGCGTCCACACCCGCCGCCAACGCGTCCAGGCGCGCCGGCAACACGTCCAACGCGCCGAGATATGCTGGAGCAATGCCAATAGCGCGCCCACTACCCGTCGATGGGACGTTACGGATGCGCCAATGGAACGGTCGCATTTTGGGGGAAAAAAAGCTAACGTTAACCGACATTGATCAACGGTCTGCCAGCGTTCTGCCGGCACGCCGCCAACGTGTGTCGACGTGTTGCTAACGCGTCCGTAATGTGCCCGCCAACACGCTTATGCGCATTGTGGCCCGTCGAAAGTTTTGTGCAAGCAGAAAATGATCGGCACGCCCCGATGGGCGCCGACGTGTTGATTCACACGTTGCTATCCCTCAATGTGTACCGACGAGCCGGTAACGCGCCGGTAACGCACCGGTAATGTACCGGATGTGTACCGACATTTCGACGAAAAAGGCAACACGTTGACGCGCGTTGGTGGGAAACGTTGTAGTGTGACAGGGCCTTAACATGTATGTGACCGGGGCATAAGTGTCTGAAGTGAAATGCGATGTAGCCAATGGCTAAAGCCAACTATACACTGGACGACGGACGACCCACCAGAACTGGTTGTCTTGACAACTCCCCTAAAGCCACACTATCTTTTCCAGCCTCCTATTGACTCAGCCCCTCATCAGTGTCCTGACTCATTGATTGATGCACAGGGTCGTGTTGGGAATAATTAATTTCCGTGACACTTTACTGAGTGTGCCACATGCCACGACATTATCATTCAATCAGTTAGAAAGAGAGAGAGAAGAAAGAAGAACAGCAAGTCTAGGAGGCCAATTTGCATTGATCAGTGAAGTAGATAGATGCGCCTTCTAGCAGTCAGTAAGTAAGCACAGATCAGTCACCAGTTGCAATACCGGGCGCGTTGGCCGAATCGGTAGAGCGCTGGCCTCGCATGTGTAAGGTTGGGAGTTTGGCTCCCGGTCGAGTCAACTCAGTGATTTATAAAATTGATACTTGTCACTTCCTAGCCTGACGCTCAGCATTAATAGGATAGAGCAAGGACTGGTTAGCTCAGTATCAGGATAATGAGTGGGATATTGGGTCATGGTACCAGCAGCCTGATTTCCAAGTGGGGCAGCACAATAAGGTCGCTATGAGTGGGCACTGTCGCAAGTCGGCACCTGTCCTGATATGACCTTTGATGCTGCCAGGGCATAAACATCCAACAACCAACCAACCAGCTGCAGTAAAAAGCCACTGCGTTCTATTACACCATCTGTAAATAGGTCATGGCTGGAATCATGATATATTTTGCTAATTGATTGCCAAACATCCCAAAGGCGTTCTATCCAGGGTTCAAATCTCCATGTATTTTTTTTTTTTTTTTTAAACAACAAAATTTTAAAACAACAAAAATAGTTGACTCAAACCAATGACTAAGCAATTTTATACGAGTGACTAACTAGTCTGGCGCTTGGCATTACTAGGATGGGGCAAGAACAAGTGGAATGGGGAAGACCAAGTGTCCGCGATTGAAATTTTGCCCTACTTAATCGAGAAATGCAATCACAATAAATATTGTTTAAAAGGATAATTTTCTACTGATTGAGTGTGTGGATGAGAATTCGGTTATCGGGCCAGTTGGTAGAATGAGCGAGATGAGACGGAAGTGGAAGTGTAACGAAGAAATCGTCTAGCGGAGGGAGAGGAGGGTGGTGGCTGTGTGTTTGTGTGTTTGTGTGTTTGTGGGTGTGAGGGGTGAGAGTTAATGGAGAGGATGGTAAAGGCATACTTTAACAAGGAAGCTTCTACTGAATTCTACTGTCTGCTATTGTCCATGTCTACACATCCACATGTATATATACTGTATATGATCCAATAGACATGCACTGCGCGAGTGAAGACACATGGATGCACGTCTATTCAAAGCTAAAAGATTTCATGGATTTGTTTTTGTTGTGCCTCTGAAATAAAGTGGGGTTGTCTTATTTTATGTGCATTCAGTCTGAATATGATCGTAACTGTGTGCATGCTTTGAATCTTGAAATAGGGTGTGTGCTTCTATTGGGACATATACAGTATGTTAAATTTTTCAGCTGTACAGCGAGTGAGGATGCACAACAGTTACAGTGTGAAGCGGGAGGTGGCGCCAAGATCGGAGATGAGGTTGAGGAGGTCGGAGCAGTAGATGACTAGTCCAGGCTCCAGCACCCGATGACTGAGGGGAGTGCTGAGGAACAGGGGGAAGAATCTGGGCTATTATACTCGTATATTTCTTATACAGCCTATATATTATATATGATATATATATTATATATGTATTATATATATATTATATATATTATATATATATTATATATATATTATATATATTATATAATATATATATATTATATATATATTATATATATATTATATATATATTATATATATATTAGGCGGCTGCACGTGTGCTAGAAACGGTTATTTTCGGATATTCTATGACTACAGACGCAGTGTATTGGTCATTGCTGCTTAAAAAGAATTTAGTTCGAGCTTTTATATATGTATAAATATATATGAATATATATATATATATATGTGCATTACACTGCGAAACATTTTCAAAACCGAAACATTTACCTAAATCTGATCTTATATATTTACCGTACAAATGTATGCGTCCATTAAAACATGTATTGCAACTTCACGCTTTCATCCTATACGTCTCTGCTAAAAATAAGAGCCAGAGAAACCTATGTCCAGTATTTCAGGGTTCACACCAATATTACATTGCCATGTTTTCAATTCAAATATCTCTAAAACTTTATTATAAAAGTGACTTAAAACGAAAGTAAATTAGATCATAATTATCAACCTAATATCCTTCATGGTGTTCTCTGTGGCGGAGTGGTTAGAGTGTCTGACTTTTTTCTAGATCGGACTCCTAATCTGAAGGTCGGTGATTTGATTCCCCATGCCCCCCCGCCCCTACCTCTGCCAATTTGGATTTCCACCGCTGTGTATGACTTACAGCATCATCAAAGGCTGTCTCATACCATGTCTGTGTGGTGTGGGAGGTTAAAAATCCCTTGGGTCAGTAAAAGTGTAGGCTCAGGCTTTCTATTGACAAACTGTCTAATGGTGAAAACAAGTCTATTCAGACTTATCCACAATAGGCAGTATAAATCTTCAAGAAAAAAAAAGGAAAATCTAAAATTATGGTAAAAACTCAAAACTATTATATTGTGCAACTGTACTATACTATAATATTGTTTTCATTATTAATATTACGAGATAATGCACTACAATTGTCTTTGATGGTACAGCAGTCAGGATAGGCTAAGATACCTGCCCCCTTGTTTCAATGGTACAGCAGTCAGACTGGGCTAGGAGACCTGTTCAATTACCTTATAAATGTGCTGTATTTCATGGGAAAGCGCTGAGTGGTGCGTCTTGTTATACATTGTCTTTTGTAATAATACTAATATGTACACAAGGGTGGATTCAACACAACAGAACTGTTGTGTTGGTTCAACATCATCATCATCGTCATGCTGTCGGTCACGATGCGACAAAGACTGCTTTCATTACTTGACTGCCACTCTCATTTCATGAAAGCTGCCTGCAAAAGAGTTGAAGCGCTGCTGGCTTTTGCAAGTTACCAGTGGAACTCTCTCGGGGAGCAAATAGAGATCTAACACCAGCAAGAACATGTCCAGACAGGCGCAAAACTATTTGTCCCTGCAGTGGCTGGTCGGGAGATGTTGGGAGTTCCATACATCAACCACCCTTAATGCTGCCACAGTGACATGGTTTTCTGTTTAGGGTTTTCTCCCTTAGCCTTCGGTTCTGTCAAAAACCTGTACCACAAGGCAGTGGTTTACAACTCTGCAGAGCAATACCTGCATTGCACATGAGGTGCAATACCTGCATACACATGGTTCAACATGTGTCTCAACATAAGTATGTGACGACATGGCGATATTTATATGTACTATTATTAATTCCTCAACAATTAACTGAGACAGCAGATCTGGTTAAAGACATTCTTCTAGCCGAAATTCATATAAACTTAATATATTATATAGTAAATATATATATATATATACATCTTCTAAAACGAACAGTCTCATCAGATGTCTTATAATTAATTAAGCGTGTAATTGTCGGTGAGACCGGAGTCCTCAGGGTGTGATTTAAAAGACAATCACTTGATCGTGATGGCCGCCATATGTCATGTTAATGTGTCGTCATGGTGACGGGTTAATGGCCGTCTGGGTTACCGGTATTGGGTGCAGTCATCGCGCATGCGCAGACGTATATTAATGCGCATGAAGAAAGACCGTCTACATCTTCACTAGTTCCCAGGTTATTGAAGGGTGCTGACTGAGCAAATGGTGCGACCAGACGGGTTGGCTGAATAAGTTGAGCGGACGTCTCCCGTTTTGGTAGATCGTTGGATTCGAAGCCATAGATTCGAAACCTGGTCGAGTCAAACCTATGACTTACAAAATTGATACCTGTTGCTTCCTAGCCAGGCGCTCAGCATTATTAGGATAGGGCAAGGACTGGTTGGGTTCAGTGTCAGGATAATGTGACTGAGTGGGATATCAGGTCATGGTGCTGGTGGCCTGGTCTCCCAGTGGGAAAGCACTATAAAGTTGCCATTTGCGTGCACTGTTACAAGACAATACCTGTCCTGATATGACCTTAGATGTTGGCAGGACGTTAAACTTCAACAATCAACCAACCATCAAAACCTGGTGCCAGTGCACACTAATGACAGCCTTAAGGCGCTGTGTCATTTGGAGAAAAAAACGCTGTCTGCACATTATCCTGACAATATACAAAGCAGTCCTTGCACTAATCTAGTAATGTCAGACAAGGCTAAAAAAGCCATCAGCATAAATTGCCAAAAATAGTAAATAAATAATGGACCACACACACAGGTGGATCTCAAATGAAAGTCTATAATGGTCTGTGTGGAAATGTTTGGAACGTTTGCATCTACTATTATACTGAGTGTATTACATCCATTTATGACGTCACTAAGCACCCATGGGCCCGGTACTGCTATTACCAAGATTTGGGTAATTGGTTGGTTGGTTGTTGGAGAGACATTAAGACCGACTCATGGACATCACTCTCACAGCAGAGAGCTAAATGGAGAGTGGCAGTCAAGTAATGAAAGCAGTCTTTGTCGCATCGCGACCGACAGCATGATGATGATGATGATGACATCCTGGCAATATCTGATGTCATATCAGGATGGGTCCTGACTTGTGACAGTGTGCACTCATGGTGATTTTATAGTGCTGCTCCACTGGGAGACCAGGCCACGAGCACCACTACCTCATATCCCACTCAGTCACTGATACCGAACCAACCAGTCCTTGCCTTATCCTAATATTGTGCCGAGCGCCTGGCTAGGAAACGACAGGTATCAATTTTGTAAGCCATTTGTTTTGACTCGACCGGGATTTGAACTCCTCACCTTCTGTATGGGAGGCCTGTGCTCTACCGATTCGTCCACCGCGTCCGGTTTTGAAACATTGGTGTGGAGGAGGGTTAAAAGTATAGTAACTGGAAACGTTGTGATACAGCCATTTATTTTGAGATACAATTGTAGCATTATGGATCTTTAACTTGCATAGACTGAGGAAAGCATAGCATTTTCTATACAAAAGAACGCGCCTAGATGTGAATGGCTCAGGCGCAAAAACCGACAAATCCATTTCAGTTGTTTTTTGTAAAATAGTAGGCTTACACATGCTTTTCTGCTCAAGGGGGAGCCTCCCCCTGAATGCATTGGGTATCGGTCTCCACTGACACTCAAACACATTTGACTAAACTGTGTTGATTTTGTGGCCCTGCGCCAACAATTTTACACTGCAGACATTTTGCATGACCTTTTTTACTAAAGTAAAACAAGAAAACATGTTAGCCTTTTTGAGGGCAGCTGGACTCTACCACCTCATATAATTTACTAAATAAATTCTATCAATTATTAATAAAACTTTTCTTTTTCCATGGGAATTTGTTTCCCGCGGCCACAAATATATGAGTGTGAGTTTTTTAATCTAATGAGTGTCTATTGGCACATAATTGATCCTCTGCTCTTACATGTGGTGTTCTCTGTGGTGGAGTGCTTAGACTGTCTGACTTTTTTCTAGGTCGGACTCCTAATCTGAAGGTCAGTGGTTCGATTCCCCGTGCCTCCACCACTGCCAATTTGGATTTCCACTGCTGTGTATAACTTACAGCATCATCAAAGGCCAGTTGCTCTCATACCATGTCTATGTGGTGTGGGAGGCTAAAAATCCCTTGGGTCGGTAAAAGTCTAGGCTTGGGCTTTCTTTCGACAAACTGTCTAATGGTGAAAACAAGTCTATTCAGACTTATCCATAATAGGAAGTATAAATCTTCAAGAAAAATCTTCAAGAAAGATGTAAAAGCGGTGGTTTGAAGAAAAAACAAACATTTCTCACCGTGAATATGGCCTATGCTGCCAACACGGCGTAAAGCAACCACCAATCAATCAATCAATCATGTAAAATAGACTTAATTGTTGTGCTTTCCAGTGAAAGTAACCAGACGGGATGGCCGAATGAGTTAGAGCGTCCGTCTTCCGTGTTGGTAGATCGTGGGGTCATGGGTTCGAACACCGGCCAAGTCAAACCGATGACTTAAAAGTTGATACTTGTTGCTTCCTAGCCTGGCGCTCGGCATTATTAGGATAGGGTGAGGACTGGTTGGCTCAGTGTCAGGATAATGTGACTGAGTGGGATATCAGGTCATGGTGCTGGCGGCCTGGTCTTCCAGTGGGGCAGCACTGTAAAGTCGCCATGAGTGTGGCCTGTCACAAGTCAGTACCCGTCCTGATATGACCTTAGATGTTGCTAGGATGTAAAAAAACAACAACAAAACAAACAACTCCAGTGAAAGTCCATCAATTTCATATTGAGTACAACATTATATAGGGGATGTGGCAGCTTCTGTGAACAAACAGATTTGACTAGCGGAATAGTAGCAGCTTCAACTCAAACCCGGTAGTCAAGGTTTCATTTCAGATCGGGTGGATTTTTGTTGGGTTTTGCGACTGAAACCTTCAATTTGCTGCACACCTAAACTGCCCAGAAGTTTGGTGTACACACCAACATTTGTCATGGTGACCAGTGTCGTGGGGGTGGTGAAAATGGGAAATATTGCGCCTAGAGCGGGACTCGAACCCACATCTCTTTGCATTCTGGGCCAGTGTGCTAACCATTACACCACCTAGGCTCCCTGATGTAACCACACTACCCACGCCTACCTGGCTATGTGGCTCCTTGCCTGAGAGGTCAGTGCAGACTACTACACTCGTCCCCCTGGAATTGTAAGTCTTTTAATGCTTACAATTACATACATACAGACAATGCACTTACATATATACACAGGGTAGGTTCAACAACTATACAGCGCTTAGCTTGTACAGGATCCTGGTCATGGCAACCAATGTCATTGGGGTGGTGAAAATGGGAAATATTGCGCCTAGAGCGGGACTCAAACCCACATCTCTTTGCATTCCTGGCCAGTGCGCTAACCATTACACCACCTAGGCTCCCTGATGTCATCACACTACCCATGCCTACCTGTATATGTGGCTCCTTGCCTGAGAGGTCAGTGCAGACTACTACACCAGTAAAACCTCTCTATACCGATCCCTCCACAGATCGACCACTCCCCTATATCGATCGCTTTATTTGTTTCCCAAAAATACCATTGTAACTTTACTGTAGTTCCAAAGTTAGTGATTCATAATAAAGGTTACGCCAAACGTAGAGTATAACGATTAACCTAATATATTTACTGGAAAAAAAAGATGACAAAAGCTCAATACCCATGTATTATGGATTGCATTTGTAGCTTCTTAGCCTGGTGCTCAGCATTAATAGGATATCGCTAGGACTGGTTAGGTCAGTGTCAGGATAATGTGACTGAGTAGGATATTGGGTCATGGTACCGGCAGTCTGATTTCCCAGTGGGGCAGCACTACAAAGTCGCCATGAAGGCGCACTGTTCTAAGTTGGTACCCATCCTGATATGACCTTAGATGTTACCAGGACGTAAAACTCCAACAACCAACCAACCACCCAAAGAAAATGGATTCAAACAACCTTCACCCTTAATGTTTCGATGGTTACTGCCTAGCAACATTTCCGTCGAAACACCTGCATGATAAATGTACCCCTGTGCCAAGCCTGTCATCAAATTAACCATACCATGTAATTTGGAATTTAATTACTACTATTAGATTTAGTTTTTGAGATTAACTTTTGCAAGTACGGTAAGTGGGAAAGGTTTAGTATAGCAGGAGTGTCTTTATTTCAATCATACTATGGCCGTGTTAAAAGTAATTAAAGAGGATATATATATATATAAAATATATATATATATACCATATCTATATGGCCGAACTCGAACGGACAGGGCTGCCCTCTATGGAAGATCTTCTGATCAAAAAGAATCTCCGGTGGACTGGACACCTCATGAGGATGTCATCAGAGAGGCTACCAAAGCAGATCCTCTACTCTCAACTGTCTTCTGGTTACAGAAAGAGAGGGCGCCCTCGTCTCCGGTTCAAGGATACCATCAAAAAAACCTGAAGCTGAGAGACATTAAGACCGACTCATGGACATCACTCTCACAGCAGAGAGCTAAATGGAGAGCGGCAGTCAAGTAATGAAAGCAGTCTTTGTCGCATCGTGACCGACAGCATGATGATGATGATGATGATGATGATATGGTATTAACCTACTTAAGGGTTAGGAACAACTTATGTCCAGGTTTGCATTTAAAATATACTATGCATTTCAATTTATAGCGGGTGAAAAGGTAAAAAGGATTTTCTTTATATTCTTTCACATGATTGGAGTTATAATTTTACATCCATTTTCATGTATTTTATTTGAGCAACTAATTAAAAGCAACTAAAGAAAAACACTACTACAGGAGCTATATTGTTGCTCCCGTAATGCGCAATTCTTTTAACTACCTGTAGTCAATGAAACCTCTTTCATTAATTAAAACTGATTTAGGTTAAAGTACTTTTTTTGAAAAATGCTTAAGTGGTGAATCGTTTAATCCGACTAGACTCAGAGAGTGCCTACTTGGCGGGCAACATCGGGTGTCTGCAGTGCGTCTAGACATGCACTTCCGGGTATTTTGTTTATTACTATCTCGTATACACATGTTAATCTGGTTTGCTGGTTTGCAATTTACCCACGGCTTTATATCCTTAAGAGCCTAAAACAGATATTGAATGAATGCCAAATAGTAATAATAACGATAGTAATAGTAATAGCAAGGTAATACTTCATCTATTTTTTTAGTTCGTTTAATTTAGAAATCTAGATATACTCTCTCTCTGTACACTGACAACAGAATCATGATGAAAATAATTGTACCTCACAAATCTATTCATGTACCACACTTTTTCTTTTAAAAAATGCTTAAGGGGTGAATCTTTTAATCCGACTCGAGTGCCGAAATGGCTGCCAACATCGGTGTCTGCAGTGCGTCTAGACATGCACACCGGGTATTTTGTTGATTACTCTCTGGTATACACATGTTAAAGTTGCATAGTCCGATGATTTTGAATTTCGGTATTTTTTCTGAGATAAATATATGTGATCGATCGCAAGTATCTACTTTACATTAGTTCAAAGTTACTTTTATTTTAAATGGTAATCTTTTGAGATATTTTGAATGCAAACATTGAAAATTAGTTTTGGCAGGCTTGCCAAAACTCTGACACCATAGACTTCTGCAGTTATAGGTTCTGTTAAATTGACTCAGTATTGCCTTCCACGCAGAAACAAATGCTTAATAAGTGGATCAGTATCTAAGTTAGATGTGTAAAATCAAACTTCGATAATTAGTTTGCTTTTGAAAATTTGATATTTCATCGGACTATGCAGCTTTAATCTGGTTTGCTGGTTTGCAATTTACTCCCGCTTTTCAACCGGTTTTCTTTCCTTAATATCCAATTACAGATGGTGAATGAATGGCCAATACATATAATAATAGTAATAGTAAATGTAAGGTGATACTTCATCTTTTTTTTTAGTTTCTTTAATTTAGAAATCTAGATATACTCTGTCTCTGTAGGCCTACACTGGCAAAACAATCACAATTGCTATTTTAGAGTTGTGTTCATTTTCAATTGTGATCTGAATAACCTCGATGATTCACTATGATGGAATTTGCTTCCCCAGACTATAAGGTAATGTCAGCTTGCTTATCTCCTGTGGGTATTGAGGCCCTTGATGGTCTTGAGGGCCTTGTGAGATTTGTGGGCCTTGTGGGCCTTGTGGGTCTTGTGGGTCTTGTAGACGTAAAACTCCAAAAATCAGCCAAGTGTCAGCCTTACTGGATATTACAGGATGTGAGTGATAACCTATAACACATATCCATGGTCATGGAGTCCTTAGTTTGTGGTTGGTTGCTGGAGTTTTACGTCCTGGCAACATCTAAGGTCATATCAGGACAAGGTACCGAATTGTGACAGTGCGCTCTCATGGTACCTTAATAGTGCTGCCCAACTGGGAGACCAGGCTGTCAGCACCATGACCTAATATCCCACTCAGTCACATTATCCAGACACTGAGCCTACCAGTCCTTGCCTTATCCTAATAATGCCGAGTGCTTGGCTAGGAAGTGACAAGTATCAATTTTTAAGTCATTGGTTTGACTCGACCAGGGTTCGATCCTGTGTGTTCAAATCCCACGATTTATCAAAACGGGAGACATACGCTCAACTCATTCAACCATCCTGTCTTGTTAAAATATTAATGGGAGAGTTGGTGTAGTTACCTAGTGTCAGCCTTGATATTACAGGATGTCGGGGGATAACCTAATAACACATATCCATGTTCGTGGAGTTTCTTATTTTTTTCTGTGGATAGGAGTTGGATTCATTTTGAACATTTCGATGATGGTGTACAAGCTCTGACGTTGATACAGCCCACAGGAACACCTGCTTGACAGGCTACATCCATGCTAAATCTGTCGTCAAATTAACCACAGTTATGCAATCTAGATCTTAATTACTATTATTATGTTTACTCTTCTAGATTAATTTCTGAAAGCATTGTAGGTGGCCAGGAGCCAATACTGTGATTAGACACGGTTGTCATGGATGCTTAACTGTGTTACTCATTTGATGGTTGGTGATTGTCAGGGTGCTTAGATTGATTGTGTGTGTGTTGTGTGTTTCTCAGATCATTATGGCTCTCTGCTAAAACTGGTCTTTGATCGCAGTTTTCTGTATCAACGCCATTTAGCGGGATACAGTACTAGCAATGCCATCACCTCAGCCAATTTGGATTTCCACCGCTGTTCATAACTCAAAGGCCGGTTGCTCTCATACCATGTCTATGTGGTATGGGAAGTTAAAAATCCCTTGGGTCGATAAAAGTGTAGGCTCGGGCTTTC
Source organism: Branchipolynoe longqiensis (assembly GCA_030323885.1). Lineage (NCBI taxonomy): Eukaryota > Metazoa > Annelida > Polychaeta > Phyllodocida > Polynoidae > Branchipolynoe > Branchipolynoe longqiensis. Next base: position 22,018,810 of record CM059186.1, read on the forward strand.
TATTGACCAACTGTCTAATGGTGAGGTGAAAACAAAGACTATTCAGACATATCCATAATAGGCAGTACAAATGTTCAAGTGAGTCCAAATAGCATCAAACCTCGACTAGCAATGGATTAGTCAGGAGCACCTAAATTGAGCTGACAGTCATGCTTTTTTTTAGGTTTGTTGTTGTCGTTTTACGTCCTAGCAATATATGGGGTCATAGCAGGACGGGCACCAACATATAACAGTGCACACTCATGGTGACGTTTTAGTGCTTCCCCACTAGGAGACCAGGCCTGATATCCTACACAGTCACATTATCGTTATACTGTGCTAACGAGTCCTTGACCTATCCGATTGATGTCAAGCACCAGGCTAGGTAGTGACTATCAATTTTATAAATCATTTGTTTGACTCGGCTGGCATTCAAACTCCCGACCTTTTTGTTGGGGGTACATTAGTTGTTTAAGCAGGGGAAATTTCAGTTGCAGATGATTGGTCTTCCTCATTCCACTGCTCCTTGCCCTATCCTAGTAATGCCAAGCATCTGTCTAGGAAGCGACAAGTATCAATTTTTAAGTCATGGGTACCGTCAGAGCCCCGGATACCACTACTCTCCCCAGGTGCATTCTGACAACTGCCTGTCAGTTCCCACCTGATGTCCCTCTCAACAAACTCATAAGGAAGAAAGGGAAGACAAGTCGCACAAGATTGACAGTGAAGAAGTTGTGCTTTATTGGCATCAACTCCTGTTCACCTACTAGCGACCTATCACCCTCACACCTTACCAACTGCCCACACAGATCGTCATGTCTCTTGCTAGTGTGTATAAGAATCAGTGCCTACAGCCCATTGAACGTGAGTCCCATGGTTGTTGCACACAGCTCAGTGCCTTTTGAATAGCTGCTGCTAGTTTGTGTATAGAAAGTGGAGTCTTAGAAGGAGTGTCTGGAGTCCTGGACAAGAGAAGAGTGCCAAGAGTGGGGTCTATGTGTCAGGTATAAGGAAGGCAGGTGACTGTGCTCCCACAGCCAGCCAATAAGACACCCTCTACAGCCTGGGGGGGATGCCCAGGGGGCAGCTGTCACTCAACCCCCAACTGCAGGTGGCATCTATAATGTATGCTTGCCCATTATCCCGGTGGTAACAGGTAGTTGCAGACAGTTACAATAAACATATATTAAAAATGTCCTTCCCCTCAACTTGCACTCTTTCTGGTGCATGGAGGGAACACTTCACTAAACATTAACTGTCTCTTAAATATGAACATCACATCACAATCTTGGTCACTATGTGTTATCACATTTTCCACATAGGCTCTTATGCCACACCGCGAGCGGGGCCCCCATTGTTTCATTGTTACATAATCCTGGTCCCCACCCCATCGCGCGACAGTAGTACTGCTCTCTGCTATCTACCAACACGGGTGATGGACGCTCTAACTCATTCGGCCATCCCGTCTGGTTCCACACGGTAAGGCTGCGCTCTACCAATTCGTCGACCGCGTCCGGTCAACAGTTATGTAGGGGCAGCAGTTCCGCTATATTATAAGGATGGCTGAATTAGTAGAGCGCTCCACATGCCTCAGTACTGAAAAGAGATTGTGTTCAGATGCATCACCTAAAAAGAAGGAACAAAGGTTAAATGTTGTGAATAGCAGTCCACAGTGCATCATGCTCTGTAGAAAATGTGCTATAGGGGATTTCCACCACCAACCCGTTCTTTGGTGGTGGGGGCAACAACTAGTAATATTGGCCATAATCGATTAACATGACCCAGGCGACTGGGGTCATGTGAGTCATTAGAATTTCAAATAGAAACACTGTGAGTGGAGTCGTGTGTAAAACGACCCGACCCGAGTAACCCACCTCTTGGCTGGGGTGGCTAGGAGCGATGACGTTACATTTGCGCCGGTACCGTCCTGCAGGATAACAGCCACTGATACCAGTCATACATGTTATTTTGGGGTAATAACACAGATTAATGAGATGGAAATATAACTGAACTATGCCATCATAAAACAATTTAAATCCTATTTTGCTGTAGTTATATCGGTTATTAAAAAAAAAAAGGTTTTGGATTCAGCCACCATTTTTTTTCCCCGAGCGTGGAGAAGCATTTTCGATTATTCAACCCGAGTCTGTAGGATGTGCGCATGCACCAAAAAGTGGCTTGGGCGACCCGAGTTGATTAATCGATTACGCCCATTGTGGGTACCAGCTCAGTGCGCATGCTCTGTGGCAAAAGTCTATTGGACATTAGATTGCATGAACACATCTATGAAGAAGGTGCGTGTGCTAAGAAGTACTGACAAAAAGCAACATCGGGAACTTGGGGTGAAGTAGAAAGTGAAGTGGTCCGTCATTCTTCGGGCAGTAACAAGTAGAATTAGTCCCAAACTCAGCTTGTTTATTCAAAAGGGTAAACGTACCCGTGTGCGGCGGTGTCGATTTGGTGCTGCCACCTGGCCTTTCATGATAGAACTCTGCACATAGTAGGAACTCGTCCAATGGTTGGGTTCCAGAATTCGCCGAGTGTTTTGGTCGCGCAACAGGGAAGAAAGGAGTAGACCCAACCAGGGCCACGTTCAAGGTACGCCTTGGAGGCGCCTCAGAGAAATTCCTGACATCACGCTAGTCTGAACGACTTTAGCTGGCAGGTGCCTCAAAATAGCGGCCTCCATAGGGGGCAGCCATTTGCAATTGAAAAGAACAGCTCTGATTGGCTGAAACCACTGAATCTGGTGGCCATTTACAAGCACTGTTTACCTCCTACCTGAAAAGGGAGACATCTCCGAGTCGACTCTGAGGCGTATACTGAACGCAAATAAGCCAAAAAGACGTCACAGAGCCATCTCCGAGTTGACTCCGAGGCGTACCCTGAACTCGGCCCTGTTCATACATGGCCACTGAGTCGACTTAACAAGTCTGTTCTTCTATTATCAAGCATACATTTTGACATTGTTTTCTCTCTCTTTTTTACACTACTGAAATGGCTTGATACTTGTTGCTGCCTAGACTGGCACCCGACATTAATAGGATATGACAAGGACTGGTTAGCAGAGTATCAGGTAGATACAAGATTCCCCACGTACTACAGTACAGGGGTGAAAACCAACCTTACATAAAAGCTGCTGATAAATGGTCATTTTGATTGGCTGATGTAGTCAGGTGGTACATTTTGATTGGCTGAGGTAGTCAGGTCGTACAAACAGTTCATTCAAACATGGAGGATTTATTTCATGAACTCTATCACTGCAAACTGATTTTATGTAAACATGCCTTGATATTATGTGATTTGAACACTCTGGGGTGTATATGTTGAGGGGAAACGTATACATTTGGATTGTGACTAATGGATTTTAAACAACATAAGGTAGGAAATATAGGAGAGCCAATCCAAGGCCATGAATTGTGAGACACATTTTCGCCAGCATTGACAATGGAGGCACTCGACTGGGACCTTTCTATCCACAAGATTTACGGATGGATCGGATTGGGCCACAACACACATCCAAATCATACGTATAAGAAACCCACTTCCGGTCCCAGTCGAATAGGAATTTGTAAGGAAATATTTTGATATTTGCATAGAGAGGCCCAGTCTGAACTCCGCGGTTACTCTTTTATCTAAGTATCAGGGTAATGTGACTCTGTGGGATATTGGGTCATGGTGCTGGCAGCCTGATCTCCACCATGGGTGTGCACTGTCACAAGTTGGTACCCATCCTGATATGATCGCAGATATTGCTAGGACGTAAAACGACAACGAACAAACAAACTTAGCACTCGCTAAGTGCGCAAACTCCGAGCAAATCGTCTATTCGCACTCTGCAATGAATGCCATTACGCTTGCTATTTACATTGCCGCCCTCTACTGGGGAAAACATGCAATACAAACAGGCTTCCTCTCTGTCCATATTGTCAGCAGTTGCCAATAGATGGCGCCACGGGAACTTATACATTATAGGCAACTTGCATAGTCGGATGGTTTTGAGTTTCTGTCATTTGCCGAGATAAATATAGTAGGTTGATCATTATAGTTTACCTTATTTAGCTTGAAATAACATTGCTATAAACTGACTAACTTCAGAGATATTTGAAGTGTAAACATACCAACTTAAAGTTGCATAGTCCGATGGTTTTGAGTTTCTTTCATTTTTTTTCTGAGATAAATATATTGAATTGATTGTTATAATCTACCTTACTTTAGCTTAAAGTAACTTTGATTTTAAATGGCAAACTTTTGAGATATTTGAAGTGTAAACATGTCAAATTAGTTTTGGCAACAATGCCAAAACTCTATAGGCTTCTGCAGACCATAGGCTTCTGCAGAAACATGTTCAATTAAATTGACTCAACATATCCCTTCTATGTGGCAACAAATGCTTAATAAGTGCACCAGGATCTAAATTAGATATGTAAAATCAAATCTAAATAATTATTTTGCTTTTGAAAATTAGATTTTTTCATCGGACTTTGCAGCTTTTTGTTGGCATGCTTGACAAACATCTGACCCCATAGCCTTCAACCAGTCACAGTAGGATGTTCTATTAAACTGACATAGTATGTCCTTCTATGTTGCAATAAATGCTTAATAAGGTTGGTTGGTTGTTGGAGTTTTACGTCCTGGCAACATATAAGGTCATTTTTTTTTTTTTTTTTTTTTTGTAAATATAGTTTATTCATTGAATAAAGTCTTTTGTCAGCGCCGTGGCACTGGTCTTCCAGCCATGTGACAATACAGTTATTTACAATATATGCAGCTAGCCCAAATCAGCTGAACTAACAATATCCAACATTCAAAGGCTTACATATGGTATAATTTGACAATTCACATACAAAAATAGCAGTTATATGTTGTATTCCTACACACTTGATACATACATGTGTATTGATTAGACCTTTACATTACGGAGTGGTTAGGTACATAGTTTTCCTTCATAGGTTTGTATGCCTACTATGTTGTGAATTGCAAAACTATCATGTTGTTGGAGTTAACATTTTGAGATGGAGTGAGTGTTAGTAGAATAGTTTGTTTATTCTGTTAGATAGAGTGTGGTTAGCTTATAGGGTTATGCTTAAAAGGTGTGTTTTTTGACTACATGAAGTAGTTTGAGTAAGTAGGTTGTTAGTAATGATGGGATAAACAATGCTTGGAGGATTGTATGTTTCAGTCATTTAGTAGTCTAGTACAGACTGTATATCAGTATGGTGTTTAATAAGGGCGACAGTATCAAAGTTGAAAATATACGTTTACATCAAGATAAGTGTTGTGCTTTCGAAATGTCGATGCTTTTTAATTTGTTTATTGACGAGGTATTTACTCTGCCCTTAACGTATAAGCTCCCGTGAGGATGCTTGTTTTCAATGCTGGACAGCTGTGGTGCTGTCTTGATCTGTTCCTTTGCCCAGGAGTGTTTACCTGTGTCTGCTAAGGTCAGCATTCTGCAATTTTGGTTGTTAGTAACAGCCTATGTTAGTTTTTTTTGTAATTTTTGTAATTTTCCAGTTTCCAGTTTCTTTTAACGGACCATGCAAAGTTAAACCCTTGCAATGTCGTTTATAGTGAACAAATTTTGAGTTGAACGAAGTGACACACGTCACGCACTCATAAAGGTTGCGCATGACATCCTTTGCAAAACATAGTCTTTGCAGCTTCTAGACATTTGTTTTATTATATTAATTCATTAAAGCTGCATAGACGATGGAGCATCACATTCTCAAAACCAAAACAATTATCTAGATTTGAGTCTACATAACTAGCTTCGCTACTGATGCACTTCTTAGTCATTTGTTGTCACATACCATATATGTTCCAATAGAAGCTAGCTACCCAATAGAAGCACACCCCCCATTTCAAGATTGAAAGCACGCACAAATTTACGATCATATTCAGACTGAATGCACATAAAATAAGAAAATCCCACTTTATTTCAGAGGCATGACAACAACAAATCCATGAAATTCTTTAACTTTAAATAGACGAGCATCCATGTGTCTGCACTCATGCAGTGCACGTCTATTGGGACATATACGGTAGAAGGGAATACTGAACCAATTTAATAGAACCTGTTACCACAGAAGAAGCCCACGGTGTCAGAGATTTGGCATGCTAGCCAAAATTAATTTTGAAACGTTTGCACTTCAAATATCTCAAAAGTTAGTCATTTAAAATAAAAGTTACTTCAAATTAAAGTAAGATAGATTATAACAATCAATTTAATATAATTATCTTAGAAAAATTACAGAAACTTAAAACTATTGGTGTATGCAATTTTAAGTAGGGATAAGTTTAACTGGCCTTTCTTGTTCCACTGTTTTTTTTGGCCCTATCATAGTAATCCTGAGTGCCAGGCTAGGTAGCGGCAAGTATAACTTTTAAAGTCATCGGTTTGACTCGGCGAGTATTCCACCTAGTGGTTCAAATCCCATAACTCACTTCATGTTGTAAAGTCGTCGTCTGGCAGCTGTAGTTGTGTAGGCAGGCTAATAGGAAATCAACACAGGCAAGGAGAGAAAGGAAGAGTAAAAAGAGTGAAAGAAGAGTGAGTAAAGTGAGAGCTTGTACGCTCAGGTTTATTATTATATAGTGGTACATGGATCTGATATGGCATACCACCTGACCATGCTCTCCAATGAACAACAAGCATTTCTAGGTCCACCAATGAACAGTAAGCATTCTTGCATCACCATGGCTACTCAGATCTACCCACCACCACCATGTCTTGTGGCTCTTGGCCTGCACCTGCCTTGCTGTGTGTGTGGTGATCCGTGACTAACAGTTGGGGGGGGGGAGGGGGTAGTGAGTATAGCTCTTGAGCCCCTTCCACAATAAAAATAGTTCCCCTCTCACACTATCTATTTAATACACAATGACTATGAACCATAAGTAAAGAGTCACCAGCAACTACATAAATACATTCATGTACCTGGCCCTATACATCATCTACCTTTATAGACCATTTGTAATCCTTTATAGACTAGTTCACATTCCCCACCAATGCGTTTTATCGGAATATTTTACAATGTGAAGCGAGTGCTCAACTCGGCATGTCTTGTCACAGAACAAATGCTAGAAGGACAAATGCATAAATTCAGTCTTAAAACTGCTTTGAATACTCATATTTTAGTCAACCCATTGTCTATTTCCTTTCTGATATCACAGAATAGGGTCCCCCCCTCCCCCACAAAGCATACATAGTGAGCTGCTGCCCGACATATTAGTTATTGCCTCTGTCCTTAGAGTCAGGTTTGTTTTATTTTGGGTGTTTTTTATGGGGGTGGGGGTGGGGAGGGACATTAGTTAAAGCTGCATAGTCCGATGAAATATCAAATTTTCAAACCCAAACCAATTATCTAGATTTGATTTGATATATCTAGCTTAGATACTGATGCACTTATTAAGCATTTGTTTCTGTGTAGAAGGCAATACCTAGTCAGTTTAACAGAACCTGTTACTGCAGGAGTCTATGGTGTCAGAGTTTTGGCAAGCTTGCCAAATATAATTTGTCATGTTTGCACTCAAAATATCTGAAAAGTTTACCATTTAAAATAAAAGTAACTTTGAACTAATGTAAATATGTTATATATATATGTCGATCTAATATATTTATCTCAGAAAAAATACAGAAATTCAAAACCATCGGACTATGCAACTTTAAGTAACCATGAGAAATTTCAATCATGGACAATTGGTCTTCCTCATTCCACTGTTCCTTGCCCTATTCTAGTAACGCTGTGCGTCAGGTTAGGTCGCGGCAAGTATAAATTGTTTAAGTCATTAGTTTGACTCAGCCCCGGTGGATGTTCCACTCATCGGCCACCACATCTAGTTCGGTGGTAGTGGAAATCCTCTATTTGACCGTTTCATCAGAGAACGCTGCACCGTGAACTGGTACCTCCCACATTAGTTCGTGTCACTGCCACCAGAGGGCGAGTTTAAGATAGAAATCGTCTATTAGTATTACCCACTTTGTTGAACGCATGAGTCAATATGTAGGCCTATTTGTTCTGAATTCCGTGGTCCCTCTGGGCAAAGGTTTACCATTTAAAATCAAAGTAACTTTGAACTGATGTTAAGTAGATACTAGTGATCGATCTAATATATTTATCTCAGAAAAAATATAGAAATTCAAAACCATCGGATTATGCAACTTCAAGAATAAGATATAGTAGGTTAACCACTATGAACTACATTTCATTACCTCGGAGAATATTGGATTATAAATAGCTACCGTTGCAGATATTTGAAGTAGAAATAGGCAAACTAATTTGTGTGTGCACACTGGAATGTACGACAAGCTCGTATGACATGAGAAATTAATGTTTGTGTGCACGTCAAAATGCTAGACATCATAGCCTTCAACAGTGGCAGGTTCTATTAAATTGTGTATGTATTCAATTGTCATCATCATCATCATGCTGTCGGTCACGATGCGACAAAGACTGCTTTCATTACTTGACTGCCCCTCTCCATTTTTGTGCGGTTGTACATTTCATGAAAGCTGCCTGCAAAAGTGTTGAAGTGCTGCTGGTTTTTGCAAGTTATCAGCGGCACTCTCTCAGGGAGCAAATAAAGGTTGCACACCGGCAAGAACATGTCCAGACAGGTACAAAACTATTTGTCCCTGCAGTGGCTGGTCGGGAGATGTTGGGAGTTCCATACATCAACCGCCCTTAATGCTGCCACAGTGACATGGTTTTCTGTTTAGGATTTGCTCCCTTAGCCTTTGGTTCTGTCAAGAACCTGTACCACAAGGCAGTGGTTTACAACTCTGCAGGGCAGGGGCGTCAAACTCCCTGAGGTACTTGCAATACCTGCATACCCTGATATATATGATATATATGATATATATGATATGATATATATGATATTGTATATGCATCTATATGTAGATATATGCATATATATGTATATATATGTATATATGTATTTATAATTATATGTATATATATGTATGTACATAAGAATATATGTATATATTTTTCGGTGGTAAGTGTATCAAGTTAATGAGCAAGGCGAGCGGTGGCACCACCGTCGGTACTGAGCTTGAATAGGTTGGAGGAGTAGATGACTAGCCCAAGGCTCCACCACCTGATTACTGGTGGGTGGGTGTGAGGAGCGAGTATGGAATTCCGGTTTATTATATTTGTATAATTCTTATGCAGCATATATGAATACCTGTAAACATATATATGTATATATCCATATATATAAAAGTATATATCTATTATTAACTCTAATTGTTCCCGACAGCTTAATCTCTGTGCAAACAGACTAATCTGCCTTACTATGTGTACAGACATGACCACATCACCCAGCCTCAACCTCTCAATTAGCCTCACGAGAGTGATAATCGTTAGAGCGCAGGCCTCCCATGTGAGAGATCGGCAGTTTGGTTCTCGGTTGAGTCAAACCAAAGACTTACAAATTGGTACATGTTGCATCCTAGTCAGGCGCTCGATATTATTAGGATAGGGCAAGGACTGGTTGGCTCAGTATCAGGATAATGTGACCTTGTGGGATATGGGGTCATGGTGCTGGTGGCCCAATTTCTCAGTGGAACAGCACTATAAAGTCGCCATGACTGTGCACTGTTTTTTTGTGTTTTTTTTCTTGAAGATTTATACTGCCTATTATGGATAAGCCTGAATAGACTTGTTTTCACCATTAGACAGCCTGTCGATAGAAAGCCTGAGACTACACTTTTACCGACCCAAGGCATTTTTAACCTCCCACACCACATAGACATGGTATGAGAGCAACTGGCCTTTGATGACGCTGTAAGTTCTACACAGCGGTGGAAATCCAAATTGGCAGAGGTGGGGGCACGGGGAATCGAACCACCAAACTTCAGATTAGGAGTCTGACCTAGAAAAAAGTCAGACTCTCTAACCACTCCGCCACAGAGAACACCACAAATCAGTACACAACCTGATATGACCTTAGATTTTGCCAGGACGGAAAACTCCCAACAACCAACCAACCAATCATTGCAAGTCTTGTCCAATCGGTCCAGTCAGCGCCAGGCATTATTCCCCCTACGAGCAGTGTGCCAGATCGGCTGGAGCCAGTGGTGAGTGCTCAGGGAGTGAGGTAGTTTCTATCCTGGGCTCCTTGTCACTTCGTCTCTGACACATCGCAATCACACTTCACCGCGCATTGAGCACCCTTCAGGAAGCACTTGTACTGAGTTGTAGTTGTACTGTCGGCAGGAGCGGGGCAGTGCTTCCGACCCACCCACCCACTCACCCGAAGGTGTAGCCTGGAAACGTCGGCTGGAGCTATCCAGCTGCTAAGATGCGCCTCTTCTAGAAGTTCTATTTTAATCCACCCCATCATCTCCCGCCAGGTGGCGCAGTGGCTGATAATAAACCGACCTGGGGGTGTATCTTTGCCAGTATCTGCTAGTTCTAGGTTCGCCTAACTTTGCTAAGCGCATAATTCCGTCCCTCCCTCGCTGTGAATATGGCCTATGCTGCCGACACGGCGTAAAACAACCACCAAATCAATCAATCAATCATTCAATCAAACCTTCTTCCCAACACCTCACCCACTCCCACACTCCCACCCACACACACATGACGCAGTGGCTGAACCGGTAGAGCTAAGCTCGGGAATTCAATTCCTGGTTGAGTCAAACATATTGGTACTTGTCGCTTTCTAGCCAGGCACTCCGGATTATTAAGATAAGGCAAGGACTGGTTGGCTCAGTGTCAAGATAATGTGATTGAGTGGGATATCAGGTCATGGTGCCAGCAGCCTGGTCTCTCAATAGGGCAGCAGTATAAAGTCACCATGAGTGCACACTGTCGGTACCCATCCTGATATGACCTTAGATGTTGCCAGGATGTAAAACTCCAGCAACGACTTCATCCAATTAGCTCTCGGAACAGCAAGCCGGTGTTTATTTATATGGAAGGTCAATTATATCCACTTAATTGGGGTTTTCCTCTCTTACTTTTAGAGCTTTCTCATTCGGCTTGCTGTCTTGCTTTCTTGCTTTCTTGCTTTCTTGCTTTCTTGCTTTCTTGCTTTCTTGCTTTCTTGCTTTCTTGCTTTCTTGCTTTCTCACTTTCCTGCTTTCTTGCTTTCTCGCTTTCTTGCTTTCTCACTTTCTTGCTTTCTCGCTTTCTCGCTTTCTCGCTTTCTCGCTTTCTTGCTTTCTCGCTTTATCGCTTTCTTGCTTTCTTGCTTTCTCACTTTCTTGCTTTCTCACTTTCTTGCTTTCTCGCTTTCTCACTTTCTTGCTTTCTTGCTTTCTTGCTTTCTTGCTTTCTCACTTTCACACTTTCTTGCTTTCTCGCTTTCTCGCTTTCTTGCTTTCTCACTTTCTTGCTTTCTTGCTTTCTCACTTTCTTGCTTTCTCACTTTCTTGCTTTCTTGCTTTCTTGCTTTCTCGCTTTCTCGCTTTCTCGCTTTCTCACTTTCTTGCTTTCTTGCTTTCTCGCTTTCTCGCTTTCTTGCTTTCTCGCTTTCTCGCTTTCTCACTTTCTTGCTTTCTTGCTTTCTTGCTTTCTTGCTTTCTCGCTTTCTTGCATTCTTGCTTTCTTGCTTTCTTGCTTTCTCGCTTTCTCTCTTTCTTTCTCGCTTTATTGCTTTCTCGCTTTCTCACTTTCTGAATTTCTGAATTTCTTAATTTCCGACCTACTTTCCGACCCCACTTCTGTTCCCATGTTCAACCCACAGATTCCTGCTTGCTGCCCACTTCAGCTCAGACCGTGCTACTGGTCACATCGCTTCACCCACCGACCCACCGACCCACCTACCCACGGGGTTGAGTGCGGTCCTCTATGTTCAGGTTAATCCCTAGTAAATACTCATACCATACTACAGTACAACCCCGTTAAACCAAGCTCGGTTAAACCAAATGATCGGTTAATCCAAACTTTTTTCAGCGGCCCGGCAAAATACTGCCATTTATCATATAAAAAAGTTGGTTAAACCAAAGTCCGTTAATCCAAAGTATCGGTTAATCCAAACAAAATTGTCGGCCCCAGGCCACTTCCGGTACAGTTAACCCAAACTTTCATGTGGTTTTAAGGTCATCTAGGACTTTTTTATATGATAAATGGTAGTATTTTGGCAGATCGCCGAAAAAAGTTTGGATTACCGATCGTTTGATTTAACCGAGCTTAGTTTAATGGGGTTAAACTGTATATACATAAAAAACAATAATCATAGTGTCCACATAGATTGTATATTCATAATGCACCCCCTTTCTTGCCAAAGCCAAGTCAAAGTCAAAGCTCGGTTAAACCAATGATCGGTTAATCCAAACAAATTTCTAGGGTCCCTTCAAGTTTGGTTTAACGGGCCTATACTGTACTCGTTGTCCTTGGGCCTCACTGGGCGAATTCCTGCCCATGGACACACACATGAAGGGACCGCAGGCGGTGGCGGAATTGGTAGAGCGCAGGCTTCCTGTGCGGAAGGACGGGGATTGGAATCCCAGCCGGATCATACCAATGACTTACAAAATTGATATTTGTCGCTACTTAGCCTGGCAATCGGCATTATTAGGATAGGGCAATGACTGGTCAGCACAGCATCAGGATAATGTGACTGTGTGGGATATCAGGTCATGATGCCACCGGCCTAGTCTCTCAGGGGCTCATCACTAAAAAGTCACCACCATGAGTGTGCGCTGTCACAAGTCGACACTCATCCTGATATGACCATAGATGTTGCTAGGGTGGAAAACAACAATAAACAGGCAAAACACATGGAGGTGAGTTCAGCGTCCGTACGTGGCCTGGAAAGTCTTGAAAAGTCTTGAACGTCATTTGCCCCATTTCAAGGCTTTGAAAAGGCTTGAATTTAACCTATTTTGGGTAATTAGTCTTGAAAACCCTTGAATTTCATTAAACTGTCCCCACTAATCTAAATTAGTCCGCCATTGCCATTTGTCATTTGCCATTTGCCATTTGCCATTCGCCATTCACTATTCACCATTCGCCATCGTTGTTATTTCCTGAAATCCAAATGAAAATAGTCTTGAATTGCTATCAAAAACAGATTTGAAAAGCTGTGGAATAGCATTGAATTCCATATCTTCACAATTCATGTGTATGGACCATGTGAGTTGCCTGTATTGTGTGTGGTCTGTGAGTGTGTAGTGGGACAGTGATATATATGCGGACCGTGGGGTACATAAATAAACGTTGTGTACATGCACACACACGGGTGTGGGGGTGTGAGGGTCTGCCTGCGTCCGACATACCAATGTCAGTCAGTGTCCAAGGACAGAGGGTCACGGCTCCATCATTGCACCGCTGGTGGCTTCGGAGATAATCGCCTGTGGTTGTCGTGAATGTCGTAGACCAGGATTTATGACTGGCACACCATATATATATACACACATATATATATGTGTAATGCATATACATATATATATGTATATTATAAAAATTTCGTCATTAAGTGAGTAGGATAATGAGCAGGCGAGTGGTGGTGCCACCGTCAGAGCTGAGGCGAGTAGGCCTGAGCAGTAGATGAGTAGTCCGAGGCTCAACCACCCAATTAGTGGTGGCCGGGTGTTAGGAGCGAGTTTAGAATTCCGGGTTATTATACTTGTATAATTCTTATACAGAATATATTTTGTTGGTGCATTAGATGTTTAAGCTGGGGAAATTTCAATCGTGGATGATTGGTCTTCCTCATTCCACTGCTCCTTGCCCTGTCCTAATAATTCCGAGCACCTGGCTAGGAAGCGACAAGTATCAATTTTGATGTCATTGGTTTGACTTGACCAGGGCTCGAACCCACAATCCCACATTCTACCAACATGGGAGATGGACACTCTAACTCATTCGGCCATCCCTTCTGGTAATATATATATACATATATATATATATATTATTATATATATATATATATATATATATATATATATATAATGAGACTGTCTCAAAAGGTGCAAGCAATATGGGACACAACTTTGTCCATTGTAACGATCAACATACTATCTGCTTATGCATTTGCTCAGGATAAACTGATTTGTTTTTTTACATGGTGTTTCATAATCCCTATAGAATACATATTGATTTGAAGCAAATGTCCTTGTGTTTTCAGTGTAACCGTTTCTGTGCTGTTTTGTGTCAATCATTACAATGGAAAAATAAAAGAAGAGTGATCACCTTTTGAGAGAGTCTCATATATATATGTGTGTGTGTGATGCAGCTTCCACTATCACTTTATTGCCTTAGATTAAATTTAAAATAATTTCAAATGTATTGCCACATTAGTTGAGTAATCGGGGGAATTTTCAATCGCAGACAATTGGTCTTCGTCTTTCACTGCTCCTTGCTCAATCCTAGTATTGCCAAACAACAGGCTAGGTAGTGACACTTATCGATTTTAAGTAATTGGTTTGACTCGACCAGGGTTTGAAACCGTGAGTGTGAATCCCATAACCTACCAAAATGGGAGGCGAATGCTCAACTCATTATGCGTCATGGTTTCCATGTAGAACTTCTAGAAGAAGCCAAACCAGAGGGATGAGCAAGTGGGTATGACTCTCCTGCTTTACATGAGGGAAGCTCGTAGGTTCGATCCACGACTGACTCGAAACAAGTCTCACAAAATATCGACACTTGTCACTGTCTTGTCTGGCTGGCGCTCGGCATTAATTCAATAAGTCGGTCCTGATAAGACCTTAGATTTTGCCAAGACGCAAAATTCCAACAACCAAGCAATCAAGTTCAGTAAGGAAATGATGGGTTTGATAATGTGATTTAGTCGGATATCCGATCATGGTGCTGGTGGGGATGGTATTGCAGTTAGGCAGTACTATGAAGCCAACATAACACATGTATACTTCAAAGCATGGTACCAGTGCTGATAATGATATGACCTTGGATTTTGCTAGGATGTAAAACTCCAATAAACATAAACAAACGGATTAATTATGTCTTATTTCATAATGGGTGAATCCATCATCATTTAATCATCATCGCGCTCATGGCAATATGGTGGTGGCGACAGGCTGCTTCAGACAGGGACCAGGGTTCATCTACCACCGTGTACAGGCGTACATCGGCAGGCTTGTCTGTTTCTCCCACCAGGCGGCGCCTCCAGGCTTCGGCATGGCGTACAGGTGGGGAACAGGACAGGGAGCGGGTTGCAGGAGGAGGGTGTCGGTGCAGGGGTGCGGGGGGAGGTGGAGGGTGGGTGCAGGCCTCCGGGAGGCGCTTTGTAGCATCGGCAGGCAGGCTCCTTCCTGCAGTAAGCAACTACCCACTGGTGGAGCTTAGCCCCCCCCCCCCCCCCGCACCCCCCCCCCCCACACACACACATACACATTGGTACTCACCGCTACACCGGGCCCGCCTCGCTAAGTGCTCATCTTACTCACCACACCACCTGCTTAAGTTAATGGTACACTGCCACACCACCACACTGCCACACCACCACACCACACCACCACACCACCACCACACCACCACACCACCACACCACCACACCACCACACCTCCACACCACCACACCACCACACCACCACACCACCACACCACCACACCACACACCACACCACCACACCACCACACCACCACACCACCACACTGCCACACAACCACACCACCACACCACACTGCCACACCACCACACCACCACACCACCACATCACTACACCACCACACCACCACACCACCACACTGCCACACCACCACACCACCACACCACCACACCACCACACCACCACACCACCACACCACCACACCACATCACTACACCACCACACCACCACACCACCACACCACCACACCGCCACACCACCACACCACCACACCACCACACCACCACACCACCACACCACCACACCACCACACCGCCACACAACCACACCACCACACCACAACACCACACTGCCACACCACCACACCACACCGCCACACCACCACACCACCACACCACCACACCTCCACACCACCACACCACCACACCACCACACCACCACACCACCACACCACCACACCACCACACCGCCACACAACCACACCACCACACCACACCGCCACACCACCACACCACCACATCACTACACCACCACACCACCACACAACCACACTGCCACACCACCACACCACCACACCACCACACCACCACACCGCCACACAACCACACCACCACACCACACCGCCACACCACCACACCACAACACCACCACATCACTACACCACCACACCACCACACCACCACACCACCACACCACCACACCACCACACCACCACACCGCCACACCACCACACAACCACACCACCACACCACCATACCACCACACCACCACACCATCACACCACCACACCTCCACACCACCACACCACCACATCACTACGTCACCACGCCACCACACCACCACACTGCCACACCACCACACCACCACACCACCACACCACTACATCACCATGCCACCACACCACTACATCACCGCGCCACCACACCGCCACACCACCACACCACCACACCACCACCACATCACCACACGACCACACCACCACACCACCACCACACCACCACACCACACCACCACACCACCACACCACCACCACACCACCACACCACACCACCACACCACCACGCCACCACACCACACCACCACACCACCACACCACCACACCACACCACCACCACCACACCACCACACCACCACACCACCACACCACCACACCACCACACCACCACACCACCACCACACCACCACACCACCACACCGCCACACTGCCACACCACCACACCACCACACCTCCACACCACCACACCACCACACCACCACACCACACCACCACACCACTACACCGCCACACCGCCACACCACCACATCACTACATCACCACACCACCACACCACCACACCACCACACTGCTACACTGCCACACTACCACACTATCACACCACCACACCACTACACTGTCACACCACCACACCACACCACCACACTGCCACACTGCCAAACTGCCACACTGCTACACTGCCACACCACAACACTACCACACTGTCAGGCCACCACACCATCACACTACCACACCACCACACCACACCACAACACTATCACACTACCACACCACCACACCACCATCCCACCCCGTCCTGATATAACTGTAGATGTTGCTAGGACGTAAAGCAACAACAAACAAACCATGCCAACACTCTATCACACTGCTAAACTGTAACACCACCACATCACCACAATCACACCTCTACCACACTACCACACTACACCACTACCAGACCACTGTGTCGCAAACTCATCAGTTCACCACCACACTGAATATGTATGAGCAAATGTTTTGGTCTCGAAAATGTTATGTTTTCATCCGACTTTGCAGATTTAAGCAGTATGCAATTTTGTGAGGGATATATCCTCTGGTGCGAGTGATGGTTTGGCACATCCGTTAAGGCCCAGTCAGACCTTACCGGACTGAGTACCGGACACCACCGGACAAAGAATTATCTAGTCCGTTGGTCTCCGGTGTCAAAATGTACCGAAATGTACTGAAATTTACCAGATGAAACGAACGCTAAACGGATATGGAATGTACATTAACGAATAGCCACTGGATGATAACCCGATGAAAACTGAATGTCAAACGGACCTAACGGATTGTTCACGGACACGCAGAAAACATATACTGACCGAATTCCCGCAATACAATTTATTTTTTTTGTTAAACAAAAAACCCCACCATCTTGGCAGGAAGCAAACCAGAGACGTACCGGATGGGTACCTGACATGAAACGGACAAAACGGACTAAACATACTTAAACCGGGCACCAACCGTACACGTCAGTCCGGTGGTGTCCGGTACAAGTTTTGTGCATGTTCAAAACATATACTGACCGAATTCCCGCAATACAATTTATTTTTTTTGTTAAACAAAAGACCCCACCATCTTGGCAGGAAGCAAACCAGAGACGTACCGGATGGGTACCTGACATGAAACGGACAAAACGGACTAAACATACTTAAACCGGGCACCAACCGTACACGTCAGTCCGGTGGTGTCCGGTACAAGTTTTGTGCATGTTCAAAACTTGTACTGGACACCACCGGAGTTAGAACAGACACGCCGGATGGGTACCGTATATAAACCGTACATTGCCGTATTTCACCGGACAGTGTCCGGTTTCAGTCCATTTCCTCAATCCGGTGAGGTCTGACTGGGGCTTTATGGAAGAGGAGAACCGGTCATGGAGGAGACAGAATATAAAATAATCACTACACTATATATATTTGTTATTTCTTGAAGATTTAAACTGCCTATCATGGATAAGTCTGAATCGACTTGTTTTCACCATTAGACAGTTTGTGGTTAGAAAGCCCGAGCCTACACTTTTACCGACCCAAGGGATTTTTAACCTCCCACATAGACATGGTATGAGAGCAACCGGCCTTTGATGACACTGTAAGTTATACACAGCAGTGGAAATCCAAATTGGCAGAGGTGGGGGGAGGGGCATGGGGAATTGAACCACCAACCTTCATATTAGGAGTCTGACCTAGAAAGAAGTCAGACACTCTAGCCACTCTGCCACAGAGAACACCACAATATTATTAATTATAAAGAAGTAATTATCTTATATGCCTTTATACTCACATACTACGTTTACATACATGTTAGCTTGGCCCTGACAACACATATTTTGAATTCCAAAGTGCAACTTGAATGAAAATCCACTTGGGTTTCTTTGTGAGTTTCAGGAAAGTGAGTAAAGCTGACACCAAGGTCCGGTTCCTCGGGATTGACGTAGACTCCTTGAGCCTTGAGCTCAGTCTTCCCCAGGACAAACTTTCAAAGACAATAAAAGTCCTGCACGGTCTTCAGGGACGTAGGAAAGCGTCCAAGAAGGAACTCGAGCAGGTGGGGGGCATACTGGCCCACTGCTCTAAGGTCATTAGAGGTGGTAGAACATTCACGAGGTGCATATATGACTTGATGGCCAGGCTTAAACAACCTCATCATAGAGCCCGACTAGGCAAGGGGATAACGGAGGACATAGACTGGTGGTTACACTTTGCGAGGCGATTTAACGACAAGGCCAGGATCTTGGGGAAGTTCGCTCCAGTAATAGCAACTTACAGCGATGCCTCTAAGTGGGGATTCGGAGCCCTCCATGGTCACGACTGGTTAGTTGGCTCTTTTATCGACGGAGCCAACAGACTTCTCGGTTCCTATGCCGGCCACCACCACCTCCTCCCTCCATCTGACATAGGCTCGTCCCACATCAACATTCAGGAAATGTGGGCGGTCTATGCAGCCTGCCTTCATTGGGGTACAGGCTGGGCCAACAGCACAGTCATGATAGTGACCGATAGTGAGGTTGTTCGGGCAGCGCTGAACGCGGGCAGGTCCAGATGTAAGGGGATCATGTTTTTCCTCCGCAAACAGAACCGAAGGCTAAGGGAGCAAACCCTAAACAGAAAACCATGTCACTGTGGCAGCATCAAGGGCGGTTGATGTATGGAACTCCCAACATCTCCCGACCAGCCACTGCATGGACGAATAGTTTTGCACCTGTCTGGACATGTTCTTGCCAGTGTGAGACCTCTACTTGCTCCCCGAGAGAGTGCCGCTGGTAACTTGCAAAAGCCAGCAGCACTTCACCACTTTTGCAGGCAGCTTTCATGAAATTAATGAAAGCAGTCTTTGTCATATCACGACCGACAGCACGATTATGATGATATATATATATATATATACTACACTCCCCCCTGGAATTGTAAGCCTTATAAATAGTTTACATCCATAAGTCATTTAATGTTTACAATTACATATACACAAGCGATTCATTTATATACATACGCATGGTAGATTCAACGACCATACAGCAGTCAACCTGTACAGGTTCTGTTCATGGCAACCAGTGTCATGGGGGCGAGGATGATGAAAATGGGAAATATTTCACCGACAGCAAAATTCGCACCCACACTTCTTGCAATTTCGGGGGGGGGGGGGTGCTAAGATGCTAGCCATTACACCACCTAGGCTCCCTCCTACAATCAGCCTATCCACGCCCACCCGTAGGTGATTCCTTGCCTGAGAGGTCGGTTCAGATTGCTACATTTCTAAGAGTATGCCTAACTCTGCAGAAAACAAGGATGGCCGAATGAGTTAGAGCGTTTGTCTCCCGTGATGGTAGATCGTGGGGTCGGGGGTTCGAACCTGGTCGAGTCAAACCAATGACTTAAAAATTGATACTTGTCGCTTCCTAGCCAGGCGCCCGGCATTATTAGGATAGGGCAACGACTGGTTGGCTCGGTGTCAGGATAATGTGACTGAGTGAGATACCAGGTCATGGTGCTGGTGGCCTGGTTTCCCAGTGGGACAGCACTATAAAGTCGCCATGAGTGTGCACTGTCACAATTCGGTACCAGTCCTGATATGACCTTAGATGTTGCTAGGATGCAAGACAACAACAAAGAAACATTAATTTTAGCGAGACTACCACCGTTAATATTTTGACGGACAATATTTGGGGTAGAGTAAAGAGAAACAGTTACTTGTAATGCAGGGAGTCCCTCCCTAAATATACACCGGGAGATGATGAGGTGTGGGTGGAAGGGTGGGTAGAGGGTGCGGGTAGGTGTGTTGGGGTGGGATGAGGCAGACGGGGAGGGAGGGTGGCAGACGGGGAGGGGGGGATGCAGACGGGGAGGGAGGGGGCGCGGGGAAAGAGGGAAGGGGGCAGTGGGGGTTTGAAGGGGGGAGACGGTGAGAGGGGGGCAGACTGGGAGGGGAGGGGGCGGGAGGAAGTGGGAGGGGGAGACGGGGGAGGGATGGGGGCTAACGGGGAGGGAGGGAGGGGGGGCGGGGAGGGAAGCGGCGGGAGCGAGTGGAGCGGCGGCCGGCCCGGCGCGAGGTAACGCCAGGTGGCGCCTGCTAGCTCCAGGCGCGGGAGCCAGGAGGAGGAGGTCCGAAAAAGGAGCCTTGGCTCCTGCAGGCATCACGCGGGCGGCACTGATGTTATTTGGAGTCGGCGGCGACCCGGGGACCAGGATGCGGAGCAGCTCCTCCGCAAGGTGCCCCCCCCCCCCCCTTCAAGTCTATCTTGCGCACCTGATTGGCTGCGGGGAGGTCATGTGGGAAGCGGGTTTGGTTCATAAGCCGGCCGGTTTGTGGCGGGCATACCGTCAGCGTGCTTGCTCTCTTCCCGACTGGACTGGATCGCTGAGTGTATCTCATAGTAGACAGGTAGCTACCACCTGTAAGTACATTACCGTTTGCCTCCTGGTTCCCGCTCCACCTCACACACCTGAACTCCGGACCAATCCAACCAACCAACCAACCAACCAACAGACCACCCGAGTTTGTCTTCTCACTCTTTCACCAATCCACCAATTATCCATTACGCATTGAATTTAGCTGTCTGAATTCACTCTGATTTTACCTCTTTACAATGGACTTCACTGACTTCCCTAGTATTAGTTATCTGCAGTGGAAGACTTACCCACTGTTACATATCTGCAGTGGAATACTTTGTCATTGTTACATTTTTGCAGTAGAAGACTTTGCTAGTGTCACCTATCTGCAGTGGAAGACTTCCCTAGTGTCAGATATCTGCAGCGAAAGACTTTCCTAGTGTTATCTATCTGCAGTGGAAGACTTTGCTAGTGTCAT
Organism: Branchipolynoe longqiensis; assembly: GCA_030323885.1. Classification (NCBI taxonomy): domain Eukaryota; kingdom Metazoa; phylum Annelida; class Polychaeta; order Phyllodocida; family Polynoidae; genus Branchipolynoe; species Branchipolynoe longqiensis. The sequence continues at coordinate 22,040,415 of CM059186.1, forward strand.
CTATCTGCAAAGGAAGACTCCCCTAGTGCTATCTATCTGCAGTGGAAGACTTTTCTAGTGCTATCCATCTGCAGTGGAAGACTTTGCTAGTGTTATCCATCTGCAGTGGAAGACTTTGCTAGTGTCATCTATCTGCAAAGGAAGACTCCCCTAGTGTCATCTATCTGCAGTGGAAGACTTCCCTAGAGTTATATATTTGCAGTAGAAGACTTTGCTAGTGCTATCTATCTGCAGTGGAAGACTTTGCTAGTGCTATCCATCTGCAGTGGAAGACTTTCCTAGTGTCATCTATCTGCAAAGGAAGACTCCCCTAGTGTCATGTATCTGCAGTAGAAGACTCCCCTAGTGTTATCCATCTGCAGTGGAAGACTTTCCTTGTGTCATCTATCTGCAGTGGAAGATTCCCCTAGTGTCATCTATCTGCATTGGAAGACTTCCCTAGTGTCACCTATTTGCAGTAGAATACTTTATTAATGTCAAGTATTTGCAGTGGAAGACTTCCCTAGTGTTACCAATCTGCAGTAGAAGACTTTACTAGTGTCATCTATCTGCAGTGAAAGACTTCCCTAGGGTCATTTATCTGCAGTGAAAGACTTCCCTAGTGTCACCTATTTGCAGTGGAAGACTTTGCTAGTGTTATTTATCTGCAGAAAAAAACCACCTTTTGACTGAAAGTTCTCTTTTGAAATGAAGAAGAAAAAGGGCAGCGGTTCAAACACCCCGTACTAAGTCTTCGGTTTGAGACAGCCAGAAGTCGAACCTCCCTGGACGGAATCTTGTGATTTCCGAATAAAGAGAGTTTATGAATAAAAATAAGTAAAATCTGGCCGTGCCTTAACATGACAGTCTACACTATGACCTCCCCCCGAGCAACCCTCATTTCCAGACCCCCTCCAGCAACCTCTCGTAGGATAGAATCTAGTATCCATCCAGTCACCCTTGGCCTCAGTTTATCTACTTGGGTTTTACACCCTGGTAACATCCAAGGGCATTGACTTTTGACAGTGCGCACTCATGGTGACTTTATAATGCTGCCTCACTGGGAGACTAGGCCACCACACCACCACGATCTGATTTCCTACTCAGTCACAGCTAACCAGCCCATGCCCTATCCTAGTAATGCCAAACACCAGGCTAGGTACCGATAAGTATAAATTGTGTAAGTCATTGGTTTGACTCATCCGGGATTCTACTTCCTGACCTTTTGCACAGGAAGCCTGCACTTTTACCGATTTGGCCAACGCTCTCACTTGCAATTCGACACTAAAGGTCATGGAAGCTGCCTGTGTTTTTACGTCCTAGCAACTATTTATCAGCAGGTTGGTGGCGACTTTATAGTGCTGTCACATTGAGACATCTAAGGTCATATCAGGATGGGTACCGACTTGTGACATTGCATACTATTGGTGACTTTATAGTGCTGCCCCACTGAGAAATCAGGATGCCAACACCATGACCCAATTTCACACACAGTCACATTATCCTGAAACTGAACTAACCAGTCCTTGGATATCTCACTCACATTATCCTGACATTGACATTGCCATTGACATTGCTATTGAAATTTCACTGGCAGGCGAGTAGCATACATTTTGAAGCTCTTTAGTTTGACTCGGCAAGGGATCAAACCCGACACATGCCGCATGGGAAGCTGACACTTTAACCACCGGACCATCCAAAGCTGGGCTAAACCCAGTTGGCCTTCTTTTTTGTTTTCTTTAATGGGAGCTTATGAGCCGATGTGGAATCTGAGCTGGGTGGAATCTTATCAAAGTAAAAATGTTTTTAAACCTCATGCCAACAAACAAGTAAAGTGGAACTGCAACTGGAGAAGATGCACGGTGTCTAGACGATGAGTGAGGGGTGGGGGGGGGGGGGAGGTTGGCAGTAGATGGGAGAGGGACATCAGTTTATTATTGGATTTACCTGATACCTTTTTATTTCTAGTTTTCAAATTTACCAGAGTAGATGGGAGAGGGACATCAGTTTATTATTGGATTTAGCTGATACCTTTTTATTTCTAGCTTTCAAATTTACCGGAGTAGATGGGAGAGGGACATCAGTTTATTATTGGATTTAGCTGATACCTTTTTATTTCTAGCTTTCCAATTTACCGGAGTAACAAACACATGTAGACATTTCCAGGACTTGACTTTGTTTGGGCGAAAGGGGATCATCAGGACCAGCATTATAATCAAAACCATACAGTTACACATAGTTCCATTGGGTGCCAATTTGTGACCAGGTTGGAGAGCTTACCTCGTTTTACTTATAGCTATCTATGGTGGTCATTTGACCCCCGATTCAATTACCAGGGTCGAATTTTATATAGGATTAATTTGCAGTTTGACAAATCTGGTTGTGGCGCACTGCGATTTTGGGAGTTTTCATAGTGGTATATATATATATTTTTTTTTTTCTTGAAGATTTATACTGCCTATCATGGATAAGCCTGAATAGGCTTGTTTTCACCATTAGACAGTATGTCGATAGAAAGCCCGAGCCTACACCTTTACCGACCCAAGGGATTTTAAACCTCCCACACCACATAGACATGGTATGAGAGCAACTGGCCTTTGATGACGCTGTAAGTTATACACAGCGGTGGAAATCCAAATTGGCAGAGGTGAGGGCACAGGGAATCGAACCACTGACCTTCAGATTAGGAGTCCGCCCTAGAAAAAGGTCAGACACTCTAACCACTCCGCAACAGAGAACACCACAATATCACTATAAAGCAAAAGATTATGTCTAAATACCTGAATATACAGTGATAGTGCACATTGATGGTGGCTTTATAGTGATACCGCATTGAGATGCCATCTACCTGCACTGGGATGCCATCCCGACTGATTGTCGCATTATTATCGCATTATTATCCTGACACTGAGACACTCAGTCGTTGTTCTATCCTACTGAATTTGAGTGTCGGGCTAGGTGGCGGCAAGTATCAAGGTTAGCACTAGGTGGTAGCGACAGCAAGTATCAGGTTTGTGAGTTGGCTTGACTCAGCTGGGATTGGCTTACCTGACCTGAGGATATCTTCGCTGACCTACTGCTACGCGGGAAGCAGGTGTTCTCTTCACCTTGCCATCTGAGCTGATGCTTGCAGGCTGTGCTACTAATACTACTGGACCATGTGTTCCTTCAAATGCAGTGGCCAAGGTGGTAGAGCGCAGGCTTCCCGTGTGGAAGGACAGGAGTTCCAATCGCGGTCGAGTCAAACCAATAACTTATCAAATTTACACTTGTCATCGGGAATTCCAATCCTGGTCGAATCAAACCAATAACTTATGAAAAATGTATACTTGTCGCTACCTAGCCTGGTGTTTGGCATTACTATGATAGGGCAAGGACTGGTTAGCTCAGTTTCAGGATAATGTGACTGTGTGGGAAATTGGGTCATGGTGTTGGCAGCCTGATTTCTCAGTGGGGCAGCACTATAAAGTCACCAATAGTACACAATGTCACAAGTCGGTACCCATCCTGATCTGACCTTAGATGTTGCCAGGACGTAAAACTCTAACAACCAATCAATTTTGAATAAAAACAGCCAACTTTAGATATATTTGAAGTGAAAACATGGGAAATAATTTTGGTGTGCACACCGAAATGCTGGACATTATGAGCTTGTGTGGCTTGCAGCATTGGTTCTATTAAATTGACGTAATATTCCTTCCACGCAGGAATATATGCTTAATAAGTGCGTCAGTATATAAGCTGAATATATAGGATCAAATATAGGAAATAGTTTTGGTTTAGAAAAAGTTATGGTTTCATGAGTTTATGTAACTTTAAGGTGGCAGTAGTAACATGACCAACACAACTTTACTAATTCGCAATTACCATGATCAACTGTGACTAGTGATACTTTACATAGCTTAAAGCGAAGATTCCTTATACGTTGTATGCGGCATGCGAATGCGAATGAGGCAACAAATCGAAAAGCATGTAAATGAATAGTGCTGCTTCCATACGTCCGAATGCGAATACAAACGGGAATGCGAATGCGGCAAATGGATCAACCCATGGACCGATCGGTGCGAATGCGAATGCGAATACTGCTGCATTTGGCATAGAAAACAATAGTAACTTTGATCTTCCTTCACAAATTTGGAGGAAAAACCCCCAAAAATGTCATGGGTAACTTTTTTGGCTTGTTTTTTTGTTTAACCATATCCCAGCACAAAAAGTAAACATCGGCTATTGGGGGTTGGCATATATCTATTCCGCATATACCACATTCGCATTCGCATGCCGCATGCCACATACCGCATATAAGGAATCTTAGCTTAAAGCTGCATAGTCCGATGAAGCATCAACTTTTGAAACCAAAACAATTATCTAGAGTTGATTCTATATATCTAACTTAGATACTGAGGCACTTATTAAACACTTGTCGCCACTATAAGAAGGAATACTGAGACAGTTTAATAGAAGCTGTTGCTGCCGAAGCCTATCGTGTCAGAGTTTTGGCGTGCTTGCCAGAACTAAGTTGACACATTTGCACTTCAAATCTCTCAAAACTTAGCCATCTAAAATAAACGTTACTTCAAGCTAAAATAAGGTAGATTGTAACAATCAATTTAATGTATTTATTGGACTATGCAACTTTAAAGCAACATATTCTCTGGGAGTTCCTTACGGCTCAACTCTGGTCTGAGGGTCTTTGTGGTCACGTGGTGGCTAATTGTGTTATTCAGCCCTAATGACGTCATTAGTTGATTGATTGATTGATTGATTGGTGGTTGCTTTACGCCGTGTCGGCAGCATAGGCCATATTCACGGCGAGAATATGGCCTATGCCATTAGTTGTTTAGAGTGATGCCGATCATGGAATACTTACAGTCTTGGACAGTACTGCAAACCCCATCACTTCAAGTGAATTTGAAACCTTTTGATATTGCCTTATATTTCATAACTATGTTAAGTTAGGTTAATCATTTACTTCCATTTGTGACGTCACAAATCTAATAATAAATAGCCATATGGTACTCAGGATTGATAGGTCAACAATACATGATTTCCACGATGCATGCGCAGAGGATAATCCAGACTGGACTTGTAGGTCACAGTATCTGTTGAGAGGCAATTGAGGCTCTGTAAACACTGGCTTCATATTGAGCAACTGACACAGTCTTTTCGGCACAAATGTGTATTTATAGAGAAAACATACTTACCATTTTTAAATCATTTTTGATAATTATAGCTGTATCCTATTGATTGATTGATTGATTGATTGATTGAAAAGCTTGATCGTCAGTGTAAAACAACACAGTGATACACTGTCGACCCACATCACAAGTGTCGTTTCCTATCACCAGGGGCCGTATGCATGACGCGGTGTTAGCGAGCCAAAACTGGTTTTGGCCGGGAAAACTCAGTACGCAAGGAGTGGTGTTAGCGCAAACACACCGAGTGTAAGCTAACATCGCATCGTGAATATGGGCCCAGGTGTTGTACTAGTCAAGAAAATCGTGAATTCATCTATACAGTGAATGAGCTTAGGCGACTATTACACGAGCGGTGGCAGGTGGCGCCACTGTCGGAGCTGAGGTTGAGTAGGCTGAAGCAGTAGATGATTAGCCCAGGGTCCAGCACCCAATGACTGAGAGGGGAGCTGAGGAGCTGGAGGGGGGGGATTCTGGGATATTATATGCATATAATTCTTATACAGCATAGGTATGTGTGTATATCACTATATGTATGTATGTATATATGTATGTTTAGATGCATATATGTGTCTATGCAAGAAAACAAAATGGCGTACTACAAACCCCATCACTTAAAGTAAATTAAAACCTTTTGACGTTGTCTCATATTTTCGAACCTATGTAAATTAATTGTGACGTCACAACACTACCAATAATTTGCCATAGGGTACTTAGAATATAATTATATACGTGTGTATATGTATATGTACTATAATTTCTATAATTTATTTTGTGGATATCAATAATGGCGGTCCCTTAATGTTTCTCTTTAACCACTCTCTTACCACCTTAAAGCTTCATAGTCCGATGAAATATAAAATTTTCAAAACCAAACCAATTATCTAGGTTTTATTTTACATATCAACCTTAGATACTGATCCACTTATTAAGCATTTGTTTCTGCGTAGAAGGGAATACTGAATCAATTTAACAGAACCTGTTACTACAGAAGTCTATGGTGTCAGAGTTTTGGCAAGCTTGCCAAAACTAATTTTCCATGTTTGCACTCAAAATATCTGAAAAGTTTATCACTTAAAATAAAAGTAAATTTGAACTAATGGAAAGTAGATACTAGTGATCGATCTAATATATTTATCTCAGAAAAAAAATACAGAAATTCAAAACCATCGGACTTTGCAACTTTAACTTCCGTGTTATTTACTGCAGAGCGGACATTCTCTTCTCCCCTGCCTCCTATATGCAGTGAGTCAAGTGTCACTCTGCTCACTTATATGTGTGTAAATATGTATGTATATGTATATATGTATGCATATATGTATGTATACATGTGTGTATATATGCATATGTATGTGTATATGTATATGCATGCATGAAAACAAAATGGCGTTCTTTGCGGGACCAGCATTGACAGAAGTTGTGATGAGTAGGTAAGCCAGGTCTGGGTGAATGTTGGTGAAGTGAGAAAGTGTGTTGGCACGGGGAAGAGGGAGCGGGGGAGGGAGGAGGAGACTGAGGGGAGGCTGGCGGGTGGAGTTTGCCGGGGGGGGGGGGGGCGGGGGTGTGCTCGGTGCAAGAGGCGAGTGTCAGAAGGACTGCTCAGCTCGTTACATGCGCATTGGACCTGTTGAGTTTGCAGTGCTATTTATAACCACAAAGGCCAGTCTGTGACCCCCAACTTCCGCTCCCACACCCACCCACAACACTCACTCCCACATTTCCTATCCTAGATATATAAAAAAAATGTGCCAATCATATCCTCGCGCACACAGACACACATCTTCCCACATGGGAGAAAAAATGTTCCTCTACTGCTTTTTGGGGAGCAGGATGTGGCCATGACACATAGTGGGCGTGCCTTGGAGGCGGGGTGAGGGGCGTGGCAGGGGCGTAGGAACTGGTAGTGTGTGGAGCATGCGCGAAAGAATTATGCTAAGCGCAGGCCCCTGGAGTTTAATAGCCTAGCTCTACGATTATGAATTCACCCCACCCCCCAACCCCTGTATGTCCATTAAATAGGTAATTTTATCTTTCTTTTTTTTGTCCATTAGTTGTTTAAGCAGAGGAAATTTCAGTCATAGACAACTGGTCTTCCTCATTCCACTGCTGGTCAATAGAAAGCCTGAGCCTACACTTTTACCAACCCAAGGGATTTTTAACCTCCCACACCACATAGACATGGTATGAGAGCAACCGGCCTTTGATGATGCTGTACGTTATACACAGCGGTGGAAATCCAAATTGGCAGAGCTGGGGGCACGGGGAATTGAACCGCCGACACTCAGATTAGGAGTCTGACCTAGAAAAAAGTCAAACACTCTAACCACTCTGCCACAGAGAACGCCACTTATTATTAGGTATATTAGTTGATTAAAGTTGCATGGTCCGATGGTTCCAAGTTTCTGTCATTTTTTCTCTGAGATAAATACATTAAATTGAAGGTTACAATCTACCTTACTTTAGTTTGAAGTAACTTTTATTTTAGATGGCTAAGTTTTGAGATATTTGAAGTGCAAATATGTAGAATTAGTTTTGGCAAGCACGCCAACACTCTGACATCATAGGCTTCAGCAGTAACAGGTTCTGTTAAACTGTCTCAGTATTCCCTTTTAGTTTTATAAAGCAACACATGCTTAATAAGTGCCTCAGTGTCTAAGTTAGATATGTAGAATCAAATCTAGATAACAGTTTTGGTTTTGAAAATGTGATGTTACATCGGACTATGCAGATTTAAGCGATGGACATTTCAATCGTGGATAACTGGTCTTCTTTATCCCACTGTTCTATACCCTATCCTAGTAATGCCGAACGCCAGGCTAGGTAGTGACAATTATCAATGTTGTCATTGGTTTGACTTGGCCAGGGTTCGAACCTGGGGGTTCGGATCGCTCAACCTACTAAAACGGGAGACGGACTCTCAACTCATTCTGCCATCCCATCTGGTATTGGATTTAACACGCATATTAATATGATTAGTTGGTAGTATTTTACATTGTACTTAGATAATTGTCCGTAGAAGATAAACTAAATTGTAAATAGTGGTGGAGGGGGGGGGGGGGCACCCCGGAGATTATGTTTTGAGGGCGTAGTTCTTATCATGACAACATGCATGTTTATTTTTTTTAAGTGAAAACTAATCTCAAGCTTAATAAAAGTGAATCTTTTATGACAACTAATCTCAAGCTTAATAACGGTGAATCTTGTATGAAAACTAATATCAAGCTTAATAATGGTGAATCTTGTATGAAAACTAATCTCAAACTTAATAACGGTAAATCTTGTATGAAAACTAATCTCAAACTTAATAACGGTGAATCTTGTATGAACACTAATCTCAAGCTTAATAACAGTGAATCTTGTATGAAAACTAATCTCAAGCTCAATAACGGTGAATCTTGTATGAACACTAATCTCAACCTTAATAAAGGTGAATCTTGTATGAAAACTAATCTCAAGCTTAATAATGGTGAATCTTGTATGAAAACTAATCTCAAGCTTAATAAAGGTGAATCTTGTATGAAAACTAATCTCAAGCTTAATAACGGTGAATCTTGTATGAAAACTAATCTCAAACTTAATAACGGTGAATCTTGTATGAAAACTAATCTCAAACTTAATAACGGTGAATCTTGTATGAACACTAATCTCAAGCTTAATAACGGTGAATCTTGTTGAAAACTAATCTCAAACTTAATAATGGTGAATCTTGTATGAAAACTAATCTCAAGCTTAATAAGGGTGAATCTTGTATGAAAACTAATCTCAAGCTTAATAATGATGAATCTTGAAGGTATCCTTTTAGGTCGTTACTGGGGTCACACTGTTTTACACAAATTATTAGAGAAATTGCATTATCATGAGCTATGATGCTAATGTTATATAATGCTAACACCTTGAATATATAACAATATAACATATAGTCTGTGTGGGGGGAAACTGTTGACAGAAGGTGTGGACGTGGCATGGGTTCTATTTTAAATAATGTAGCCAACTGCTTCTAGAAGTCACTCATAGGTGGTAGCATTAAATACTGCACAATAAAAATAGGCCCACCGAAGAAAAATTAAACAAAATCAGCTGGCTTGGATTAAAATACCCCATCCCGAGAGCACTGCGATAAATGTAGATGAATCTCTCTCCACTCCGACCACCTCCGCCCCATTGGACATCTGCCCACACACCCGCCTCTCCCCCCCCCCCCCCGCCCCCCACTCCCTCTCCTCTTCACACACAAACCTGGTCGGGAGTTCGGTTCCCGGTCAAGTGAAACCAATGACTTTAAAATTGATACTCGTCGCTTCCTAGCCTGGCGCTCAGCATTAATAGGATAGGGCAAAGACTGGTTAGTTCAGTGTCAGGATAATGTGACTGAGTAGGATATCGGGTCATGGTATGAGTGGCCTGATTTCCCAGTGGGGCAGCACTATAAAGTCACCATGAGTGTGCACTGTCAGTGTCACAAGTCGGTGCCCATCCTGATATGACCTTAGATGTTGCCAGGACGTAAAACTCCAACAACCAACCCCTCCACACCCCCCACACACACCACCACCACCATCACCGCCACCCACCACCACAACCTGCGGCAGCCGGTGTTATTTCCGCATGTACCCGTACCTGAGCTGCTCGGCTCGCCCGGTTCCTGGGCGAGCGCCCACCTCGGTTCTCTCCATACCTCTGCTATCTTTAGGTACCGCCAGTACCACCAGCACCACCAGCACCACCACCACAACCAGCACCACCACCACCACCACCACCGCCCAATTACTACAACCCCCTCTTCCGTCCGGAGGCAGTCCCGCCTCAGCGTAGCGTGTGCCAATGCCGCCGTGGGGGGGGGGGGGGGGGGGGGGGGGGGGGGGCGCATTGGCTTGAACAGACTGTACATGTACGACTAGTCGTAGCTCTTTGTGCAGCAGCACCGCTTCACACCGCCCACGCTTCCGCATCCGCCCATCACCCGCAACCCCTCCAATCCACACCCCACCGCGACACTGCCACCAATGTCCTACACCATCTTCAGTTTCTCCTATTCCTAACAGTAACATGCTTATTATGATTAGTTGGTTCGTTGTTGGGAGTTTTACATCCTGGCAACATCTGAGGTTATATCAGGATGGGTACAGAATTGTGACAGTGCACTCTCATGGTGACTTTATAGTGCTGCCCCACTGGGAAATCGGGCTGCCGGCAACATGTCCCAATATCCCACTCAGTCACATTATCCTGACACTGAGCTAATTAGTCCTTGCACTATCTATTAATGGCGAGCGCTAAGCTCTATGGTCATATCAGGATGGGTACCAACTTCTGACAGTGCACACTCATGGCAACTTTATAGTGCTGCCCCACTGGGACACCAGACCACCAGCACCATGACCTGATATCCCACTCAGTCACATTATCCTAACACTGAGCCAACCAGTCCTTGCCCTATTCTAATAATGCCAAACATCAGGCTAGAAATCGACAAGTATCAATTTTTAAGTCAATGGTTTGACTCGACCAGTCCACCAGTCCTTCATGACAGCTTCAGCTTACACGTCAGAATGTGGAGGGAGGCGGTGAATACACACACACAAAGTGGCATTTTTTCTCATGTAATTTTGTACTCCGACAACCAACCAACATAAGTAGTTTTGGTGGGTTTTTTTTGTGACAAGTTTTTTATTCTGCCCATAATGTATAAGCTCCCGTGAGGGTGCTTGTTTTCAATGCTGGACAGCTGTGATACTGGATTGGTCTGGTCCCCCACTCAGGAGTGTTTACTGATCTTTCTCGGTCGGTTAGTAGTTTTTATATTAGTTTTTTTGAATTTTCAAAGTTTTTTCCTAACCTGTATATGATAACTTAGCCTACTATGTACATCTACCCAGATGACATACAGGCTTGTGGGAGAGGTGTTTTCCCTGGTAATAGCCTATAGCATTAGCTTTTTATTTGCTATCGATGGTAAAACAGCTCCCATCGACGCCAAGTGCTCTCTACCTTGACTTAACTTCTGTCTTTTCTTTGTATGTTGCAGAATCACAATGGGTGAGGTAAGTAGCGGTTCTTTCCACACAATTATTCAACCTGTGTTTGTTATTAATTGTTCATGTTAGTTATAACATGGGTAATTCACGGGCTAGGACCGATGGCTACTCACCATAGGAATAACATTAACTCCCGATGGTGGCGCCACCTCCCGTTAACCGGGCAATCCCTCGCCTTGAACCATTGAGCACTGGATAAAAGATTCACCCCCTACTTGTAGTACAGGGGTGAATACCAACCCTACATAAAAGCTGGCGAAAACTGCTTTAGTATGGAACAGAAAGTGGAATCTATGGTTGCAGTATCAGATGGCTACTTATATCGGCACAGAGTTAATGAAATGGAAGAGAATGCAAAAATACAAGATGGCGGTGATAGAACGCTGTCGATTTCACTTTTAACGTTCATTAAATTATATGTTTTATTATATTTTTCATATCAGAAGTAGCGGATAAATATGAATATGTATGTGGAGAATATATTTTGCTTCTTAAATTAAGAATTTATCAGCTCAGTTCATTTCGCCTATAATCATCTATCGGTGGTTTTTGGTCAGCCGGTGGAGCCCCCTAGCAGAACTCTGCCGAACTGACCACTTAAATAAGAGCTGGCGCCCCGTTCCTCCCCACCAGTACAATTGAGGATTTGCATCAAACAATTGGCACCACATGATCAGTGCCTCGTTGGCCATCATGGTTGGATAGAAAATCCAGCATAACACTGCCGATGCAGCAGCGGTGTCAATATCGCTTGGATTTTGGGTTTAATTTGACCGAATTTCACTTTTTGTGTAAGTTATTTTCATAAATAACATTATTTCAACCTCCGAGTGAATATTCACTGGAGGGTTCAAATAATGCTATTTATAAGCATAACTAACTCAATAATTAAACGCAAAATCCGACTGAAAGTACAGCAACAATGGCAATAACGCTGCCGATGCGGCGGTGGTGGCTTTAATATCGCTTGGATTTTGGGTTTAATTTGACCGAATTTCACTTATTGAGTAAGTTATGCTTCTAAATAGCATTATTTCAACCCTGCAGTGAATATTCATGGTTCTAAATAACATAATTAGATCGTAGCAGTGAATAGATTTGTGCTTTTTGTTATCTTTACACACACTTGATAGTAGAAGGAACTGCTCTTATCCAACCACGATGCAGGAGTAGCATGATGCCTACGTCACACGCAAATCCTCAATACCACCTGACCTCACGTCACTTCCCCAAGCACCGCCATCACAACTGTTCCAGCCTCCACACCGCCAACATCTCCACGTTTTCCCCCACCCACCCACACCAATGTTAGAGCTTAGTGAACATAAAGGACTGAGGGTTTTTTTGTTGTTAAATAAATTTTTTTATTGAGGCTGTATTTATTCTGTCCATAGCATGCAAGCCTGGGTACCCATGCTTGTTTTCAATGCTGGCCAGCTGTAGTGTTGGTGTTGTCTTACCAGACAGTAGCTGCTGATAAGTTATTTGATTGTCTGCATTTCAGTAGCAGATAGATAGTAGTAGCCTATGTTACTTTTTTGGGCCCTCTTGGCATTGTATTTTTAGTCAAGGACATTTTTTTTTTTGGTTTTTATTTTTGTACATTTGTTGTTGTTGTTTGTTTGGGTCTGGCCCCTCTGGAAATCTGACTCGGTGCGGAGAGAGGGTGGGGTTGACCTTTTTCGGAGGGGGGGGGAGGGTGCTGACTTGGGCTTAAAGCTGCATAGTCCGATGAAGCATAAAATTTTCAAAACCAAAACAAATATCTCAATTTGATTCTACATATCTAACTTAAAATACTGGTGCACTTGTTAAACATTTGTCACCACATAGAAGGGAATACTGAGACAATTTAATAGAACTTATTACTGCAGAAACCTATGGTGTCAGAGTTTTGGCAAGCTTGCTAAAACTAATTTTGCTTGTTTGCACTTCAAATATCTCAAAAGTTAGCTATTTAAAATAAAAGTTACTTCAAATGAAAGAAGAGTAGATTATAACGATCAGCCTAATATGTTTATCTCAGAAAATGACAGAAACTCAAAACCCATCGGACTATGCGACTTTAAACTCATTTAACCGATAATGAGAGATAGAGACACTGAATCTTCACTTAAGCTGACTAAAAAAGAACACTAAGTAACAAGTAATGTCCATGTCTCGTGAATTAGTTAGAAACACCATTTTTGTAATAGCTTATTTTGTATTGAATATTTAAATTGAATTAATACCAATGCTTTCCTTCTCCATTTCTGCTGTCGATCTTTTTTTGGAAGGGAGGTGTTCTATTGGGGGTGGGTGGGTGGGTGGGTAGTGATACCTAATTGAAAGTAATACTGGTTATATAGATAGTTATTGTGCCATTGGGAGAAAACGATTGACGACCCCATCCTATTTGTGTCAATGAAAACGATCCCGTTCAGTTATGGTGTAATCAAGTTGCGGATGGTCCTGGGAATTATCTAAAATCCATGAATTCCATATTTGATATCAGTCCATTAACAAAGGAATATGCTGCCATATATACGCTAATGTTTCAATGTCTGCTTTCTCGCATGACGTAATCATCGCAAAAGGTTTTGTGTGTGTGTGTTTTTTTAAAGGAAAGTTAGCATTTAGTTCAATGTGCAGTGGTTGTCAATGACCACCATCCTCCAACTGACCAACACTCCCTCTCAAACTGCTCTGTATCGGAGATGATTGATTACACACTGCTCCTGGTCCTCATTAACCCACGACCTTCACTCGTCATTCAGGAAGACGCCAAGAGTCCTCCTCCCGAGGAGAAATCCAAGAAGGTACAGGTTATGGTTGAAACACTTAACAGTAACACTAACAGCATGCGGTGTTCTCACCATGACACAGAGGCACCTGCTACCAGTTCTCATATTCTTGTATTGTCCAGGTCTGCACTCGAAGTCACTATATGTGTATGTGTGAGTATTTGTGTGTACATGAGGGTATTTGTGTGTAAATGTGTGTTTGTGTGTACATGTGTGTATACGTGTGTATACATGTGTAAATGTGTGTTTGTGTGTACATGTGTGTATGTGTGTACATGTGGGTATTTGTGTGTAAATGTGTTTGTGTGAACATGTGTGTATATATGTATACCTGTGTATCTGTGTAAATGTGTGTTTGTGTGTACATGTATGTATTTCTGTGTACGTGTGTACATGTAGGTATTTGTGTGTAAATGTATGTTTGTGTGTATGTGTATACGTGTGTGTCTGTACATGAGGGTATTTGTGTGTAAATGTGTGTATGTGTGTACATGTGGGTACTTGTGTGTATATGTGCATACATGTGGGTATTTGTGTGTAAATGTGTGTATATGTGTACATGTGGGTACTTGTGTGTATATGTGCGTACATGTGGATATTTGTGTGTAAATGTGTTATGTGTGTACATGTGGGTATTTGTGTGTAAATGTGTGTATATGTGTACATGTGGGTACTCGTGTGTATATGTGTGTATTTTTGTGTAAATGTATTATGTGCGTACATGTAGGTATTTCTGTGTAAATGTGTTATGTGTGTACATGTGGGTATTTGTGTGTAAATGTGTGTATATGTGTACATGTGGGTACTCATATGTATGTGTGTATTTTTGTGTAAATGTATGATGTGTGTACATGTGGGTATTTGTGTGTAAATGTGTTATGTGTGTAAATGTGGGTATTTTTGTGTACATGTGTTATGTGTGTACATGTGGGTATTTGTGTATATGTGTGTAAATGTGCATAGGTGTGCATATTTATGTATATGTGTGCATATATGTGTGTATGTGGCTATGTTTGTATATGTGTGGATATATGTATAGATGGATACAATGTCATGTAGATATATATACATGAC
Source organism: Branchipolynoe longqiensis (assembly GCA_030323885.1). Taxonomy (NCBI): domain Eukaryota; kingdom Metazoa; phylum Annelida; class Polychaeta; order Phyllodocida; family Polynoidae; genus Branchipolynoe; species Branchipolynoe longqiensis. Next base: position 22,055,478 of record CM059186.1, read on the forward strand.
AGGCGTATACAAGTGTCTAGCTTGTGATTTCCAGGTGGAGTATGCCGATGGAATAAAATGTCATTGGAATAAAACGCGATAGAATAAAACACCATAAAAACATAATATATTTTAATAATAATATTTATTTTAAATTGTAATCTCAGGTGGTACGGGAACTTGTGGGCCATTACAGATCTTGCGATCCTATACCTGCAATTTTTCTAAAGTTATTTCCACGCAAGAAAGATTGCACGTGATAAGATTGCACGTGTCTTATCACTATCCATATATTGCGTATTTATATCTATATATACATATATATTGCATATATATGTATATATTGTAAAATTATGTATTCGGCTATATATATATATATATATATATATATATATATCGGTATTGTATACATGGATATAGCTGGTTAAGGGGCTGCCGTTATTTATATCCACATAATAAATTATATAGTTCATATATATATAAGTCAGACTCACGAAAATAGGCCAATCGGGGAAATTTGTTGGAATCGAGCATTGGATGTTGGCGTCGAAAGGCATAATTATAGTTTAGCATTGAAAGAGGTGTTGGAAAGTTCTTAAATTTATCCTGAATGTAAAGGTAGAGAAAATACAACAACCTTATGTGTTTCTAGGATAATTTAATATGAAACAAAGAAATGCACTACACTTTTAGAATTGCGATGCTGACATCTGTTAAAAGATGTCGCATTGACCATTGGATGTTGGCGTTGAACAGCATAATTATAGTTTAGCATTGACAGAGGTGTTGGAAAGTTCTTGAATTTATTCTGAATGTGAAGGTAGAGAAAATACAACAACCCTATTTGTTTCTAGGATAATTTAATATGAAACAAAGAAATGCACTACACTTTAAGAATTGTGATGCTGACATCTTAAATTGACCACCAATTGTCCCATTTTCATGAGGCTGACTCATATAAATTCGGAAATAACCAGAAGTGTTGGCAATTCGTGTTTCACATATCACAACACTTATGCAAGATTATGGAAAGAAAGCAAAACCAACATATTGCAACAACCTGGATTCACTTTCAATGTCATTATGAGAATGTTGTTTAGTATGTATCTGAACTTGTCTTTATGTGTAAGTATATATGTATATATATATATATATATATATATATATATATATATATATGGGTCAGCCTCACGAAAATGGGCCAATTGGAGGAAGTTGTGGGCGTCGATCATTGGATGTCAGCGTCGATCGGTATAATTATAGTTTTTAGCATTGACAGAGGTGTTGGAAAGTCCTTAAATTTATCCTGAATGTAAAGGTCGAGAAAATACAACAACCTTATTTGTTTCTAGGATAATTTAATATGAAACAAAGAAATGCACTACACTTTTAAGAATTGCGACGCCGACATCTTCAATTGACCACCGATTGGCCCATTTTCGTGAGGCTGACTCATATATATATATATATATATATATATATATATATTGTTTGTATGCCCTCCCAGATGTGCAAACATGTTTCTGTGAAAGTGTATCACATGTTGACCTAGTTTATGCTACTTGGCGCGTTTGAGTAATATCTTTCTTCAGTGACCCCTGAGATCTGCAAACTCCTGCCATTATGCAAACAATTTGTCAATGCTTCGTCTCATTTGACCTCCCTCCAATGACAATACATTTGCTGTGCTAAGACATTATTGCTCTGAATGTAGAGTTATCCTTTGAAGACAGGTACTACTGTTGTTGCAATCTGTTACAGTCTGTGTTGCTAGTTCGCGTAGATAAAGTTCATTTCAGACGCTGTTTTCTGTTTAATAAATGTGTTTCTGTTATAAATGAATGTTTATGTTTTAAGGCACACAACAATAGTAGTTGCATTAGCTTTGCTTCTACTGACCATGGATCTTTTGGTTTTAAAATTATGGAAGTATTCAAATTTTGAAATGGCATCGTTCATTTTAAAATTATACTTGATTCATTCATATGTAATGTATTACCTCAATTATTTGTATTTGTTCAAATCGCATCTTTAAGGCTTAAAGGGGCCAGTTATAGGTCGCTGAGATACCACCCGTACTCCGACAAATGCTCTCCAAGCATACGTTTGCTGGTTTTCAGTTTATGCAACTACATATGTGGGGGGAGAGTGCTGACATTGGTTGCCTCTGTTGTGTATTATTTAGTCCAGCAGCACTGACACTTTTAGACAAGCATGTAGAGAAAGAAATGTTAGAAATTGCAATCTAAAATGAAAAATATAAAGTTCAAATGTTTATTTATCACAACCAGCTACTTTTTGTGTGAATAATTGGTTAAATCATGTAGATTAATAGACTTTAAAAGTTGAATTGAGAGCTTTCTGTGGCTGCCATCTTGGTGGTTGCGATGGCTTCCGCTGTGTGTGGGGAACCTCTCTAGGTCATGTGATGAGGGAATCCCACCTATGATGTCATTCATACATCACAGACCTCAACTCTCCTCCCACATGTTCAGTGGCATGAACTGAACAAACTAAGCAAAGGTATTTTTGGAGAGCTTTTGATGCTGAATTCGTTTGTATCTGGGTTAGATATAACAGGCGACTTTAAGATTGATGATAGCGATATGTAATCATTTTAGTTTTGTTATGTTATATTTTCCTAAGTTTGCTTCTTCAAATCCTTTCTGTTGTCTTTGGCTCTATTCTTAAATCTGGTGATAATATAAGATAAGGATTCCTGTCATATCTCATATAACTACGCGACCACCCTCATGATAGCCCTATTGCATCACTACACAGTATAACCCCATTAAACCAAACTTGAAGGGACCCTAGACATATTTTGATTAACCGATCATTGGCTTAACCAAGCTTTGGCTTTGATTTTGACTTGTCTTTGGCAAAAAACGTGGGTGCATTATGAATGTAATATACAATGTATGTGGACACTTTGATTATTGTTTTTTTTAATGTAAATACAGTATAACCGCATTAAACCAAGCTAGGTTAAACCAAACGATCGGTTACTCCAAACTTTTTTCGGCGGCCGGGGACTTGTCATTTATTTGTTTCTAATGTAGATTGCAGTGAAATTGTCCTACCAAATATTTTACATGAGATAAAATACCACTTCAGGTATGTGTATTCACCAACACCCGCACCTTCCTGTTTCCATGCTGAAGCTGTGAACCGGCATGCAGGGTCACAGCTTTCAGCCCTCCCTGAGGGACCAGCATAACTCCACAATACATATTCTCCTGATTTGTCCTTGTTCACAAAACCATTGTATATCTTCATCACTATAAATGGACATTATACCGCGAATGTGCTAGTAATTATATACAATAAATTAGGTGTTATTGTGAATAAAATATGGCAATGTCATTCAGTTCTTTAATGGTCATTCTAAAGTTAACTTTCAGAATGAAAACTTAAAACTGAGATACTAACCCTTTTCAGAGAAAGCGTAATAGAGTGAGAATGGGAGAGTGAGAGAGATAAAGTGAGGAAAAGGAGGGGAGAGTGTGATAGAAGGAGAGCGAGAGAGAAGAAGAGTGGGGGAGAGAGAAAGTGGGGAAAAGGAGGGAGGGAGTGGAGAGGGGGATAGAAGGAGCGAAAGGGAGTGAAGGAGACTGGGAAAGAAAAGGAGAGTGAGGGAGAGAGAAAGGGAAGAAAGGGAGAAAAGGGAGGAAGAGGGGGAGAGGGGGATTGAAGGAGCGAAAGGGAGTAAAGGAAACTGGGAGAGAAAAGGAGAGTGAGTGACGGAGAAAGGGAGAAAAGGGAGGAAGAGGGGGAGAGGGGGATTGAAGGAGCAAAAGGGAGTAAAGGAAACTGGGAGAGAAAAGGAGAGGGAGGGAGAGAGAAAGGGCGAGAGGGGCATAGAAGGGGAGACATCTGATGTAGAGAGAGAGAAAGAGAGAGAGAGAGAAAGAGAGTTAGATTGAGAGAAGGGACAAGAAAGTTAATTCTTATGACGGTCCCGCTAGGATGCGCATGTAAAACAAAGATAAATTTCTGAATGCTTGCAACATTGTCATTTCCTTTTCGCTAACAGAAGAAAGAAAAGAAAGAAAAGAAGGAGAAGAAGGAGAAGAAAGAAGAGAAGAAAGAAGAGAAGAAAGAAGAGAAGAAAGAAGAGGCTGCAGCTCCTGCCGAGGAGGCGCCTGCCGCGCCTCCTTCTGGTGAGAAGAAGAAGCCGATTGGAAATGTCTTCGCTCTCTTCAACCAGAGCCAGATCCAGGAGTTCAAGGAAGCCTTCAGCTTGATCGACCAGAACCGCGATGGCTTCATCGATGAGTCCGATCTCGCAAACATGTTCCAGCAGACTGGTGAGATTTGTTGTAATGGTTGACTAAATGAACATTACATGTATAGCGACTGGACATGGTGGCTGATTCGGTTAGAGTGCTGGTTTGCTTCCCGTGTAGAAGCAAAGACCCTATAATACTAATACGGCTCACTCAGCCTGTCCTGTGTAATCAAAATGATCAAACCCACCACTTGGTGCGCTGGCTGTTCTCTTGGTTAAACAGTTGCTATATTATATGTATAAATGTATATATGAATGTGAAAGATGTGTGATGATGGCAATGATGATGATTATGCTGATGATGATGTGTATTTGTTCATAGCAATTTCATATTGATATGTATTCATACTTACCTATCTCATGTATAATATAATTGTATGTGTTTACATTTGAAACACCAACCAGCAGCCGGGCTGATCAAACCCACCACAAGGTGGCACTGCGAAATTGACATTCCCATGGGAGAGATAGGGAGTGAACCGTCTTAGTATTATAGGGTCTTTGGTAGAAGGTCAGGAGTTGGATGATTCCCAGTCGAGTCAAACTGATGACTTACACAATAATTGATACTTTTCACTACCTAGCCTGGTGTTCGGATTTACTAGGATAGGGAAAGGACTGGTTAGCTCAGTATCAGGAGCCGGCAAATATATGCAGTACGATAAGCCATAATATGAGTATAATAAGCTGGAAGATCCCATCTACTCCCCAGACACTAAGTCATCAGCTGGTTAGCTCTATTCATTAGGTCATTTACTGATATGATCTCACCTCCCTATGTGGCGCCACCTACTCGCCCATGCCTCTGTGGCTGTTTCACTCACTCACGGTACCGCTAAAAATATATATGGCACATATTGATCAATTCTTTTAGAACTTAACCTGTTTGAATCATACCATTATATATCTATACCTATCTATATGTATATATACTCATAGCAAGATTGCTTTCAGGTAGAGAAGCCGATCCCAAAATGCTGAAGGAGATGATTGCTGAGGCGCCTGGAACCTTGAACTTCACAAACTTCCTCACCCTGTTCGGTGAGAAGCTGCATGGAACAGACTCCGAACGCACCCTCACTGACGCCTTCAAGATGTTCGATGATGAAGGAAAGGGTGTGCTGGATGAAGAGTAGTAAGTACTCCAAGTGTTCCGAGTGAATCCCTGACTCAGTACTAGGACTCAATCACATCTGCTAATTCCTCCATTAGGCCTACCCCACCACGCCTCATGCCAAGGATCCCAGTCACACCAGGATTGCCACCGCTTCCGCCCTTTCGCGAACAAACAAAAAAAAACCACATCAGTTGAATCCCTAGTCACATTATGGCTTTCGACTGCTTGTGACCACTTTTGATCAAAGAACCCACAGTGACCAGCGACCTCGTTGCAACCAAAGCAGTGATCTCTGAGAAACCATTTTGGTCGCAAGGAGGTTTTTAGTGCCCTGGGCGAGTCATACCAATGACTTAAAAGTTTAGAGTTGTCACTTCCTAGCCAGGCGCTAAGCATTATTAGGATAGGGCAAGGACTGGTGTGCTCAGTGTCAGGATAATGTGACTGAGTGGGATATCAGGTCATGTTGCTGGCGGCCTGGTCTCCCAGTGGGGCAGCACTATAAAGCTGCAATAAGTGTGCACTGTCACAAGTCAGTACCCATCCTGATATGACATTAAATGTTGCCAGGATGTAAAACTCCAACAACCAACCATTTTCTATAAGTGTGACGTGACGCACATGCAGGGTTGGCCTTAGGAGCTGTGGGCGCCCAACTGGAAGCGTTTTCAGCAGAGCCTCCCATGCTTACAGTCTAGGTCTGTTTGGGCGAACTGATTTATTATAAACGTTATTTAGATGTTTTGCTTTGACAAAAAAAACACATTCAAAATGAAGAACATTGCGGGAAACAAATAAAGAGTTCAGGCACAAAACCCTGTAAACGACAATCCAAAAATTGAGTTTACAATAAAAGATTTTTTATCTACCAGTAATTTTAATTCTCCACCAAATCCATGTCTTGTGTTGAAATGGTTATGGAGCAATGAACAAAAAATATATATGAATGTAAAAAAATGAACCTTTTCAAGGTTTGGCTCCAAAGCTGATCTCAATTTTTGCACTGGTGTTTACAGGGTTTTGCACCTGGACTCCTCAAATTATCGTTTGGGGATTTCTAGCGCGGGGCTCCCTTTATTGGTGAGTGTGGGGGGGGGGGGGGGGGGGGAGCAATTGGTCCAATTGGCATGAAGCCGGCCTTGTGCATATGACTCACCTTAGTGCTGTAGTATCTTGGCTCCTGCTCCTATTAGGAACTCCTCTCCTTGACCTCTAACCTTTCCATGGTTGCACTAACTGACCTCGCTCGGATAGCCAACTGCTCACCCTCATACTCAAACCCCGTCCTGATATGATCTTAAATGTTGTCAGGACTTAAAACTCCAACAACTAACCATACTCAAACCAGACTATTGCCTACCCCATAAACCATGCTAATTACCTTACCAAACTATCAAGTCATTAAGTATATATATCATACCTTCCGGTGCTATCAACTCCTTAAACATATATCATACCTTTCCGAACTATGAACTGATTAAAGTTGCATAATCCGATGGCTTTGAGTTTCTGACATTTTCTGAGATAAATACATTAGGTTGATCATTATAATGTACCTTACTTTAGCTTGAAGGAACTTTTATTTTAGGTGGCTAACTTTTGAGATATTTGAAGTGGAACCATGCACAATTAATTTTGGCAAGCTTGTCAAAACTCTGACCCCATAGGCTTCTGCACTAACAGGTTCTATTCAAATGCCTCAGTATTCCCTTCTATGTGGTGACAAATGTTTAATAAGTGCACCAGTATCTAAGTTAGATATGTAGAATCAAATTTAGGTAATTGTCTTGGTTTTGAAAATTGGATATTTTCATCGGACTATGCAGCTTTAAACATATATCATACCTTTCCGAATGATGAACTCATTAAACATATATCATACATTTCCGAACTATGAATTCATTAAATATATATCATACCTTTCCAAATGATGAACTCATTAAACATATATCATACCTTTCCGAACTATGAACTTATTAAACATATATCATACCTTTCGGAACTATGAACTTATTAAATATATATCGTACCTTCCTGAGCTATCAACTCATTAAATATATATTATTTTGTTGCATTGCATAGCCCGATAGTTTTAGTTTCTGGGATTTAAAAAAAAAACACAAAAACATTTTAGGTTGATTATTATAAAAATAATCTACCATAAATTAATTTTAAGTAACTTTTATTATAGTTATGATTACTGGTTATTTCTGCCAACCAGTCGATGCGCATGTGCAGGTGTGTGGGATGTCTATTATGTAAACAGTAACACTCACTGTGTGTGTCTATTGAAACACTTACATGGTTATCGTTTAAAACTGATTAAATACTCCAATGACCTTTCAACCCTACAGCGTCAAAGACCTACTGATGAATGTTGGTGACCAGTTTAACAAGGACGAGGTGAGTTTATTTGAATCAATATGTGTCGAGTGTGTATATATATTTTTTTTTTTCATAAAGTATTTATTCATCTGAATATGACATTTGTCAGTGCCGGAGCACTGGCCTTCTGGCCATCTTACTATTGGAATTGACATTCTAAATAATCTAAGTTTAGTCAGCGGTGTATTAGTCACAGCACCGATCCTGTAGAATTAAGGGAGTGGCTCCTGCTGTATAATGTACAGCACCAGTCACTGCGGTTCATGCAAAAATGGGGAGCAGTACCGAGTAGAAGATGTATACTCGGGGCAACTCAAACAATCATTGTATATCATATATCATGACTTAGAAAATGCTGAACTATCAGTCATAGCACCGATCTTCATATAAGACCTGTTATTAAAGACTGAGTAATTTATGCAAGTATTATCTACTACCAAAGATAAACGTCAATGAATTCTCATAGTAAAGTGCTTCTTAAAAAATCTGGTCATGTGGTTTTTACCGTGTATTCCTTACATGGATAGTCTGTACCTTAAAGCTGCATAGTCCAATGAAAACATCAAATTTTCAAAACCAAAACAATTATCTAGATTTGATTTTACATACCTACCTTGGATACTGATGCACTTATTAAACATTTACGGGCACATAGAAGGGACTACTGAGTCAATTAATAGAACCTGTTACTAGTACTGCAGAAGCCTATGGTGATAGAGTTTTGGCAAGCTTGCCAAAATTAATTTAGCATGTTTCCATTTCAAATATCTCAAAAGTTTGCGATTTATAATAAAAGTTAGCTTCAAACTAAAGTAAGGGAGATTATAATGAACAACCTAATATGTTTATCTCAGAAAATGAGAGAAACTCAAAACCATCGGACTATGCAACTTTAATGAAAGACTGCACTTAGAATGGGCTATTTGGGTTTGAACCCAGTAAGTAATATAAAAAGTAAAGTAAAGTTTTTCTTAAACAACTCTGAGTACCCAATGCCTATTATTAGCAGTTATATGATATACAACAGAGGAGAGAATGGCGGATAAGCCATATTCAGAAACCTTCAAACTAAGTTTAAGTGGTAGGTTTTGCACTATTTTCCAAATCCATTTTCCATAGCCTACATCATTGATGGCAGTCATTCGGGCGGAATTGCCCTAATACTGTTAATAGCTACAGCTTGATCACAGAGACCCTCAGACAATGGTCGGCTACTAAATAATTGCTAGATAACAGGTTCTTTCTAACAACATGTATATAAATTACGACTAATTTTATTTGATCATAATTTTAAATAAGTAAAACTGTTCTGGTTATGTTATAGGCCCATTAATGTAAAATCACAATCAGCTGAGTCTTATAATTAATAGACTAATGTATATTATGCAGCATACTCTGAGGAAAATGCATTAGAGGGTTTTCACCACTGACCTGCCCTTCCCTCTGGTGGCAATGGCAAACACTAATGTTCATGAAAAGGTTATATTATAAGTTAGTTGATAGGTGGGACTGATAATCAGTTCTATTATAGATTCCTCCTCCGCAGGGGTAGTCGATCTTTGAAATGATGTTCTTGTGTAGTTCTTCTATGTGTCTTACTTTTATTTTTCACATTTATCTTTCTTGCTTTTGTATCTCTCTTATGTATTTACTTCACCTGCGCTCTCTTTACCAATGTGAAGCACACACAAACGTGAGAGTTCCTAAGAACAGCTGGATTGTATTACTTCCTATAATTTTTGTTGCGTTTTGTGAGCAAAATGTTGCAGTCATTTTACACAAATTCAAAATTGCATCAAAGATTATTTTTTGCTTTTCATTTGACATACGTCTGACCACTTCAGATTTTCGTGTCAATTTCAATGTAGACATAATTATAAATGTGATCAGGTAAATTGACGGAATAATCCCTGTGCATTGGTATCGCGTTAACGGCCACCAGGCGCGGTGGCCAGATTGGAAGGGCATGGGCCTCGTGTGCAGAAGGTCGGGATTCGTTTCCCAGCTGAGTCAAACCTATGACTTATCAAATTTATAATTGTTGTTTCCTAGTCTGGTGCGCAGCATTAATAGGATAGGGGAAGTACTGGTTAGCTCAGTGTCAGAATAATGTGACTGAGTGGGATATCAGGTCATGGTGCTGGCATCCTGATTTTCCAGTTGGGCAGCACTATGCAGTTGCCATAAGTGTGGACTGTCACAAGTCAGTACCCATCCTAATATGACCTCAGATGTTGCCAGGATGTAAAACTCCAACAACCAACCATCCAACCAACCCTAATTGGCCTCAATATATTTATTTCTCCCCAGCTTAAGCAAACGTGGAAAGAAACGCCAATTGAGAACAAGACGATCGACTACGTCAAGTTTGTGCACGTGATCAAACGTGGCAACCAAGAGGATGCGGGATAAATAGGTCAGCGTCCCCACAGACAACAGCGGCGGCATGACGTCACATTCCACCCCGGAAATTAGAAAGTAGGTCAGTGCGTGCGCAGGGCACTGAGACAGAGGAACCAGCGGTGGTGGCTGCAAGGTACCACCAGCCCACACGCCCAGCACCATCTAGCGCTGGTCACGCAGTTTGGTTCCAACAGAGTTGAAAGTTCACGCACCGGCTCTAATTGCTCCCAATATGTCACTTCCGAGTTACCGAAGTTGGTGTTCACCCAGCAGTGTCGGATTTAGATGAAGCTTGGAGACCCTGGGTTGTCATACTTGTGAGGGCCCTCCTAAAGGCATATATATATATATGACTGTCAAAAATAGGCCTACACCTGGCAAGAACCTCCATAGATTTTGAGCTCCTAGGATTCAGCCTATCAAGCCCATAGGTAAATCCGGCAGTGCAACCCAGCCACTAGTTAGACCCCTGGCCATGCTAAGGCTTGGGGGATGGGGGCGGTGAAGCACACTGCAGCATTGCACACTATAGCTGTGTTTACACGGGCAAATGTAAAACGATCTAGACAAAGCAATTTATATGAAGCGATGTTGTGGCGTGTTTACACTAGTTCGCTTCATATAAACCACCTCGCAAGGTGGTTTACATATACCAATTTATATGAATCGATTCAACCCTAAAACGCCACAGCGTCGCGTTTACACGGCAAATGTAAATCGATCTAGACAACTGGTTTTATATGAAGCGTTTTAACTCGCCCGTGTAAACAAGGCTTATGTACACATACATATAGGAAGGAAATGGTATTTCATTTAAAGTTGCGTAGTCCGATGGTTTTGAGTTTCTGCTATTTTCAGAGATAAATACATTATGCTAATCGTTATAATCTACTTTACTTTAGCTCGAAGAAACTTTGATCTTAAATGGCTAAGTTTGGAGATATTTGACATCAAAACATGCCAAAATAATATTGGCAAGCTTTCCAAAACTCTATCACCATAGGCTTCTGTAGTAACAGGTTCTATTAATTGACTCAGTCGTCCCTTCTATGTGCTGGTCAGTATCTAAGTTGAATATGGAGAATCAAATCTAGATAAGTGTTTTGGTTTTGAAAATTTGATGTTTTCATCGGACTATAAGAAACTTTAATGTCAAGTAGCTGTGAGCACAAGTTCACTGCAACCCAATACAAATAAATAAATAAATGTAGGGCAAGGACCATGCTATGTTTGACCATCAGGAACAGTCTGTTTATGGGTGCATATAGTGACTTTAAAGGATGAGGCCTGCAGTGCCGGTGTGGCAGTTTCAGCTTGTTCAAGTGCTCAGCCGTGTCCCGTTGCTTCTGCGCATGTGCGGATTTCGCATCAACTCGGGTCACCCGAGCCACTTATTGGCGCATGCGCACATCCTACAAACACTCGGGTCGAATAATCGAATATGCTTCTCCGCGCTCGGGTGGACACTTGTTTCTCTTTTTTTTGGAATAACTAAAACATACAGCAAAATAGGATTTAAAGTATTTTATGGCAGATGGCCTTGTATTACCTATATTTTCCATTTAATTAATCTAAGTTATTCTGTTTTTGTGCACACGGCACGTGTATTTGTCTACGTTCCACTGGTCGTCGTTCTATTTGAAATTCTGACCACTGGGATGACCCGAGTCGCCCGGGTAGTGTTAATCGATTACGGACATGCTTATTAGATTCTGACGCATGCGCAGAAGCGAGGTACACGTCTGAGCACGGAACACGCTGAAACCGCCACACCGGATAATTAAGATTGGACACACCACACTTCCGGTTGTGTAAACATGTCAACACGCCGGGTCGCAGCTGCAGTCCTTCCGAAATAACCAGCGAAAAGTAACTAGGAATACACGTATTGTCAGCATCGGTTAAACACCAAAAAAACAGCGGGAATGTGACGTCACCACGACGCTCGACTCGACACACAAACAGAAACATCAAGTTGGAAAAGAACTACCTGACGATCAGTCTATCAAAACAACCCAACCTTGGAGATCCAGCAGACTTGTGAAACAACGATGAAGATGGCAAAACGAAACAACTGCACTGAATGAGAGACACATAATACTGAGACTGATATGACTTGCAAACCGCCCGCTCCGACAGCTGGTTACCCGACGTGGTGGGTACGCGGTAACCATGGTTACGGGCAGGGTTTGAATAGTACCAGTCCCTGGTTCAATCAACGTTTTCAGCAGACCGCGCTATAAACTTTCTTTTTTTTTTATTAAAAAAAAAAGAAGCTTTAAAAAACACCATTGGAAGCCCTGCGCTGAGCTGTGCCGACACCTTAAAAAAATATATGTATAATAAGAAGATTAAGAATAATAAGGCTTCCCCCATCCCACCCCCATTTCAAGTGTCATTTGTTGTATGAGATCGCCACCAGGTGGCAGCAGCCTTGTGTGAGTTACCGGTGTGTGTGTATAGTCTGCACACACAACTAAGGGTGATCAGGCATAACCTTCTATACTGTAGGCCTATTCGTTCTGTGATAATATGCGTGTTACAGTGAATGACAGATATCTGGTTGCCCTAAAAAATAAACAATAACACAAACGATTAAAAAAAAATTTAAAAGCCTAACAAAAATTCCAACTTGCCCCGTTAATTTTGTCATTACCATTTTCCATTAATTGCTACTTGATTAATATTAATAATTATTATACTTGTTTTGCATGTCATGCTACACTTTCTTTTTAATTAGTTTGCTTTCTGTTTAAAATCTCACTATGCCAGTTCTTTCACATAGGCATGCGGGTAGCTAGTTCCTTAGCCTGAGTAGTTTCGTATTATCCTGATTAGTTTCGTACGTAGTGCTAAACTAGTCCGCCGCTCACCACTTCTAGCCAAGGTTTCTAAGCATTCCACAGAACTCTACACCATCTTCTTTGGGGGTCATGGGGGATGGCGGGCTAAGCGCTTATTGCACGATATTGTATTCGAGCCCGAAGTGCCTTTGAGCCCAGCACCGATCAAGCGTTGAAGGTCTGTGCTGGTCTCAAAGAGACACCATGGACTTCAAGAAGGATATCTTATGACGATGAGCTCGTTGACTGGCCCACACTGATCAACACTGCGGTTATCTTGATCTTGCAGTATCCAGATTATCCACAAGAATCCGTGGTTGCTTTTCTTATTCTTGTGCATCTTTTATTTTATTTTTTTGCAGCAAGCCTCTTTTTACTTCCTCGCAGAAGCTTAAGGTTGCATAATCCGTTAGTTTTTAATTAGTAAGTTAAGTTTTTAGATAAGTATGGTTACAATAAGCTACTTACTCTTTCATTAAAGTGAGTTAGTGACTTGGAGGTCTTACGCCATGTATTCTTTAGAGAATAATTTGTGGATATTAATTTACTAACTTTGGAGATATTTCACAAGCAGTGAAAGACATGGGGCAAACGCAGGCCTGGGGATTTGTATGTGGCGTGTACATCAGTATGAAGGCCAAGTGCAAAGGGGCGGGGATCATGCTGTCAGCTGGGTCGCGATGAGCGGTGACAAAGTGACCTGCTTTCGAGGATCAACTTGACTGCCCGCATCTCCTAAACCCGGGCGATGACCGGGCCGGTATGGGGTTTTGTGCGGTTGTACATTTCATATATATAACATATATATATATATTATATATATAACATATATATATATTATATATAATTTATATATATTATATATATATAAGGCCATTTCTCAGTCAAGTGGGAGCAGACTTTCTGAGCGCGCATCTATAGATCGAACGGCCACCATTGAAGGGGAAAGAAAAGAGCACAATGTGTTCTTTTTGTGTAGGTTCTACTTAACTGTTGGAATTAGTGTGATCGGCAAAAGGTTTATTGCACAGCAGCTGAGTGGATTTTTTGTTGTAAAATAATCTTTTAGATAGCTGTAGTATAGCTGTTCATAATTAACCTGACCCCATTGTACAATGCATGGTGCTTTGAGTGATGTCTACCAGCAAACAAGTCGTTTAATTTCTTATATTACATCATTTAATGTCCTAATACTGTTTGTAGTAGTTGATTGTCATTAGTTACATGTAGTTTTAGGATAGAGGTTAGAAGTCGCCATTGGGATTGAAGTGTGACTCCCCTCCCACACACACACACACACACACATACCCCACATCTGAGCCTGTCTCAAAAGGTGATAACTCTTCTTTCTTTTTGTACATTGTAACGATTGACACAAAACAGCACATAAACGGTGACACTGAAAACACAAGGTCATTTGCTTCAAACCAATATGTATTGTATTGGGATTATGAAACACCATGTAAAAAAACAAATCAGTTTATCCTGAGCAAGTGCATAAGCAGATAGTCTGTTGATCGTTACAATGGACAAAGTTTTGTCCCATATTGCTTAGCACCTTTTGAGACAGTCTCATATGCTTCGCACAGGTAGATACTACATCTCTCAGAACTGCCTTATTAATGGGCCATCTAAAGTTGTCAAACTTTCCACTGTCGAACAAAGCATATGCCAGGAGAGAGAGAGAGGGGGGGGGGGGGGTTCTCGTTAGAGTACGTATTTTCGCGAATAGGCCTAATAAAATGTTTATATTTTCCGGCCATTTTTTTTCTTTGTATATTAGTTGAATAATTAGGGGGATTTTCAAACTGCAGACAATTGGTCTTCATCATTCCACTGCTCCTTGCCATATCCTAATAATGCCAAACGTCAGGCTAGGTACTGACAAGTATCAATTTCAAAGTTATTAGTTTGACTCAACCAGGATTTGAACCCGGGGGGGGGGGGTGAATCCCTTAACCTACCAAAATTGGAGGCAAGTGCTCAACTCATTTGGTCACCCACCCCCCTTCTGGGTTTGTAGTAAAAGGCAAAATACTAGGGGGGGGGGGTAGGGTCTGGAAAAGTAGTATTCTTTGAAAATGTTGACAACTTTGGACAGCCCCTAACTTATCCAGTCTGTCATGCCCACACTCAGTGTCACGCTTCAGTGACGCTGCAAACCTGGGGGGTCACGTCCTCAGTGGGGGGCGTCTATAGAGGGGGTATAATGACATCACAAGACAACTTTCGGTGGCCATATTCGATTAGATACAGTAGGCTTGCAACTGCCTACACTGTGCTTATTTACTAATTTGTTGGTTTATTTGTCACAGTTTTGAGCAGTTTGGCCTCAGAAGTTGTTGCTAAAGTGCTGTAAGTAAACACATTGGATGTAAACTGCCCAGGAACCTCCGCATAACACAATGAAAACTCTGTTTTAACTTCGGCGTCTTGGCATGTCATTCACAACATGGCTAGGGAGGGTGCTTGTAATCCAAGATGGCAGCCCACTGACCACTGATCGCTAAGTAATGATGTCACATGCACTCCCTCTATATAGCTGTGTTCACACGTACATAGTCAAACCGGTTTAGTTAAAGCGGTTTAACGTGTTTGTGTGAACGGGGCTCATAAATAACGCCACACCAAACGACCGAAGCGTTTCAAGATGGCGCACAAAGTGTTAAATCTCACCCGGTCACCCTTTCAATAGGTCTTCACCTATAGTTGAACCTACCCACAAAGCTACAGAATGGTGGTATCGGAACTGGTCATCTCTTAATAATACCAACAGATCGGCATGTCTAAAATCGAAATAGTGTGAGAACCTTTTTTTAAATTTAAATTAAAACAATTTCTAAAACTGACAGATTGGCATGTCTGTAATGGAAATAGTGAGAAACTCAAAATTATCTTAAATTATTTTAAAAGCTATTTAAAAAAAAATCTAAACCTCTCTGAAATCGAAATAGTGTGACAAACTTTTTTTTTTCTAAAACAGAGATTGACATGTCTAAAATCGAAGTAGACTGAGAAACTTGAAACAATATTTTAAAAGAACAAATTAAAGGTAGAAATGGCCATTTACTTAGCTGCCCTATGAACAGTGACCCAATAACATGGATAGACAACACACAGCTTGGCTCGCCATGTTCTTTTTCCGCTCGCGATGACACTGTTTCCGGTGGGATCCAGGGGGAAGCATGTCCGGTAGGTCACTTCCGGTTTGGATATGCCTTTGAATCTGTTTTTATTGATCATCATTAAAGCAAAATCAAAATAATAATAAATAAAGAAGAAATAAAGTGGTCTGCTCGCACAGAACCTGCTGCTAGTTGCGTAATCATTTTTGTCATTTAGGTGAGCAATTTCTTTTTTTTTAAAGGTATTGTTTGTTTGTGTTTTATATCCCATCAACACCTAAGGTCATGCCAAGATTGGTATTGACTTGTGACAGTGACACCCGAGGTGCCTTCATAGTGCTGCCTCATTGGAAGATCGAGCCAATAGCACCATGACACAATATCCCACTCAATCATATATTAATCTGATACTGAGCAAACCCATACTTGCTCTATCCTATCAATGCTAAATACCAAAATAGGTAATGACAAGTATCAATTTTGTTCAGTCATTCATCTAACTTGACCGGGATTAGAACCCACGCCCTCCAGCTTGAGAAGCCAGCAAGCAGTTTTACCTATTCAGCCATCCCTCCTGTTATGTTTTTTTTTCATGAATAGAAAGTATTATTTACTACTTGCCTGCTTCTGTTTGTTTGTTTGTTGTTATTTTACGTCCTAGCAACATCTAAGGTCATATCAGGATGGGTACCAACTTGTGTTTGTTGTTTTATGCCCTAGCAACATCTAAGTTCATATCAGGACGGGTACCGACTTGTGACAGTGCACACATATGGCGACTTTATATTGCTGCCCCACTGGAAGACCAGGCCGCCAGCACCATGACCTGATATCCCACTCAGTCACATTATTCTGACACTGAGCAAACCAGTCCTTGCCATATCTTAACAATGCCAAGCAGTGGCTAAGAAGTGACAAGTATCAATTTTTAAATCGGTGGTTTGACTAATCCAGGGTTCGAACCGGAACCAATGGGTTCTTATCCCACGATCTACCAAAGGACGCTCAACTCATTTGGCCATCCTGTATGTTCTAAACTTAATGAGGTCTTTCAATTGCCTCGATCGTTCTGTGAACATCCGCTGTCCTACATAGGCACTCTCTTTTAAACTGATACTTGCTGTACACACCAGAGGGTGCCATCTGCAATGCCAGCTCTCTTTGTGGCCCCCGCACCGACACAGAAGTGTTCATGTTAAGTGGTGGTTTTTTTTTTAAATGTTAAAAAAATATATATTTGCAGGGTCCTTACACATGTGAAAATATGGAATTCTAGGTTATCTCAAGGCTGTTTTTTTTAAATAGCAATTCAAGACTATTTTCATTTGGATTTATGGAAAAAACAAACAAATGCGAATGATGATTTCAGACTAATTTAGACCAGTTGGGACAGTTTAATGGAATTCAATGCTTTTCAAGACTAATTACCCAAAATAGATTAAATTCAAGTCTTTTCAAGGTCTTGAAACGGGACAGATGAAGTTCAAGACCTTTCAAGAATTTCCATGACCCATATCATCCACATATCTAAGAATATATGCCAATCATTCTTCGCAGATTCAGTTGATCAAACAAATGCAGACAGTGTGAGCTTTGTCACCCCCCCCCCCCCCCCCCCCCGTTCAACTGACCACCTTCATTGCTGCTGCTCATACTTCTTTGACCTTTTTGCTTTCTGCTTTCCGCTCTTGCCCTTCCACGTGACTGTTCCCTGTGTCATCTCCGGCTCCGGATAACTGACCGGGATCTCGGGCTTGCCACCCCGGCCAGACTCTGCCCCACTACTGACTTCTTCAACATCCGCTTTGACTGTAGGTCTCGGGGTGCTGCTCTCCGACCCATCATCATCATTCCCATTCTCCTCATAGTTTATGTTCTCAAAGAAATGGGTCGCCGGAAGGTCTCCATCATCGATTGATGATCTCTGGCTGTAGAAGGTCCCCTCAAGGTCATCCTGCTGGAGGTCACGCCCTTCGTCCTCCTTCAGCTGCTCCTCCAAGGTGCTGTTGGAGCTGGATGAGGAGGAGGAGGCGGAGACCCAGGATGTGATGGTGAAGGACAGGCCTACGTCTCGGTTGTACTGGTACACACGGTACATGCCCACTATGATGGTACACGTGAGGAAGATCACCCAGCCCCAAGCTCCCCACTGCGGAAAGAACAAAACACGGAGACGGCTTGTTTACACACAGATTTGTGACAGTGTGCACTCATGGCGACTTTATAATGCTGCCCCACTAGGAGACCAGGCCACCAGCACAATGACCTGATAACCCACTGAGTCACATTATCCTGACACTGAGCCAACCAGTCCATGTCCTATCCTAATAATGCCGAGTGACAGGCTATGAAGCGACAAGTATCAATTTTGAAGTCATTGGTTTCACTCGACTAGGGTTCGAACCCCACGATCTACCAAAACGGGATACGGACGCTCAAGGCCATCCAACCTGGTCCCGGCTTCACAGTTCATATATAATGACAATAATTCAGATATGTTAAAGCGTATATATAACAGTCTGAGTGAGTAGGCATAATGATTTCACACGGACTAAAGCTAAAGCATTTGAAGTGAAAATATACCAAATTAATTCTGACTTGATAAATGTGCCAGTATCTAAGTTGGATTTGTAGGATCCAATCCAGGTACAAATGCTTTGATTTTGAAAAACTGATGCATCCATTGGACTATGCAGTTTTTAAAATTCCATCTATACCGAAAGAAATGTTTTATACGTGCACCCCAGTATCTAAGTTGTATTTCTGGGATCAAGTCAAAGTAAATGTTATGATTTTGAAAAATGTCCGCTTTCATCAGACTATGAAGCTTCATCTTCATGGCTATGCTTCGCACTCTCGTCTGCAATCAAGTGCCACCTCGTCTGCAACCAGGTGGCGCTTTAGTCCTTTAAGGATGGGAGCGCCTGAGTATGCCCATGGGTTTCGCGCGCTTACATCCCTTGTGTGCCTGAATGCGCCGGCAATCGAGTAGCACTATATTTCTGATATGAATTAGAAATTATCAGGAAAACATATCTAGAAAAGCAATTCAACTACAGACGCACCCAGGCTGTAATCACATAGAACTTGTGGGTTCACCCGGGTGCTTGCATCCTTAAGGGATTAACTTACCTGAGCAGACCGGATGTAGTTCCAGCCTTGTCGGCCATTTTCTGGGTACATCCACTCTTTTGCACCCAGCGCATTGCAGTCTTCTCTGCAACAAAAAGAAGAACACAATGCATTAGGCCAAATATAAAAAAGAAGTTGGGGATCGTCCTTTTGAAATAAAAATCTCGGTCGGGCGGGCGGTTTTAATTTATATATATTTTTCTTCTCCTCCACTCTCGACCCCCCCAAATCCTTTGCCATTCCTTTCCCCCACTGCCCTGTCCATTCCTCCCTCTTCACTACCTTTTCTATTTCTCACTCCATCCACCCCACTCTCCACTTCCACGCGACTTTTCAGGCACCAATTTGCTTTAATTATTTGTCCTCAATTGGCAGGCATCAGACCAGAAAGAACCCTTGTGCAATTTTGGGGTTTTTGTTGTTAGTAAATTAGTTGATTAAGCAGGGACAATTTCAATTACGGACAATTGGACTTCCTCATTTCACCGCTCATTTCCCTATCCTAGATATGGCGGGTTTGGTGTTTGTTTGTTGTTGTTTTACGTCCTAGCAACATCTAAGGTCATATCAGAACTGGGATATGGCGAGTGTCAGGCTAGGTAGTGACAAGCATAACTTTTTAAGTCATTAGTTTGATTCGACCAGGGTTCTCTGTGACGGAGTGGTTAGAGTGTCTGACTTTTTTCTAGGTCGGACTCCTAATCTGAAGGTTGGTGGTTCGACTCCCCATGCCCCCACACCTCTGCCAATTTGGATTTCCACTGCTGTGTAGAACTTGCAGCGTCATCAAAGGCCAGTTGCTCTCATACCATGTCTATGTGGTGTGGGAGGTTAAAAATCACTTGGGTCGGTAAAAGTGTAGGCTCGGGCTTTCTCTCGACAAACTGTCTAATGGTGAAAACAAGTCTATTCAGCCTTATCCATGACAGGCAGTGTAAATCTTCAAGAAATCCACGTCCTACCAAACCAAGAGGTGGACGATCAACTTATTTGGCAGTCCCATCTGATTCTAAAGTTATAAATACACTGATGCAATTACCCCCCTACCCACTAGTTGCTGAGTGAATTACACACTACAGTATCAGGTTACAATTTAGAAGGCAGAGAAAAACTCCAGGCCTATTAGCATGCATGTCATTAACTAGTTTAAAACTGCATAGTCCGATGAAAATACCAAATTTTCAAAAGCAAAGTAATTACCTAGATTTGATTCTACATATCTAACTTAGATACTAGCACACTTATTACACATTTGTCACCACATAGAGGTAATTTAATAGAACCTGTTACTGCAGAAACCTATGCTGTCAGACTTTTGGTGTGCTTGCCAAAATTAATTTTCCATGTTTGTACTTCAAATATCTCAAAAGTTATCCATTTAAAATAAAAGTTACTTCAAACTAAAGTAAGGTAGATTATATCAATCAACTTTATATATTGATCTCAAGAAAATGACAAAAACTCAAAACCATCATAGTCTTTAAGTTTATATAATTTTAAATTTGTGTTAAATGTCATGAGAATATTTTAATTTTTATTCTTGGAATCTCAAAGATACTATAAAGGATATTGATGAAGGGGGTATGATGCAAACAAAAGGAACATTGTGCCTAGAGCAAGATTCGAATGTACACTTCTTGCCATTTCGGAGCTAGCGTCCTAATCATTAGACCACCTAGGCTCCCTGATGCAATCACTCTATCCACGCATCCCTGTTTATGTGGCCCCTTGTCTGATGAATCAGTGCACCACTACAATAATCGGAGAAGGCCACGGACTTAATTGCCAACTGACAAATTCTTCAAGCTGCTGAGACTGAGAGTACGGCCCTTAAAGCTACATAGAAGGCGTTCTCTGTAGTGGAGTGGTTAGAGTGTCTGACTTTTTCTAGGTCAGACTCCTAATCTGAGGGTTGGCAGTTCGATTCCCCGTGCCCCCAGCTCTGCCAATTTGGATTTCCACCACTGTGTATAACTTACAACGTCATCAAAGGCTGGTTGCTCTCGTACCATGTCTATGTGGTGTGGGAGGTTAAAAATCCCTTGGGTCGGTAAAAGTGTAGGCTCGGGCTTTCTATTGACCAGCAGTGGAATGAGGAAGACTAGTTGTCTATGACTGAAATTTCCCCTGCTTAAACAACTAATGGACCAAAAAACCCGATGGTTTGCTGGGTTTTAAATGTTTTTAAAATGCTATATTAGGGCGATCCTTATAGTTTATTTTACTTTAGTTTCCAGTAATTGTCCTTATAAATGACTAGCTTTGAAGACATCTGAAGCGAAAACCTCCAGAATAATTTTAACGGCACATATATTAGGAAGAGAATGGGAAAATAGTAAAACTTAAAATCTGCACACCGAAATATTGGACATCACAGCGATAAGTTCTATTGAATTTAATTCCTTCTATGCAGCAACGAACGTTTAATACGTGCACTGTAATCTAAGCTGGATAGGTAGTATCAAATCTAGATCTAGACGAGTACTTTGGGTTTTGAAACTGTGATTTCGTTGGGTTATGCAACTTTAATTTCAGTCAATTTTTAAATTAAAATTTAATTTGTTTATTGACGAGGTATTTACTCTGCCCATAACGTATAAGCTCCTGTCAGGGTGCTTGTTTTCAACGCTGGACAGCTGTGGTGCTGTCTTGATCTGTTCCTTTCCCCAGGAGTGTTTACCTGTGTCTGCTCGGGTCAGCCTTCTGCAATTTTGGTTGTTAATTGACGAGTACTGATTGACCAGTATTTCCATAGTGACCATAATAATATGGTTCGATGGTTGTTGGAGTTTTACGTCCTGGCAACATCTAAGGTCATATCAGGATGAGTACCGTCTTGTGATAGTGCGCACTGATGGCTACTTTATAGCGCTGCCCCACTGGGAGACCAGGACACCAGCACCAGGACCCGATATCCCACTCAGTCACATTATCCTGACACTGACCCAACCAGTCCTTTCCCTATCCTAATACTGCCGAGCACATGGATAGGAAGCGATACGTATCAATTTTTAAGTCATTGGTTTGGGTCGACCAGGGTTTGAACCCATCGGTTCGAATCCCACGATCTACCAAAGTGGGAGATGGACCCTCAACTCATTCGGCCATCCCGTCCTGTCGTCCCATAATATGTACTACGATTCTAAACCAGCGCTACTCACGTGACCACAATGCTAACTCAGCGCCACTCACATGTCCGCAATGCTAAACCAGTGCTACTCATGTGACCACAATGCTAACTCAATGCTACTCATGTGACCACAATGCTAAACCATCGCTACTCATGTGACCACAATGCTAAATCAGCACTACTCACATAACCACAATGCTAACTCAGTGCTACTCCATGACCACAATGTTAAACCAGCACTACTCACATGAGCGCAATGCTAAACCAGCACTACTCACCTAACTGCAATGCTAACTCAGTGCTACTCTGTGACCACAATGTTAAACCAGCACTACTCACATGAGCGCAATGCTAAACCAGCACTAATCACGTAACCACAATGCTAACTCAGCATTACTCATGTGACCACAATCCAAAACCAGTGCTACTCACATAACCGCAATGCTCAGTCAGCGCTACTCATGTTACCGCAATGCTAAACCAGTGCTACTCATGTAACCGCAATGCTAACTCAGCACTACTCATGTGCCCACAATGCTCAATGACCGCTACTCACATGACCGCAATGCTAAACCAGGGATACTCATGTGACCGCAATGCTAACTCAATGCTACTCACTTGATCGCAATGCTTGCCTGGAGGCAGAGGAAGGAGCGTCCGTCAGTGACCAGGGAGGCGACAACCAGGGCTATCAGGAGCATGGGCATGTTGAACACCATGGAGGGCAGCAGCAGCCGGATATCCGGTGGGACCCTGGAGGAAGCGTTTACTGCTTACAAGTATACACATACAGGAAATACAATTACATGTATACATACCTTAAAAATCGGTCATTTATAATATGTGTTTTTGTTTTTTTTTAAATAAAGGAAATTCTCAGAAGCACCTTAAATTAAATGTGCATCAAGAGGATTAAACATGACAACCAATCAATGTTGTTGTTGGTTACTGTCTTACGTCCTAGCAACATTTAAGGTCCTATCAGGATGGGTACCGACTTGTGACAGTGCTCACCCATGGTGATTGTATAGTGCTGCTCCACTGGTAGACCAGGCTGCAGGCACCATGACCTGATATCCCACTTAGTCACATTATCCTATCACTGAGCCAACCAGTCCTTGCCCTATCCTAATAATGCCCAGCACCAAGCTAGGAAGCGACAAGTATCAATGTTTTAAGTCATTGCTTTGACTTGACCAGGGTTCTAACCCACAAACCTTTCGATTCAAATTCCTCGATCTACCAAAACTGGAGACGGACGCTCAACTCATTCAGTATCAATTTTGTAAGTCATTAGTTTGACTCGACCAGGGTTCCAACCCACAAACCCGTGGGTCAGAACAGTCTACCTCGAACCCCACAATCTACCAAAAACCAGAGACGGACGCTAAACTCATTCGGCGACTTGGGTACTATAAGTAAAATAGGATTAAAAATGACAACCAACCAACCAATCAAATTGCCACTCACGTTGTAGTGCCTTCATGGTGTTGCCCCCTGAAGTGACTCAGCAGGATGTAGAACCAGAAGCAGATGATGGCCAGCACGGTGCCAAACACAGAGCTGAAGGTGCAGAAGTCACAAGTGAGCGAATCAGTCCACACCGTACCCTCCTCCTTCATCCGGATCGTCTTGTTGCTCACCTCCGACAACTGCAGCGTGCTGTACAGCGGACACCGGCTGCCGAAGATGCTCACGGCCCAGCCGAGGGACAAGCTGGTCACCAGCGTCGAGGTCAGCGTCAGGCTGTAGAGGCACAGCAGAATCAGTCGGATCTTCTTGTCGGTGTTCATCGTGTGGTGCTGCCCTCTAGTGGGAGTAGTTGGTTGGTTATTGGAGTTTTACGTCCTGGCAACATATCGAAGACTTACTGTATATAGCATGCTGTCTAAAAGGTCATATAGACGATTTCCAACAAAATTTAAATTCTGACATATGCACAACATATAAACCTTCATATGAATATTGATTCTGCTATTATTTGGAATGTCGTCTGCTATTATTTGGATTGTTTTCACTTTAGGTTTCCATGTCACAAAACTACAGACGGCTTGTATAGTTCTGCTCCACTGGTAGAGGGCCTCAGCTCCACTGAGGGCCTCTCACCTTCTGAGAACAACACCTTGTTTACTCAATCTATCCTCCATAGCGACCTACACTTCGCCCCCCCCCCCCTATCCCCCAACATTCCACAGACTCTATCCTACGCCTTGACCTACAATCCGCCAGGACTCATTGAACTATAACATCCTCATCTCACCTTTCTTATCAAGTTCACCCACTAATATTTACTACAGCCTACCTAGTTACTACCGCAGCTCTGATCCTGAGACAGGGCTACTGAACAACCTATTACTTACATTTAGAAAAACTGTCAGGAGGCTGGGTAAAGGAAATGACCAGATAAATTATTAATCTAAGAAGCAAAAATATTCAGACACATATTTATATTTACACGCTACATTTGAATAAAAAAAAATTAATCAAAGCTGCATAGTACGATGAAAATATAAAATTTTCAAAACCAAAATAATTACCTAGGTCTCATTCTACATATCTAACTTAGATAATGGTGCACTTATTAAGCATTTGTCATCACATAGGAGGGAATAATGATGTAATTTAATAGAATCTGTTACTGCAGAAGCCTATGGTGTCAGAGTTTTGGCGTGCTTGTCAAATTAATTTGGCATGTTTAATATCTCAAAAGTTAGCCATTTAAAATAAAAGTGACTTCTAACAAAAGTAAGATAGATTATAACGATCAACCTAATATATCTAGCTCAGAAAATTATAGAAACTCAAAACAATCAGACCATGCAACTTTAAATAAAGTAGACTAATAGACTTTACAATTCGAATCAAGAGCATTCTAGGGTCGCCATCTTGTTTTTTGCATTCTCAGTTATAAAACCACTTGTATGGAACCATCAATATGTGCACAAGTTCTCAGCATGTAGGCTTCTATTTACTAGTGTCATGGGGGTGATGAAAATGGGAAATATTGCGCCTCGAACGGGAATCGCACCCACATATCTTGCATTCTGAGCCTGTTAACCATTACAGTACCTAGGATCCCTGATGTCACCACCCTTCTGCGCATAGCTTGTACACGTTCATGGTCA
This sequence comes from Branchipolynoe longqiensis, assembly GCA_030323885.1. Classification (NCBI taxonomy): domain Eukaryota; kingdom Metazoa; phylum Annelida; class Polychaeta; order Phyllodocida; family Polynoidae; genus Branchipolynoe; species Branchipolynoe longqiensis. The sequence goes on from CM059186.1 coordinate 22,081,008, forward strand.
TGGTACCAGTGTCATGCGGGGGGGGGGGTGATGAAAAAGGGAAATATTACACCCAGAGCAGGACTCGAACCCAAACCTCTTGCGTTCCGGGCCATGGTTCTAACCATTTCACCACCTAGGCTCCCCACACCTACCTGTCTATGTGGCTCCTTACCTGAGAGGTCAGTGCAGAATACTACACTAGTATATAACATAACAATCATGGCACCTGACTCACCAATTGGTTGTCACTCCATTCAGTGTCAGTCCATTCAGTAGGCCTCATCATCATCATCATGCTGTCGGTCGCGATGCGACAAAGACTGCTTTCATTACTTGACTGCTGCTCTCCATTTAGCTCTCTGCTGTGAGAGTTGCGTCCATGAGTCGGTCTTAACGTCTCTCAGCTTCAGGTTTCTCTTGATGGTATCCTTGAACCGGAGACGAGGGAGTCCTCTCTTTCTGTAGCCAGAAGACAGTTGAGATTAGAGGATCTGCTTAGGTAGCCTGTCTGATGACATCCTCATGAGGTGTCCAGTCCACCGGAGATTCTTTTTGATCAGAAGATCTTCCATAGAGGGCAGCCCCGTTCGTTCGAGTATTTCCCTGCCACATCCGTCAGATGGCTCGGGATCATCATAGACGTGCCGGCAATGACACTCACCATCCCTTCTGACAAGATTGCAAGCACCATCCGCATGGTGCGATCTACCGAGGCCAGGACCAGCATCACCAAGAAGCAGCTCCGATCGCTGCTGGGCAAGCTCCTCCACCTCTCCAAGTGCGTCCAGCCCGCCAGGCTGTTCGTCGGCCGCCTCTTCCACGCCCTCAGGGCCATCTCTGGCACACGACCACCAGTCGACGATGAGATGAAGGCTGACCTGGCCTGGTTCCCCGCCTTCACCAACGCATGGAACGGGACAGCCATAATCCCCCCAACGACCCCGGCAGGGAGATCGTGGTCGATGCGTGCCTCGGTGGCATCGGCGGAGCGGACGACACCCACGCCTACTCCGTGCCCCTCCATAGGGGATACTGCCATGACGACGACAGCATAACCCAGATTGAGGCCCTTAATGTCCTCGTCATGCTGCACACCCTCGCCAGACCCGACGACGATGGTGGCCACATAGCCATCAGCTGCGACAACATGGCAGCCGTCCACGTGCTCTCCACCGGCCGGGGCCACGTCCCCCGACTCCTCGGTATTGCTAGGGCCGCCTGGATGTTCCAGGCAGTCCGCAACATATGCATCACATTCCACCACATACCCGGCCACCTCAACCTGGTGGCCGATGCCCTTAGCAGGGCCCACATCAGCCCCAGCCACCAACGTACTGCAATGACCCTATGTATCAACCGTCGCCTTACCCCCGTTGCACCAGCCCTCCTTGATTATGCCCCCCTTCAACTTATGTCTGTTCGCAGGGACCGAGTACGGGGCGCTGATCTGGGCGGCAACGGCTAGGCAGACCGAGGCCAGGGCTCCGGGCACCTCGACCAACTACAGCGCCACGGTCAACAACTACATGCTCCACTGCGCCAGATACGCGGTGCAGCCCTTCTCACCCACACCACTCCAGATCAGGTGCTGGATCGAAGAGCGCGCGGCCCGAGTGTGCCCATCATCTGTGGCGAACGCGGTGTCGCACCTCAGACTCTACTTCAAGCTCATGGGGGCCCCCACCAAAGCGATCGACCACATCACGGTGTGGCTCGCAATGGATGCCCTCAGGAGGTCCAAACGGCACAGGCACAAGGCGCCTCTGCACGCACCGGTGCGAGTGATCCGACAGGCGGTAGTCGACCTGAGGGCCGACCCGCCAGGAACGGTGGTGGCGTTCACGGTCCTGGTCATGTCCTTCGCAGGGGCTGAGGTCGCCCCCAGAACGGCAGCCACCTTCGACCCCACGCGGCCAGGGACGACGTGTGGGTACAGGCGGGAGCGCTACACATCGACCAGAAGTGGGCCAAGAACATGCAAGCGAACAACCAGTCCCAAAACCTGGTACTGGCATCGGCCCCGGACCACCGCTTCTGCCCGGTCGAGGCGTACCGCCAGCTCCTGCACCTCACCCCCACCTCGGCGCCCCTGCAGCCCCTCCTGCTCTTCCCAGCCGATGACCATTCCCTACATAGCTAGGAGATGGAAGCAGGCCCAGTTGGCCCGCTCCGACCAGCCGCCGTTCACCCTCCATGCCAACCGTAGGGCGGCGGCAACCGTGGCCTTCACCTCGGGAAGCTCCGAGCTGGAAGTCCAGCACTTCAGTGGATGGACCTCCCACGCCCACAGGTGATACATCAGCACCGCCGACTCCCGCAAGGTCAACGCAGCCCTGGTCAGGGCAATCGCTGACTGAAACATCACAAATAACAACATTGGCTTGGCCGAGAAAAAACGGGGTTAAAAAACCTATTACCTATCACTCAGTAATAATTAACATCATTACAGTAATTTACAGTGATTAACCATAATAACATCCTTAGCATAATTAACCATTGATATATTAATTCACAACAATTGCCTTATTTTATTACATATTACTCTTATCAACTACTGCTACCCGCTAGTTGCCATGTTCTCACCTCGCTGCAACTTGCTCATATGTCGCACCTCACTCATCCCATTCCCATCTCCCTTAATATGATCACCCATGACACTCTTCCTTGCAGCACTCCGTGTACAGGCTGACCATAAAACCATTCATGTAATGCCACTGGGGGCTGCCCGGTGTCGTATTTTCAGCGCCCGGTCATTGTCAGCGGCCTGTCGTGGCTTCTGCGCATGCGCGGATTTTCGCACGTTGCGGCGATCACTGCTATTTGTTTTGCTTACACTCGGTGATTCGACTCTGATCTAGCTGCTACGTTAATATCGCTTGTAATTTAAGGTTAATTTAATTAAATTTCATTATTTGAGTATGTAATTCTGTTAAATATGATCGCATTCGATAGATTTCGGCCTAATCGGTCCCTAACACTGCCGGGTACCGTGGCTGAGCTTGTAGCCGGCGAGGGCATGGGTGTTTTGCATATGTCTTAAAATCTGCGCATGCGCAGAAGCCACGACAGGCCGCTGACAATGACCGGGCGCTGAAAATACGACACCAGAATAAATGCCATGTTATTCCAATCATGCCTCCTCGTCCTGTGTGCCATGGCTGCAATTATGTATAGTCAGGTGCGTAGCGAGAATGCCTTGTGAAGAATAGATCTTTGTTGTGTAGCTATCCACTCGTGTGCGTGACACTGTTTCAGTATGTGACACTGTCTGAGTGTGTGACAGTGTGTGACAGTGTGTATCACTGTATCAGTATGTGACACTGTTCGTGTGTGGCAGTGCATAACACTGTATCAGTATGTAACACTGTATCAGTATGTGACACTACATCAGTGTGTGACATTGTATGCCACTGTGTCAGTATGTGACAGTGCGTAACAATGTGTCAGTGTGTGACAGTGTGTATCACTGTGTCGGTGAGTGGCAGTGCATGACACTGTGTCAATGTGTGACACTGTGTCAGTGTATGACAGTATGTGACACTGTGTAACAGAGAGTGACACTGTGCCACAAATACGGTATATTAAGCCTTCACTTGCCTTCTAGAGAGTTTGTACTGTTGATTCCCGCCGTTCGTCCATTGTGATTGTGCTATGATGTTTAGATATATATAGTACTATGCATCCAACCACGTCCCACTTCCTTTTAATGGGCACACACACACAGATATATATGGGGGCTGTGATTGGGGGGGGGGGGGGGGCGGTGACTGGGGGGGGGGGGGGGCGGGGCATGTACTTGAACAACCTTTCAGTCGCGACCTGTGTCAAATAAACACGGGCACGTGATGTCTTTTAAACCAATACCATGGAGCCGATACAACAAAAACAGGGCCTGACACGGCAGAGTCCGATCGCACTTCTTACAGGTGGGTACCTTTGGTGTGCTCTGTGCTGCAGACAGACAAGGCATCTGCAGTTTCAGGTCGGCTTTGGCCAAGGTTAGGAATAGGGGTAAGTTACTAGTACTAGGCTACTTACAAGTCGGTCAGGCCTCATGGTCTTCTTGGCCTTGGGGCGTGGACATGCTATAGACCTATTTCATATGACATCACCATAGGTATCTAGGTCAGTGCATGCGCCTTTGGGCTGCAGGACGATATACTGTCACACTGCAAACTCAATGGCTATGAGCAATCTTTATAGAGAACAAGTGAAATATCTCTAAAACCACACCACCTAGACACAAACCGCTTGTAGCACATATAGTAAAAATATGCAATGAATAGATTATATTAAATTTATAAGGTTAGGGTTCTGAATTTCTATTAATTTTGAATAAAATAGATGTTTTGCACTGCACGTCCCTGCAAACTCAATGCATGGTTGTGAGCAATCTTCATACAGAAAAAGTGAAATATCTCTAAAACCACACCACCTAGACACAAACCGCTTGGAACACATATAGTAGGTATGTGCGCAAATGCCGACTAGCGGCGGATATTTTCTTACAATAAAACTGATCCATCCAATCGCACCTTTTTTTTGGAGGGGTCTAGAAAAACGCCTCTATGATTGGTTTGCATTTGTCAATCTTGATTATTGCTAGTCTATATGTAGTATGGGAATCCCTTTACAGCTTAGTTTAAAAATATTTCAATTTGGTGAAGTTTTGCTATTCCAATAATAACTTCAAAAGTTTCACTCAATTTCAACCTGCAAATTCACCCTTTTATATCAATCTGCAATTTAAAAAAAGTAAACTGGAGTGTGTAACCATTATTAATCTTAAGCCGTGTTCACACGGGCAATGTAAATCGATTCGTAGAAAGCGACTTGTATAGTTCGCCTCACATTTCACGTGTGAACGCACGTCTGAGGCGGATTAGGGCTGATTCGATTCACGTGATCCGGATAATGTAAACCACCTAAGCTAGGTAGTCTACGTGAATCGATTCCTGTGATGCGGATAATTTTGCCCGTGTGGACGCTCTGAGGCGGATTAAGCACCTCACACGCATGTGCAGTCGACACCTCAGGTTGTTGACTTTCTGGTCGATCAAAAGCGCATATTATATAATTTAATTAATGAAACTGCTATCTATGCACAGATATTTTTTTCATGATTTATTTGTAGGGTTTCACTGCCCAGCAGAAGTCTTGACCGTTCCAAACCAATACGATTCAGTACATACATATCTAGGTCGAACCCACACTCTCTGGTGCCGGCATCGTCGAACCCAAAATGGCGCTGGTTAGTCTGTACTTGCTCATGCGCAGATATCCACTTCCGCCTTAAACCGATTAAAAGCACGGCCCGTGTGAACGCGAAACACTTTCGGACTAATTCGCCTCACCTGATTCGATTTGTCTGATTCGCCTCACATTTTGCCCGTGTGAACACGGCTTTATATACTGTTGAGTTTGGGGAAATTGTGACGAGTAGATCAGAATAGGCACGAGTCGGAATGCAACAGGTATGACTTGTTTTTATCTGCCTTGCGCGACTCGGCGTTCATGCCTCGGCGCCGCAGGCCTGTGCATTTTTTCTTGTCATCAATTTCGGTCACAGAAATCTAGTGCTTATACCTTAATTTTATGTAAGAAAATAATTACCAATTTCAGAGTTGGAAAACGCCATAACTTCCTTAATACTCCACATATTAACATAATCTTGGTGTCATGTTTAATGGCGTTTCTAGCTCTTTCCAGTGGTGCCTTTTGTTTTATTATTGAACGGTTTGAAATTTGTTGGCATATACCTACATATAGAGAACATATTCAACGAATAGATTACATTAAATTTATAAGGTTAGGGTTCTGCATTTCTATTAATTTTGAATAAAATAGACGTTTTGCACTGTGCGTACCGGCAAACGCAATGGCAGTGTGCCTTCGTTCTGCAGCCAAGCTGCGCGCGCATACACAATGTTTATAAACATTGAAAGGGGTTTATAATACACAACCTCATCGGCTAATGTGAACTTTGAACTCAGACTGGGCCCCGAACCCAGACAGACTCGCGCCGTTCTGGTCATGGCTAAATGTTAGTGACTAACCCAGGGTAAGAGAACTTGCTTCGCCATCGGTTCCCACAAGTTTTCAGCCTCTCGACCCATTGTATTGTGTGTAAATGGTCCCGAATCCAGTCTACTAGTGTGTGTACCAAGGTTCACTGACCAAGGTTCACTTGTAATGGGTTTGTCACCAAACAAGGTTTACCCAAACTATTAGTACGCGTATTACCCACTAGAGGGAAGCACCTGTAGACTGGGACAACTGTTAGTGCACGTATTAGTCACTAGAGTGAAGCACTTCCAGATTGAGACCTATTTTTAGATAGGTTGGTTGTTGGAATTTTACGTCCTGGCAACATCTAAGGCGGTTCCGATTTGTAACAGTGCGATGACTTGATAGTGCTGTCCCACTGGGAAATCAGGCCACCAGCACAATTACCTGCTATCCCATTCAGTCACATTATCCTGACGCTGAGTTAACCAGTCCTTGCCCTATCCTAGTAATGCTGAGCGCTAAGCTATGAAGCAACGAGTATCAATTTTGTAAGTCATCGCGTTGACTCAACAAGGAATCGAACTCCCGATCTCCCACAGGGGAGGCCTGCGCTCTACCGATTTGGCCATCGCGTCCCGTCTACTGTATTGTGTATTGCGGCAACTAATATTTGTAAAATGGTTAGAAATTTTACATAGGAAGTCTGAAATTGGGTAGATATTTCAAAATGATCTGAAAGTTCACATCAGAAGCCAGACATCGGTTAGATGTTGCCAAACGATTGACAATTTTACCAATAGATTCATGTTCTTGCATTAAAACACTGAAGCGAATTAATTATGCTTCCCTAACTAACTAATATACCTATTTCATATGACGTCAGCATAGGTATCTAGGTCAATGCGCGTGCTGCTTGGCTGCAGGACCACCCACTGTAGCTTGGTACCTCGCTACCTAGAACAAGCTAGACAGACACACTGTCACACTGCAAATGCAATGGCTATGAGCAATCTTCATACAGAAAAAGTTAAATATCTCTAAAACCACACCACCTAGACACAAACTGCTTGGAACACATAGAGAAACCATATTCAACGAATAGATTATATTAAATTTATACGGTTAGGGTTCTGCATTTCTAATAATTTTGAATAAAATATACTTTTTGAACTGCGCGAAGCAGCAAACTCAATACATTGTCAATGGCCATGAGCAATTTTCATACAGAAAAAGTGAAATATCTCTTAAAACCACACCACCTAGACACAAACCGCTTGGAACACATATAGAAAACATATTCAATGAATAGATTATATTAAATTTATAAGGTTAGGGTTCTGCATTTCTATTAATTTTGAATGAAATGGACATTTTGCATTGCGCGTACCGGCAAACTCAATGCATTGTCAATGGCCGTGAGCAATCTTCATACAGAAAAAGTGAAATGTCTCTAAAACCACACCACCTAAAAACAAACTGGTTGGAACACATATAGAAAACATATTCAACGAACAGATTATATTAAATTTATAAGGTTAGGCTTCTGCATTTCTCTTAATTTTGAATAAAAATAGACGTTTTGCACTGCGCATATCGGCAAACTCAATGACAGTGTGTATTCGTTCTGCAGCCAAGCTGCGCGCGCATACACAATATTTATAAATATTCAAATGGGTCTATTTGTAATATTTTGCATATTAGATTCCAACCCGATGTCGTTATTTCCATAACCCAGCGTTCCAACCCTTTTCCCATAGGTTTGTCTAGCAGACCTCTGCGTGAGTAACTAGGATCTCCCTAATGGCGTTCTCTGTGGCAGAGTGGTTAGAGTGTCTGACTTTTTTCTAGGTCAGACTCCTAATCTGAGGGTCATCGGTTCGATTCCCCGTGCCCCCAGCTCTGCCAATTTGGATTTCCACCGCTGTGTATAACTTACAGCGTTATCAAAGGCTGGTTGCTCTCATACCATTTCTATGTGGTGTGGGAGGTTAAAAATCCCTTGGGTCGGTAAAGGTGTAGGCTCGGGGTTTCTATCGACCAGCAGTGGAGTGGGGAAGACCAGTCGTCTGTGACTGGGATTCCCCCTGCTTGGGACAACTAATGTACCAAAAACAAAAAAAAAGAGACAAATAACTGTTCACACTTCCTGTCTACCATTCGCTATAAACGCCAACGTTGTCCAAGCAGTGGAAATGGCGACTGTGATCGTTGGAGTCGACGTCGGGGGCACCAACACGGACGCCGTTGTGCTCCATGGTCGGCATGTCCTGTCGTCTGCCAAATCGCCCACCACACGTGACGTCACATCCGGAGTATGTCGTGCCATCGCGCAGGCGCTGAACGAGGCACACCGACTTCTCGACGGTGAGTCATAGCTTTTCTCCCTAAAAAAATAAGAGTTGCATAGTCCGATGGTTTTGATTTTCTGTGATTTTCTATGATAAATATACCAGGTTGATCGCTATGAATATAATTTACTTTAGGTTGAACAAACTTTTATTTTAAATAGCTAACTTTGGAGATATTTGAAGTGCAAACATGCAAAATTAATTTTAGCAAGCATCTCTGACACCTGCTTCTGCAGTAATATATTCTATTAAATTGCCTCAGTATGCCCATCTATGTGGTGACAAATGTTCAATACGTGCACCAGTATCTAAGTTAGATATGCCGAATCAAACCTAGATCATTGTCTTGGTTTTGAAAATGTGATGTTTTCATCGGACTATGCAGCTTTAAAGGGACCCGAGCCTTGCCATTCTGGTTACGCTGATTTTAACACCAGGTGGTGCATTCCATGTTCCAGTAGTTTCCAGCGTTCCCACAGGTGGTGCATGGTGCTGACTTGTGACCTAGAAATAGTCCTGGTACATCCAAACTCCATTCTGACCCAGTTTAGGGTTTATAAGGGTCAAGGTAAAGGAACGGTAAAGGAATGACAAATTCCTGACCTAAAAACTTACAAAAAGTATCTGTTCAAAATAAGGCTAGGAAGCCCCCCACTAAGCTGCACTGCAAAGGGGCATGTGATATGTCACTGCCCACCAGTGGGACGCCCAATAGAAGGTAACCATGCCAAAAGTAGCCAGATAACACACCACACAGCTACATACAAGCCTATGATATGTAAATAGGAGTAGGCTAGTCTAATAGTAAGAGTAGAACAAAAGAAAATAATACATATATGGCAAGAAAATCCCAAAAAACTAACATAGGCTAATAACCATACCAACCAATTATCTATCTGCTACTGAAATGCAGGCAATCAAATACCTTATCAGCAGCTACTGTGTGGTAAGATAACACCAACACTACAACTGGCCAGCATTGAAAACAAGCCTGGGTACCCGGGCGTATATGCTACGGACAGTATAAATACAGCCACAAAAAAAAAGAAGGTTACTACTACTAACCAAGTGACCCAGCTGGGTGAGAATGGAGAGAGGGGAGAGTAACCCACAACACCAAACAACTTCAGATTACAAGTGCAACACCCTAACCACTAGACTACAGAGGCCACATATAGTCAGTTGTCTCAGTTCAGGCTATTTGTATATACAACGTCATATATATACAAGGTGTGTGTGTATGTATGTATGTATGTATGCTAATTCGCAGAGCAAAGCAGCTCTACGAATAGCCTCCTGTGAATGCACTAGAATATAGTCAAATATATATATACATGGTATATACATACATACATAAATATATTACACACATTCATACACTTGCTTTGGGGGTGGTTTGTAACCTTACGATGGTTACCAGTTACAGAACTGCAACATTAATAGAGAGGCTCCGATAAATTGGCCCAATCTTTGGTTGAAGACTTACCTTCAGTAGGGAGTGTTGTAGAAGCTGGGGACATCTTTACAACGTTGTAACGGTGAAGCGTTGAGGCGGCACCGAATCTCTTCGGTCCGGCGGTAGTTGAGTGGTAGTTGGAACTTGTATCCAGTCGACAGCAGCAAGGGTTTCGAGGAAGGACGGTTAAAGATGGGTGCAGCAGTTGTTCCAGCAACGAGAACAAAGCGAGAGAAACCGTAAAGGTACATAGCCCCACCCAAGCACACAACTGCCCTGGTCAGGGGGAGGAGTATGCTTGGGAGGAAAAAAAAAAGGGTAGAGTATAGGAAAGAGAAATGAGGAGAGTTGAGTCAAAGGACTACATCTATCTGCTCTATGGAGACCAACCAGCGAGCCATAGACACGGACAGAGTAAGAGTAGAAAGTGAAATGCTGGTGGGCCCCCCCTCCTGGAACTCTTTTCAGACATATCAAGGAGGAGCAAGGCCAGCAGAGAGGAGATAGAGAGAGGTATGGACAGAGTGCGGTCCGGATAGCAAGTGTCTATACATACATACATACATACATACATACACATTGTATATATCATGTCGCTCTAAAGAAAATACCTCAGTTTTACCCATCCATTTTCAAAACACCAGCTGCCAACTGGTAGAGTCCCAGCCTCAGAACCCCCCGTCCCTCCCCACTGATCTCAGCACTCTCAGTGACCCAGTGCCGGTGCAGTGAGTCTACTACTCTCCCTCGACATATTTGGTTATATATAAACATAAAAAATAAACAGAGTTGTGCTTGGAGAGCATTTGTCGGAGTACGGTCCCAGTGTCACAGTTTCCACCGTCCGCCAGTTTCCGCGGTACACATACACTCAAATGCATTGTCAATGGCCGTGAGCAATCTTCATAAAGAAAAAGTGAAATATCTCTAAAACCACCCCACCTAGAAACAAATCGCTTGGTACACATATAGAAAACATCTTTACCCAAAAGATTATATTAAATTTATGAGGTTAGGGTTCTTGATTTCTATTAATTTGGAATAAAATTAATGTTTTGCACTGCGCATATCATCAAACTCAAGGAATTGTCAATGATCGTGAGCAATCTTCATACAGAAAATACAGAAAAAGTGAAATATCTCTAAAACCACACCACCTAGAAACAAATCGCCTGGTACACATATAGAAAACATCTGTACCAAAAACGTTATATTAAATTCATAAGATTACTGATGATGCTGTTCAATTTTGATGCATGCGCAGAAGCGATCTGTACCACGGAAACTGGCAGACGATGGAAACTGCGACAATGGTCGCTACGACCTATAATGGGCCCGTTTAATTGATGGTTTCAGTGATGAACAGCTTTAGTCATTAGTTTGTCTCGATTTCTATTAATTAAGAGCGGTTAACAGGTCCAAGGCCTTTTATAGCTGTATCCTATTGATTGATCGATTGATTGTGGCTCATACAGTTTGTTAGTAATGTGCAAGTATATTTATCTTAGAGCTACCGACAGTTAAAGTTGCATAGTCCAATGGCTTTCGAATCTTTGCATCATTTCCGAGATCAATATATCAGGTTGACTATTATAACCTACTCTTCATTATTCCCGAGTCATTTTGATGGAAAATGGCTAATTGTGGAGCAATTTGAGCTGAAAGAACCCAAAATCATTTCGGCAAGCTTGTCAAAAGTATTGTTGTTGTGACTCAGATTCACATCTCGTGATGATCACGTGATGAGGAATGACCTAGTAATGTGTAGGTAGTCTAGAATATGATTAATGCCATATATGGTACTGGGAATGAGGGTAGGACTAATAAGGTCACGAGATTGACCTAATTGGTTTGTGGTCTTTCTGCCTAATGGCTGTCTCAAAGTAGTTGCCCAAAGGGATAGGGTCATAAATTCACTGACTATTCTGTATTTGCTGCCCTGAGGCCTTAGTTAATGCACCAGTACCTAAGTTGGATATATAGAATCAAATGTAGGTAAGTGTTTTGGTTTTGAAAAAAAAAAATTCATCGGACCATGCAACTTTAACTCATTATTACTAAAACAAAATTCAAAATATTTGAATCAAATTGGACTAGTGCTGCCCAATGGTGACAACAAGTGTTAAAAAACTTATCCATTATGAGCAGGGTAAATAAATTCACCACAAACACCCCCCCCCCCCCAAAAAAAAAAAACCACCCTACGAATTGCTGAGATGGGCACTTGGAGTTAGTGTTCTTCTTTTACACCAGATGGCGTGCGCGTGTCGAGAGTTCACATTGGGACGACACACTTCGTGAACGCTGTGGTACAGAGGCGCCACCTTCAGAGGGTGGCCGTTGTCAGGCTGTGTGGAACGGCCAGCTTGGCACTGCCACCATACAGTGACTTCCCGGCCGATCTTAAGCAGGTAGCGTTTAACAGGCCGGAACCAGCCTACATGAAAAGCTCATGGCAGCGATCAGGGCCTATATGTATGAGACCGGGTTAGCGGTCGTAACCCGGTGTCGTACGGATTTCCCGGGTTAGCGGGGAAAAGTGTGTATCTATGTGTCGGGGTTAAACTAACTCGGCGAGCGTAAAGTCGCCTGACCTAACCCCAAGCGAAACCAGGGTTAAAGGTGGGGTTAGGCACCGATTATGGCGAAATCTATTGAATGCGATCATATTTAACAGAATTACATACGCAATAAGTGAAATTTTATCAATTTAACCATAAATTCGAACCATTATTAAGGCTATCGCCGCATTGGCGGCGATATTAATAGTGTTGAATCGACGAATGTAAAGTAAACAAATCGCCGCCTCCGCAGCGACGTCGATATCCATACTGTTTAATGTCAAATAAAAATGGCCGCCATCATCGCCGCCGAATCGGCGCAAATATATTATCCCCATATCTATTCAATGCGATCATATTTAACAGAATTACATACTCAAATCGTGAAATTTCATTAAATTAACCCTAAAATCGAAGCGAGATTAACGCTGATGCTGTAACGGCTGCGATATTAATATTTTCGAATCGACGAATGTCAGAGGGATTTCCCAAATCTATAAATAGCGCATCGGTTAGCTAACCAAGCTGCGCTTTGGACACATACATCCGCCATGACACATCTGGAACCCCGGGGTTAGCTAACCCGGGACCCGCCTTTAACCCTGGTACGGTTAAAGATTGGCTCATACATATGGGCCCTGGCACTACCTACCCTACTGATCTTTGCCGACGAAGCATCAACTTTTCAAAACCAAAGCAATTATTTAGATTTGATTCTATATATTGAACATATACACTAATGCACTTATTGAGCATGCATTGCCACATAGGCTAGAACGGAATACTGAGTCAATTTAAAGGCCCTGTCACACTGCATAAGCGTATACCGACGTATGTAACACACACTGTCATACGGCGGGAATTTTTAACATGCTCAAAAATACTACTTATGCCAAATGTACCGATAATTTGTCTCAGCATACACCAGTTGACTGTTAATGAATATTACTTATGCCAAATGTACCCAATAACTTGACGAAACGGCCTTTATAGAACCTGTTACTGCAGAAGCCTGTGGTGTCAGTTCTCGAAGATGTATACTGCCTATCATGGATAAGTCTGAATAGACTTGTTTTCACCATTAGACAATTTGTCGATAGAAAGCCCGAGACTACACTTTTACCGACCCAAGGGATTTTTAACCTCCCACACGACATAGACATGGTATGAGAGCAAGTGGCCTTTGATGATGCTGTAAGTTATACACAGCAGTGGAAATCCAAATTGGCAAAAGGAATCGAACCACTGACCTTCAGATTAGGAGTCCGACCTGGAAAAAAGTCAGACACTCTGACCACTCCGCCACAGAGAACACTTCGTTTGCCAAAGCAAATTTTATATGTCTATTCTCCAAAGTCAGCCATTTAAAATAAAAGTTACTTCAAACTAAAGTAAGGTAGATTATAACAATTGGTTTAATATATTTATCTCATAAAAGTGACAACAACTCAAAGCCATCGGCCTATGCAACTTTAATATTGAAAAGTATGTGATAATTATCATTGATAATTAGCTGGCTTAGATACTGGTGCACATGTTTTCTTATCTAGAAGATGTATACTGCCTATCATGGATAAGTCTGAATAGTCTTGTTTTCACAATTAGACATCTGGTTGATAGAAAGCCCGATCCTACACTTTTACCGACCCAAGGGATTTTTAACCTACCACACCACCTAGACATGGTATGAGAGCAATTGGGTTTTGATGACACTGTAAGTTATACACAGAGGTTGAAATCCAAATTGGCAGAAGGTCGAGGCATGGGGAATCGAACCACCGACCTTCAGATTAGGAGTCTGACCTATAAGCATTCATTGCTGCATGGAAGGGAATACGAAGTCAAGTTAAGAGAACCGGTTACTACTGCAGTATATGTAGGTTATGAGTCAGACTTTTGTTTGTCAAAATGAACTTTGTGTGCCTGCACTTCAAATATCTCAAAAGTTAGACGAGGGTCATTGGGGCACCTCAAATAACTTTGCGACCAGTTTCTCCCTGTTTTCCCTGTTCTCCACTGCCCTCTAGAACTTGCCGAACTCTAGGTCTGTCCATTCCCTGATGTTGTCTTCCCACCTCGTCCTTTGTCTGGCTTGTTTTTCTTCTCCCTTTCACTGTGCCTTTGCAAGATGGTTTTGGCCAGACTCGATGAGCGGTAAATATGGCCGTACCACTGCAGTTTGCATCTCTTTATTATCGCAAGGAGATCTGTGTGTGGCCCAATTGCCTGCTGGATCACACACCACCTTAAAGTTGCAAAGTCCGATGTTTTTGAGTTTTTGTCATTTTCTGATATAAATATAATTATTATTGCTATAATTTACCTTGCTTTAGTTTGAAGTAACTTTCATCTTAAATGGCTAACTTTTGAGGCATTTGAAGTACAAACATGCAAAATTAATTTTGGCAACCATGCCAAAACTGTGAGAACATATGGTTCTGCAGTAACAGATTCTATTAAATTGCCTTAGTATTCCCTTCTATGTGGTGTCAAATGTTTAATAAGTGTACCATTGTCTGAGTTACATAGGTAGAATCAAATCTGGATAATTGTTTTGGTTTTGAAAATTTTATGTTTTCATCGGACTATGGAGCTTTGACTACACACATTGAACAACATTCAGAATACTCTGCACTCTTCCCCCACAGGGAGCGGGACATAGCTCAGGCGGTAGAGTGTCCACCTGTGAAGGTGTGGGTCATCCTGTCGATCCTGCTCAGTGGACACATTTGCAGTTTGGGCTATTTTCCATTCCAACCAGTGGTCCACAACTGGTTCATCAAAGGCTGTAGTATGTGCTGTCCTGTCTGTGGGAAAGTACATATAAAAGACCCTTTGCTGCTTATCAGAAAGAGTAGCCTATGTGGCAGCAGAGGGTTTCCTCCAAAGAAATATGTCAAAATGACCATATGTTTGATGTCCAATACCCGATGATAAAAATCAATGTGATCTAGAGGTGTCGTTAAATAAAAACAAACTGTCCGTTTCTTCCCCCACAGGTTGTGTACGGAGGTGCTTATCTTGTGGACGGTGGCCTTTGGTTCGATGGTCAGACAGAGATAGCCCCGGTTAACCTCCAGCAGCTGGCGGAAGTGGCCGACAGGATCCGGAAGGAGGGGGTGAACCACGTGGTCGTGTCCGGGATCTTCGCCCCAGTCAACGACGCACAGGAGAAACAGGTTAAAGTGGCATAGTCCGATGGTTTTGAATTTCTGTCATTTTCTGAGATAAATATATTAGGTTGATCTATAAAGTTGCTATGAGTGCACACTGTCACAAGTCAGCACCCATCATGACATGACCTTTGATGTTGCCAGGATGTAAAATTTCAACAACCAAGTAGCGAAATAGATTTTGACTCTTCAAATCTGGATTCATTCTAAGTATGTTGACAAAGAAAGAAGATTCTAAGTATGTTGACAAAGAAGATTCTAAGTATGTTGACAAAGAAGCCGCCATTTTAACATAAGCATATTCAGCGCTCTACGGAGCGACCCAACCAGCCACGGTTGTGACCCAACCAGCCATGGTTGAACTCATTTGAGCCCGTTTGAACTTGCCGGAAATAGACTTTCCTTATGGCCGTCCCATAAGGGGCGGCCATTTGCAATCGAAAAGAACAGCTCTGATTGGCTCAAATTATGGAAAGATCCCATTATTTTGTTAGTACTTTCTTGTTCAGACATTGTTACAGATATATATGTTTCTTTTGCACAGATTAAATTGTTTGAAGTATATTTTAAATTTATCTACATTGATTTCTGTTTAAATCACACAATATCACTACTTCCTGAATGGGAAACTCATCCTGGAAGGGTATGCTCAATATGACCCAGTGGTCAGCCGTTTTTCCTCCTTTCCTCGCTGTGGACCCTTCTCCATTTTAACGCCGTCGCGCCCTCTACTGGCAGGCGGCCGAGGCTCTGCAGGCGGCTCAGCCGGGAATCAGCGTAACTATGTCACACGTGATTGGTCAGCTGGGGCTGCTGGAGCGGGAGAACGCCGCCGTGCTCAACGAGAGTCTGCGGCCGCTCGCCCGGCGCACCGTCAGCAACATCCGGGAGGCGCTGTGCATGCTGGGACTCACGTGTCCCTTCTACCTGTCACAGAACGACGGCACGCTCCTCAGGTATATATGTGTATATATAACAATTAACATATATATATATATATATATTATATATTGAAATTTCTTCTGCTTAATCAATGAATGTAGTATATTTAGTAGATGTTTGTACAAATATGTAATAGACCCCGCCAGTTAAGCTAGTGACATATGTCGGAAGAATCTGGAACCACTCTAGTCAGGTACATTCCCCGACTGCCCATGATTTCACATGTTATATATCTATGTAAAGAATGCTTGGAAAAATAATAAAGTGCATGATTATATTTGATATTCATAATATCGCAACAGGATTCAAACTCTTACAAAAAAGACACTCTCTTGTATTTTTCTTCTGGAATTTCACCACTGCTCTCTTCATGTATTTACACCCCTCCAGTTAAGCTAGTGACATCTGTCGGAAGAATCTGGAACCACTCTATTTGGTGATGTTCAATCTTAACTGGCGGGGGGTCTATTGATTGAGTATATTGGAATAGAAGGTATACATGTGGTGTATAATAATACTAATAATACTAATAATAATAATAATAATAACATATTTATCTTAGTACATACAAGTTGATATTTATATCAGTAATATTTCACATGAAAAAGGATAAAGCAGAAGTACAATACTTATACAATAAAAGGCGAATTCCCAAGTTGAACATACACATAATCTTACAACTACAACACTAGCTACATTTCTGTCTTTTGTGAATTTAATTATTTACAAACAAAAAGAAATCACCCCCTCCACACACAAAATTTAAATTGAAAAAAGAATCCACCCAGTGAATTTCCTCACGAAGTAGAAGCCATTATTTTAGCGTGGTGACGCCCAGCGCAATGCAATTACCGTTGTAGCGCCGAGCAGGCACTGCTGTTTCCGGTCCACACCTTCGCTTCCGGTCCGACGAACAGCATGCGCGGCGCGACCTTCCTGTCCGGGATGCAGAACGCCGTCGTAATCGATGTGGGCGGCACGTCAACGGACGTGGGCGTAGTCGTCAAGGGTTTCCCGCGGGAGGCAGGGGTGAAGGCCAAGGTGAGGCTGACAACGGTCAAAGGTCGGCTGAGGCCGATCGGTATCACTGGACTACTTTCAATCATGTTTCTGGTTTCTGTCTAGATCAAAAAGATTCAATCTACCCGATGTTGTCTAAATACGGGCGAAAATTGCTTTAGTCTGGAACAGGAAGTGGAATTCCTGGTTCCAGTATCCAATGGCTACTTATATCGGCACAGAGTTGGTGAAATTGGAGAGAATGCAAAAAGACAAGATGGCAACCACAGAATGCAGTCGATTTGAGTTTTAAAGTCTATAAAACTACTTGTTTTATATATTTTACAAATCAAAAGTAGCGGGTAAATATTAAGATATATATATATATGAAGAATATATTTTGCTTCTTAAATTAAGAAGTTATCTGCTCCTTTCATTTACTGAGCAATTTTGCTAAGACATCCACCCCTTCATGTATATATGTATATATAATGTATGATGATTAATTATACAAATATAAATAACGGGAGTTGTTTGTGCTTTCCATTGTCCATGTGTTGGAAGTATGTACATTACACTAGGTCAAATACGAAACTAACCTGTGGCTTCCTCTGTAACCCTTACCTGGAAATTCACAGCCACCTTCAGTTATATATAAATAATACAAATAATACATATAAAATAAATTGTCAGTGGTACAGTGAGTGAGCATTGCAGTCACTG
Organism: Branchipolynoe longqiensis; assembly: GCA_030323885.1. NCBI lineage: Eukaryota > Metazoa > Annelida > Polychaeta > Phyllodocida > Polynoidae > Branchipolynoe > Branchipolynoe longqiensis. Next base: position 22,099,201 of record CM059186.1, read on the forward strand.
AGGCGTGGGCGAGTAGGTGGCGCCACATGGAGAGCTGAGGGTGTATCAGTAGAAGACCTAATATATGTACTCAAGCAGCCGGAGGCTGAGGATGCTGGGAAGTAGATGGAATCTTCCAGCCTTATTATACTCGTATAATGGTTTAGACAGCATATATATTATGTTGATGCATACATGTATACATATGTATGTAAATATACATATATGTCCATATGTGATGTATAACGAATTATGCAAGTATAAAGATACGCAAGGGTTAATTGTTACTTTATTGTTATACTCCGTAAGACAAACACTGTACGAGTGGCTCCACCTACCCTCCTCGCCTCCACCGGATGTAGACCAGTGTCAGTCGCACCGGAGGATTTGGACAGAACGGACGTGTCACGCCCCCGCTCCCGCTCCCGCTCCCCTCTCCCAGCTTGATGCCAGTCTACTACTACTGTTCCCTCTGCGGCGAACACCACCCAGAGGGAGATCTCGAGACTTGCGCTCGCTATCAGCTGGAGAGTGAAGGAGCGGACGGTCAGCACACACGGCTATCAAGGAGAACCTCAGCAGACAGGATGGCCAAATCCAAGCAGGAGTCGGACTCACTGGCTTCCACTATGCAGACGATGTCGATGGAGGACCGCGAGAAATCGGCGAGGACGGCCGTGGACGCGATGGAGATGGAGGAGCGGGTGGCGGTCCTGGAGGAGAAGCGGAACAGACTCACCCGGAGACGGGCCAACAGGATCGCAAACCAGGCCAGGACGACGGGGGATGGCCCGGTAGGAGACGGGGCAGCGGGCGGCAGCACAGAGGGGGAGGCCACGACGGCCTCCAGCCGGCTGCAGTCAGACCAGACGGCAGACATGACGGCGGGCCACTCATCATACGGGACCCGGTCGCGCCGCCGGACCCGATCCCGGGGACGCAGGTCGGGACGACGGAGCGGATCAGACTCCAAAAGCCGATCCAGCAGCTCCACTAGACGCAGGAAGCGTAAGTGGGCCCTGAAACACTTCACTGTTGCTGCTAAAGATGTACGGAAGCTGAACCCCCACGAACTGGTGGCAGCCTCCACGCTTTGGTGCCTAGATATAGACAACCTGACTGTTAAAGATTACAGGGCCTTTCTAGAGCATATACACTTTCTGTCTGTCCGCGCGATGACAGATGATTTCAAAGACGCAGCCCACGTTTCCTATGATACGGCTATCCGAAAAAAGGCGGAGGCGCACGGCTTCGCCGCCTTCTCTGAAAGCTTCCAGGGAGCGAGCGTGGTGCATTATGGCGCACACCACATGAAGCCGAAACGCGCTACTGCCGCCAGCAACAGGCGGGTAGCTGGCTCGGGCGGCGGGAAGCGCGCCTGTTTTCTCTGGAACAGAGAAACCGGGTGCCCGCGCTCGGATGAGGTGTGTGGATTCAATCATGCATGCGGGAAGTGTGGCAGTAAGTCACACAAACAGACGAAATGTCAGAGGGACTGACAGACTGAGGGAGACGGCGGACAATCTACGACGAACCAGGAACCGTCCCGTGAGACTAAGACTGATATAACTAAAGCAACCCATGCTGTCGGTCTAACCACCAATCTCGATAAAACTGTGAATGCCTATGTTTGTCATTTTGAGCGCCCTTGCCGTCCCGGCCAGTGCCCTGGAGGGGGCGGGGAGGGGGGTTTGGGTGGTAGAGCGCATGGGAATATTGAGAACACTAACTACGGAACTGGTTGTGATAAGGTTGGATGTTTCTTTGTTTCAGAGGGTGCTGACGACGACAAAACCGAAATGTGCACTATACCCTGTGAAAATGCAAATAAACAGGCGAATTGCCGAAATGATACTGTCTGCCGAAATGTAAGTGGTAGTGCAGTTGAACACAAAGCAGGTACGGATTGCACTAAATACGAAGGCAATTACGTTAAGTTTCTGGGCCATCACCCTATTCTAGGTAGAGCTGCCGGCGAAAGTAAGATACGCAATACACCCTGTGAATACGAAATTACTCAGGCGGTTTGCCAAATTGATACTGTATACCACAATGTGAATGGTCATAATATCAATCCCACCATAAACAGTGGGGACACCGGGGAACCCAGACATACTATTACCATGCAAACCCAAGTGGAAAGCACAAATTCATATTGGATAAAGGCGACTATGAGGGCTTGAGACAGGATCTCGACCAAGTTCTACTAAGTGCAGCCCCAAATACAGACACTGTTGAGGACAATTGGAATGCATTTGAAAAAACCTTCATGGAAAAATGCAAACAGCACATACCCATGTCATCTGGCAAAATGAATAATGGCAGACCACGGCCAGAATGGATGAATGACCAAGTCAAGCAGAAGATCAGCTTGAAACAACAGGCATATGCAGTGAAGAGACAGTCGGGCAGAATTCGATATGCAAAACTATGTAACCAAGTAAAGTGGGAATGTAGGAAAGCAAAGAGAGAGCATGAGAAAAACATAGCCAAAAATGCCAAAGAGAACCCAAAAGCCTTCTATAAATATGCTAGGAGTAAACTGAAAGTACATATACCAGTTGGAGATTTGAGGCGGGATGATGGGACCATTGCACAAAAGGATATCGACAAAGCTGATACGTTGAACACCAGATTCGCAAGTGTCTTCACACAAGAAGACCTGTCATATATACCAATGTTTGAGGACCGACTCTTTCGTGCCCCCCTGACCAACATAAATATTGCACCATCCGACCTGAAGAAAAAATTATACAATCTTAATGCATCTAAGGCAGCAGGTCCTGACGGAATATACCCATGCATATTGAAGGAGCTACACAATGAGCTTGTTGAACCACTTAGACACATTTTCCAAAAATCACTAAACCAAAGAAAACTTCCTCACCCATGGAAGGATGGACATGTGGCTCCCATCTTCAAAAAGGGTAACAGAAGTGATCCAGGAAACTATAGGCCAATCAGTCTAACATCTGTAGTGTGTAGGTTGCTGGAATCAATAATAAGAGATTATATCATGGCTCATCTTGTCGAAAACAACCTCCTATCAACACAGCAGCATGGCTTTGTGCAAGGAAGATCTTGTACGACCCAACTACTGGCATGTATGGATGAGTGGACCCGCGTTATTGATGACTTTGGAGATCTGGATGCTATTTATCTAGATTTCCAAAAAGCATTCGACACTGTTCCACACCAGCGACTGCTAAAAAAACTGCATGGCTATGGCATAAGAGGAGATGTCCTACATTGGATAAAGGATTTTCTGAGCAACAGAAGACAGCGAGTCATTGTAAATGGCAAACCATCAGGATGGTGCTCGGTGAAAAGCGGAATACCTCAGGGCAGCGTGCTTGGACCAGTCTTATTTGTGATATATATCAATGACTTACCAGAGGTTGTACATTCTATGGTCCAAATGTTTGCTGACGATACCAAAGTATTCCGCCGTATGGAGAAAGGTAGTGACTCACGGGACTTGCAGAAGGACCTCAACAACATGCAGAAGTGGTCAAGTGATTGGCAGCTGAAGTTTAATGCTTCAAAATGCAAAGTGATGCACTTAGGGGGCAAAAACAGCAAGCACATCTATGTAATGAACGATGGTGTGAATAATGTTCCGCTCTCCGAAACAATGATAGAAAAGGACTTGGGTGTCAAGGTGGACCGCCAACAGAGCTAATGGAATACTGGCTATCATTCGAAGATCGTACACATACCTAGACAAGGATGTTGTACGCAGACTGTACACATCCCTTGCACGTCCACTTTTGGAATATGGAAATGTTGTGTGGTCACCACTCTACAGGAAGGATGCTGAGTCAATTGAGAGGATCCAAAGAAGGGCAACAAAGCTTGTACATGGATTCGATGCAATACCCTATGAACAACGTATGCGTCATTTGAAGATCCCAAGCATGTACTACAGACGGGCCCGGGGGGATATGATTGAAGTATTCAAATATCTCCATGGTATCTACAAGACAGGCGGCCCCCTTATCAGAGACTCCAACACCAGGACCAGAGGGCACTCCCTGAAGCTGAGGAAGCGGTACTCCAGACTGGACCTGCGACACAACTTTTTCGGCTTTAGGGTGGTTGACCTGTGGAATGACCTGCCGGAGAGTGTCATAGCAGCGGAGTCGGTGAACTGCTTCAAGTCCCGACTGGATGCATACTGGTCAAGCATTACATATATCTTGGAGCCAGTGACAGTTGCTACGATTGACCACATCTGAAGAACTGTCTCCATTTCAATTAATTAAGAGCGGCTAACAGGTCCAAGGCCTATTATAGCTGTATCCTATTGATTGATATCCTATTGATTGATACTTTTAATGGTATAAAAAACGGTAATGATGAGTGTTTCAGTGAAAACCGCCACAGGGCGCGAAGCGGCCACCCGGTTGGCGCGCCTACATCAGGCGTGAACCCACACGCGCTCAAATTGAAACCAACCCGTGGAACTGCTACCGATTACAGTGTCGGTGCTGATATGGTGGGGAGCGCCCCCAGTGATAATATTCCCCATCTAACTCCAGCTACGTACAAAAGTACCATCACTGATAATTTTAGAAATATAGGGGAAAGTGGTATTCGAAATATGAGAGCCGGTGAGTCAGTAATTAAAACCAGGGATGCACCAACCGCCAGAACTCTAGAACACACACCACACTCATGGGGGGGGCTCAGATGCCAGTGACCCAACCGCCTCTGATCTCGGGTGGGGGGGCCGGCGCCTGCGCCGCACAAGCCCGGGCCGACGCTAATCATAATAACCCCAAAGGGGCGGCGGCGGATGGGGGGGGGGGGTGCGGTTGGACACCGCCAACCCGGGAGTGATTACATAAGGGGCTGGGAGGGCCTCCCCGACGCCGCCGACAGCTGGGTGACGGTTGAACATATTGGCGCCAAAAATTGCGCTCTCAAAGTCACAGCCCGAGAGACTGTGGGGGACAGGCCGGTGGTTTTTGACATCTCGGATGAATGTGCCCAGGGTCTCTGTGCATGCACCCACAGCATAGCGGGCTGCATTGCGCAACTACGTCCTTGCCGGGTCTTTTGTGAGTTGTTCCTGAGGGGTGACACTGACCCAGACTGGCAGTACCTGCTCAGAGGAGTGATATTTGGGTTCAGGGTAATTAACCCAGACTGTGAAGCGAAATACTGTCCGAAGTTACGGTTGACCCGTGACCCGGAGCACAGGGCAGGCATAACTAAAAAACTCTCGGGCGAAATAATAAACGGTTGCATCTCAATAGTAACCGATAGGCCGACTTGCGTGCATGACATGTTCTGGATCCCCAAAGACGGGGGCGGGGGCAGGACGATTGTGGATTGCAGCAGGCCAGCCGATGACTCAGTTAATAATTTTACTGAACAAGTATGTGTAAAGTTTAACTACAACAGTGTAGACAGCGTGGCTGAAGTAATGGAGAGGGGCGACTACATGTCGACTATTGACATCAAAGACGCCTATAGGGCAGTATGTATACACCCTGACGACCGTGACAGGCAGGGGCTTCACTGGGATTTTGACCCATCCGAGGGCGCAGACTGTACTTACATGCGAGACAATAGGCTCTGCATGGGGCTGTCCTCAAGCCCGTATGTGTTCAGCAAGATTTCTGACTTTGCTGTGTGCTGTGCGCTGTGCGGTGAGGGAGGGAGTTCCACGGGTTATAAACTATCTCGACGACTACTGCGTCATTAGCTCTGACTATACTACGGGCTGCCGGGATCAGGCCATGATGATAGCGATCCTCAGAAGGATCGGATTCTCAATCAGTTTTACTAAACTAACTTCCCCCGACACCTCTGTCAGGTTCCTCGGGATAGTAATTGACTCAGTCACACTTGAAATGAGCCTCCCCCAAGATAAGCTCACAAAGCTCATCACCATATTGAAACAGGTTAGAGGCCGGCGTAAGGCCACTAAAAGGGAGCTCGAGAGGCTGGGCGGCCTACTCGCGCACTGCAGCAAGGTGGTAAAGGGGGGTAGGACTTTCTGCAGGCGTATTTATGACTGTATGAACACCGTACGAGAACCTCACTTCATGGTTCGCCTCTCAAAGGGTTTCCGAGAAGATGTTGATTGGTGGTGCGGCTTTGCTGACAGATTCAATGGGAAGGCGAGGATCCTGGGGAGATTTGCCCCGTCACTCTCTACCTATAGTGATGCCTCAAACTATGGATATGGGGCCATGCATGGCAACGCATGGATTGCGGGGGCCTTCAACGTGTCCGAGGACGCCAGCCTGAGCGTGAGACTCGGGCATCACCACTTGGCGCCCCACGGGACTTGCGCGAGGGTGCACATAAATGTACGGGAGATGTGGGCGGCCTTTGCGGCTGCGGCACACTGGGGCCACCTGTGGGAAAACAGCTCTGTGGTCATGATAACAGATAGCACGACAGTACGGGCCGCCCTTAACACTGGCAGATCTAGATGCCCTCAAATAATGTTCTTTCTGAGACGGCTATTCCGGATAGCGGCTGAGCGGGACTTTGAATTCTCTTCTGTGTTTATAGGCACCAAAGACAATATAATATGTGATGCATTGAGCAGGTTGGATGATCCAGGCAGTGCAGGGCGCCTCAGAGAGGCCGACCCTACTAACAGTATGTGCTGCAGCTTCATATTTAATGACGATGACAATGCCGGTTCCAGGGGTGGCCGACCCCACTAACAGTATGTGCTGCAGCTTCATATTTAATGACGATGACAATGCCGGTTCCAGGGGTGGCCCAGTTGAGACGGGAACAGCTGCTGTTCCAGAGCAGAGCATACGCCACAAACTCCATCTCCACACGGGGGGTGCAGGTTAAGCGTTACCTGGAGTTTGTCGAGAACTTCTCCGAGACGCACTCCCCCCTGCCCTGCCCACCTGCCCAGGTGGCTCTATATGCCACCTGGCTGGCCAGAACCCTGAAATACTCATCGATACTTAACTACCTTAGCGGCCTGAACTACTTCCTCCGCCAGAGGGGAGCCGAACCGATCTCATACACAAGCTACGAAGTCGCCTCCACCCTCCGTGGAATCAGGAGGGAGAGATCGGCGGCCCCGCGGCAGGCGGCCCCGATATTGCCCGGGACACTGCTGAAGATGTTCTCCTACCTGTCTATGACCCAAGGTCACATCGCTTGGCGCGCTGCATTGTTGTGCAGCTTCCGAGCTCTCTTGCGCAAGTGCCAGGTGACACTGTCCGAATCTGCACTCCACAGGGGTGATTTCAAATTCTTCCCTTGGGGCATGATCATTTCGATCAGATGATCAAAGACGATCCAGTTCCGTGAGCGCGTCCTGGAAATACCGGTTGCCAGGTGTTTGAACACGGACATATGTGCGGTTTACTGGACCGAACTGCACTTCGACCGGACCCCAGCCCCCCCGGACGCTCTAGCCTTCCGGATCCCTTCCGGACTGGGGGCCTCCGCGCCCCTCCCCTATGCTGTATACCAGACAACCTTGCGAATATTTGCAGGGAAGGCAGGCCTGGACCCATCCTCGGTCTCATCCCATTCTCTCAGACGGGGGGGCTGTACTTACCTATCCCTATGCGGGGCCACCATTGAGGAGCTTCGTGCCAGGGGGGACTGGGCGACCGACACAGTCTTCACATACTTGAAAACACCGTTGACTGTAAGAATAATGAACGACATGCGCGTGGCCACCTCCCTGGCAACCACTGTATACTAACGTTAGGGGTTGGGGGATCTCCGATCTTTGGCCTATAATCCTTGCCAGAGATTAAACTACTCAACCCACTACCTCATTTGTTTCTCCTAATTTGTACTGGAGATATGTTTATGTGATGTATAACGAATTATGCAAGTATAAAGATATGTAAGGGTTAATTGTTACTTTATTGTTATACTCCGTAAGACAAACACTGTATGGGTGGCTCCACCTACCCTCCTCGCCTCCACCGGATGTAGACCAGTGTCAGTCGCACCGGAGGATTTTTTCTTTTCTTCTATGGGCAAGGGCCTATAATCCTTGCCAGAGATGAAACTACTCAACCCACTACCTCATTTGTTTCTCCTAATTTGTACTGGAGATATGTTTATATATATATATGTATATTTACATGTACATAATATATACGGAACAGAACTGATATATATCTAACCTTCCACGGAACGAAGGAAAAGGCTATGGGGTTTGTTGTTGGGAAGTATATATACAGTGAAACCTCTCTAACCGACCACCTGCACAGATCAACCACTCCCCTATATTGATCCCTTTATTTGGCTTTCAAACGATTGCCCATGTGATTTTTACCATAAACGATAACAATAAACGATTGTAACCATAAAAAAAACTCCCTAAGCCGACCACCTCGATAAATGGACCACTTAAAAGTCGGTCCCATGGTCGGTCGTTTTAGAGAGAGTTTACTGTATTTGTTTAATTGCTTTCTTTTAAAGTATTGGAATTACTTAATTTGAATTTTAAAATATATTTAATGGTACAAAACTGGTTTCACTGTGTTAATAAAGCTTAAATACTAAAGGCCCTGTCACACCTCACCGGATTGGGGGAAACGGACAGAAAATGAACAATGTCCAGTTTGTGTCCATAGAAGTTTTGAACATGCACAAAACTAGGAACGGATACCGCCGGACTGATGTCTACGGTTCTTGTCCGGTTTGATTTCATTTCATCCGTTGGCTATCCTTTCATGTCCGTTTCATGTCCGTTTCATAGACCCGATGTCGCAACACTTTGGCATATTTTAATACATTTTGATACTTATCACCACCGGACTTGACCATTCTGTCCGTTGCTCAATCCAGCATAGTGTGACAGGTGCTTAACACATTCCCACGGCTGTGTGATTGTTGTGCTGCAGATCGGAGGGGTAACAACCAACTTCCGGATGCCTGACGTACACAGCATCGGTCTGGGAGGAGGCTCCATTGTAACACCAGGCAAGGAAGGCAAGGCCTGCACGGTACAGTCTTTTGGTTATACAGTAAAACATCTCTAAATAGACCGACCATGGCACCTGTAGCTTCACAAGGGCAACATAGGTCAACAACATAGGTCAACAACAGAGGTCAGCATAATCCCTGCATCTACCATGTGGTGGTGAGGCTCATGTACGGACTACTATGCACAGATATATATATATAAATGTGCCTACATCAAAAGGAGAAACAAGCGGGGATGGGATGGACAATCTTTATTGCTTGTCTGTCTAGCAATTATATGCCTTCCGGTTAAAGTTTGAAAGCTGGCCGACGACTGACCAATATGAAGGCCCGGGGTCCAAACCCGCCGTTTTGGCGCCACTGCAGGGCAGGTCCGGGCTAACAAGTAAGGAGTCGATTGGACAATATTGGATTAATTAATATTACAGAACGATAATATTAATACATACTTTAACTCCGGCATTTATATACGCATAATATATATTATACTCCTTATATGTGATATAATCTATTATATAAATATAAATTGGCGGATGTATGTATCTTATAATAATGATTATTTATTATGCTACAACTCGATAATTATTCCTTGTGCATGTTATAATATTTGCTGCGGGCCAGCTCGCTGCCTGCCTGCTGCCCTCCCCCCACTCGCTACTGCGTGCACTGTAGCCGCTTACCTGTCCCTGTACACATCCATTTTTACTTATATATATATATATATATATATATATATATTTGTGTGTTCTATAATGAATGCTATAATATGCGATATGTGCTATATTTGATATGATAAATACAATACACTACTCAATGCAACATCCTATTATATCATTCTATATGACACAGTACTCAGTGTGACAACCTATTATATCATTCTATATGACACAGTACTCAGTGCGGCTTCCTATTATATAATTCTATATGGCACAGTACTCAGTGCGGCATCATATTATATAATTATATGACACATTACTCAGTGCAAGAACCTATTATATCATTTTATATGACACACTACTCAGTACAGCATTCTAGGTGATCATCCTATATGACACACTACTCAGTGCAGCATCCTATTATATCATTCTATATGACACTACTCAGTGCAACAACCTATGATATCATTCCATATGACACACTACTCAGTACAGCAAGCTATTATATCATCCTATGTGACAGACTACTCAGTGTGACATCCTATTATATCATTATATCATTATATATGACACGCTACTCAGTGTGACGTCCTATTATATCATTGTATATGACACAGTACTCAGTGCAGCATCCTATTATATCATTCTATATGACACAGTACTCAGTGTGACAACCTATTATATCATTCTATATGACACATTAATCAATGTAACATCCTATTATATCATTCTATGTGACACACTACTCAGTGTGACATCCTATTATAGCATTATATATGACACACTACTCAGTGCAACATCCTATTATATCATTCTATATGACACACTACTCAGTGCAGAATCCTATTATATCATTCTATATGGCACACTACTCAGTGCAGAATCCAATTATATCATTATATATGACACACTACTCAGTGCAACATCCTATTATATCATTCTATATGACACACTACTCAGTGCAGCATTCTATTATATCATTCTAAATGACACACTACTCAGTGCAAAATCCTATTATATCATTATATATGACACCACTCAGTGTGACATCCTATTATATCATTGTATATGACACACTACTCAGTGTGGCATCCTGTTATATCATTCTATATGACACACTACTCAGTGTGACATCCTATTATATCATTCTATATGACACACTACTCAGTGCAGCATCCTATTATATCATTCTATGTGACACACTACTCAGTGCAGAGTCCTATTATATCATTCTATATGACACACTACTCAGTGCAACATCCTATTATATCATTCTATGTGACACACTACTACTATTATATCATTCTATATGACACACTACTCAGTGTGACAACCTATTATATCATTCTACATGACACACTAATCAATGTGACATCCTATTATATCATTCTAAATGATGCACTACTCAGTGTGACATCCTATTATATCATTCTATATGACAAACTACTCAGTGCAACATCCTATTATAGCATTCTACATGACACACTACTCAGTGCAGCATCCTATTATATCATTCTATATGACACACTACTCAGTGCAACATCCTATTATATCATTCTATATGACACACTACTCAGTGCAGCATCCTATTATAGCATTCTATATGACAAACTACTCAGTGCAAATGTAGTATCCTATTTCATCATTCTATCACTACGCAGTCCTGGTATGAACACTATTATCTGACCCTATACACCTGGCCAGCGTTTGCATTTCCGCTGCTGCTACGGGCGTGAAATCCCGGTATTATGCGCCCCGATTTAACGCGAATTCGGGTATAACGCGATCTTTCATTGGACCCAGAATTCTTGAACTCAAAGGTAATCCAGGGCCCAAATGTATGAGGGCGGGTTAGCGGGGGTTAGCGGTCATAACCCGAGCGTAGTCGGGAATTCCCCGGTTAGCGGCCGAAACTCACAATGTGTGTGCACGGGTTAGGCAAACCCCTCGAGGGTTAACGCGGCCTGCGCTAACCCCAACTTCTAGGTGGTTTATCGTCGGTGTTACGCGTGGACTGAAGATGGATGTGTGTCTCTGTGTCTGTGTGTGTGTCTCTGTGTCTGTGTGTGTCTCTGTATGTGTCTCTGTGTCTGTGTGTGTATGTGTGTGTATGTGTGTGTGTCTCTGTGTGTGTGTGTCTCTCTGTGTGTGTCTCTGTGTGTGTCTCTGTGTCTGTGTGTGTGTGTCTCTGTATCTGTGTGTGTGTGTCTCTGTGTCTGTCTGTGTGTCTCTTTGTCTCTGTGTGTGTCTGTGTGTGTCTCTTTGTATGTGTGTGTCTCTGTATGTGTTTCTGTGTGTGTGTCTCTGTGTGTGTCTCTGTATGTGTCTGTCTATGTGTGTGTATCTCTGTGTCTGTGTGTGTGTGTGTCTCTGTGTCTGTGTGTGTGTGTCTCTGTGTGTGTCTGAGTGTGTCTCTGTGTGTGTGTCTCTGTGTGTGTCTCTGTGTCACTGTGTGTGTCTCTCTGTCTATGTGTGTATCTGTATCTGTGTGTGTGTGTCTGTGTGTGTGTGTCTGTGTCTGTCTGTGTGTCTCTTTGTCTCTGTGTGTGTCTGTGTGTGTCTATTTGTATGTGTGTGTGTCTCTGTATGTGTTTCTGTGTGTGTGTCTGTGTGTGTGTCTCTGTATGTGTCTCTGTATGTGTGTGTCTATGTGTGTGTATCTCTGTGTCTGTGTGTGTGTCTCTGTGTCTGTGTGTGTGTGTCTGTGTGTGTGTCTCTGTCTCTGTGTGTGTCTCTGTGTCTGTGTGTGTGTCTCTGTATCTCTGCATGTGTGTCTGTGTGTGTGTCTCTGTGTCTGTCTGTGTGTCTCTTTGTCCCTGTGTGTGTCTGTGTTTGTCTCTTTGTATGTGTGTGTGTCTCTGTGTGTGTCTCTGTATGTGTTTCTGTGTGTGTGTCTCTGTATGTGTATCTGTGTCTGTGTGTGTCTATGTGTGTATCTCTGTGTCTGTGTGTGTGTCTCTGTGTCTGTGTGTGTGTGTCTGTGTGTGTGTCTCTGTGTCTGTGTGTGTCTGTGTGTGTCTGTGTGTGTGGCTCTATGTATGTGTGTGTCTGTGTGTCTATGTGTGTGTCTCTGTGTCTCTCTATGTGTGTCTCTGTATCTGTATGTGTGTCTCTGTGTGTGTCTCTGTGTCTTTGAGTCTCTGTTGCAGTGTGTGTGTCTGTCTCAGAGACACACACACACAGACACACAAACACACACACAGACACACAAACAGAGACACAAACAGAGACACACACACACAGAAACACACACAGACACACACACAGAAACACACACAGACACACAGAAACACACACAGAGACACACACAGACACACAGAAACACACAGGCACACACAGACATACACACAAAGAGACACTCACACAGACACACACAGGCACACATAAACACAGAGACACACACACAGACACACACACAGACACACAGAGACACACAAACAGAGACACCCACAGAGACACCCACACAGACACACTGAAACACAGAGACACACACACAGACACACACATAGACAGACACACTGAAACACAGGAACACAGAGTGACACACACAGAGACACACACACAGAAACACACACACAGACACACACACAGACACACACAGAAACACACACAGAGACACACACAGAGACACACACACAGAGACAGAGACACACACACAGACACACACAGAGAGACACACACACAGACACAGAGACACACACACACAGACACAGAGATACACACACATAGACACACACATACAGAGACACATACAGACACACACACAGAAACACACACACATACAAAGAGACACACACAGACACACACAGAGACAAAGAGACACACAGACAGACACAGAGACACACACACAGACACACACGCAGAGATACAGAGACACACATAGACAGAGAGACACAGAGACACAGAGACACACACACAGACACACACAGACACAGACACACACACACAGAGACACACACACAGATACACACACACAGAGACACACACACAGACACACAGAAAAACAGAGACACAGAGTCACACACTGAGGGGTGGGGGGGAGGAAAAGGGTGGTTCCTCCCGACTCCTACGATGCTCGCCGGGTACATTCCCACGGGGGCTCCCCAAATCTATAAATAACGCACAGGGTAGCTAACAAGTGCGCGCTTGGCACGCATACATCCCCCGTGACACATATACCAACACCGACCATAGCTACCCCGTTGGCCGGCCTTAACTCCGGCGAAGATAACCGGTGGCTCATATATTTAGGCCCAGTAAACTGAAGCCCGATTTAACGTGACCCCGCTGTTTTCGCAATGACATTGCATGTACCCCCGATGATCGCGTTATAACAAAGTTTCACTGCCCTTCCCTTTCTAGATCGGGCCCGTGAGTGTTGGCCACCTTCTACAGGAAGCTGCGCTTGTTTTCGGCGGCCCTACGCTCACCGCTACAGATGTGGCGGTGGCAGCTGGCTTAGTGCACATATGTCAGAAAGAGCGAGTCGCTGACATTTCTCAGGAGATGGTCCAGTCCGCCATCGACACTATGAGCAGTATGTTGTGTTACGCCATAGACCAAGTGCGGGTAAGGCATGACCCTAACAGTAGGTATCCCAATTCAGCAAGGTATATGGGTTGGGGTGGCATATGAAAGCCACTGGTTTGTGGGAATTGTTGTAGAGATTTTGTCGCCTAATTTTGCAACCATACAGTTTCTATACCGTGGTCTTGAGGATACTTTTAAATGGCCTAAAGTCGACGACATAGCTGATGTTCAGGCTAACTTTGTCTTTGTAAATGATTTAGATTTGTGTCCTGTGGTTTCCTCTAGAGGAAAAGCATGGACTGTGCCAGAAATAGATTACATTGATGCATTGTATTGCCAATATCATGAGATGTATCTTTCAAACTTTGACAAATAATTATTTTAAGTGAAGAGGGTTAATAGATTTTCCTTAACAATAGTGCTCATACATTTACATCTAGAAACAGTTTTGTATTTAATTAATTGGCACATTGAATTACTAAATATAACTGTCATTTATATTATATTTGAAGGTACTAAGTTGTAAAGCATGTTATCAGAAAGAGCTGGTTGCAATTTTGGGAAAATCGGATGTATACTTTTCAAACTACAGCCGAAAGTGTAAATTCTACTCCTTAATTGGTATGCAAAATTGAAATTTATGTCAATTTTCTCAACAATTATCATGATTATTCTGAAACTATAATAATATTGGTTCATTTGTGGTAAGTCATTTTTACTACATGATGTTGTGGATAGTTGGGTGAAGTTTCAAGGATATTGGTTGTGTATTTCTTTAAATATAAGCATTTATGTACCTCATACCTCTTAATTTCTCATATTGACAAGTGGCAATTTGTGTTTTTTTGCCATTTTGAATGGCCAATATCTAAAAAAATAATTATGTCATGACTCTGGAAAAAAATAGACTTGATATATGCATATAGATAACACAGAGTCCTGAAAGACAAGTTCATCTAGCCATTATATTTTGAATTATTGATGTCTGAAATGTGGGTTTCATGCAAATTGCCAAAATAGCTGTTTTTTGCATCATTTTGTCTATATTAAAAAGCCTACAACTTTTTAAGTAATCATCCGATCTCAATGAACTTTGTGTAATGTTACTTCTCCTGGTACGAGCTATGGAACTCTATCAAAATATGGTACTTTCTATTGAGTTGCAAAAATGAGTTGGGATACCTACTAACAGACATCGCCTTAGAATGGGGAGCGGGACGTAGCTCAGGTGGTAGAGTGTCCACCTGTGTAGGTGTGGGTCATCCTAGCGATTTTGATCAGTGGACACATTTGCAGTTTGGGCTTTTTTTCGCCTTAGAATGGCTGCTACCACTAGTCCCAGTGACAAAACTCCATTAAATTCACATAATTCACAATGAGACAGGTGTGGTATAATTTGCATTTATTCAGGACAGTCAGACAGTTACATACTCAAGATCAGACAACAGGAACCTCGGCAATCTCAACCCTACTGCCTCGACCGCCGCAAACTACTGTCCCTTTGTAGTTGAGGGGTGGGCGGCGGCTGAATCAGTCTGGTTGTAGTGGGCGGGTTCGTATTCAATCGGCGACTGATGGTTGGTCATGTGCGAGCGGTCAGCGTGGCTTCGTGTGATGCGCTTTTAAGGCGATAGGTGGCAGCAGGGTCGGGTGCTGGGGTAGGTGGACAATCCGAGCGGGTTAGTTTGTCGTAAATCGGCAGGTGGTGGGTCGGTGGTTGTGAAGCTTGAGAGGTCTACCACCCCACGTCCCGCTGTGAATTACCCATGTTAGCGCTAACATGGACAATTATTCCAAAGTTAGCCATTTCAAATAAAACTTACTTCAAACTACAGTTAAGTAGATTATAACAATTCATCGCAAATGATGACAGAAACTCAAAACCATCGGACTATGCACATTTATGGTACAATGGTCTATCTAGTATTGAACAATTACTCACAATAGAAATTTATGTTATTTTCAATAGATTTTCAAATTATGAAAAAAAATAAGCTTCATAAGTTCCTTGCCCATTTTGGAATTTCGTCTAAATTTCAAGTTAGGCATATGAATGTGATTCATAAGACTCACAGGATAAATATCACCAGTCGTCATGCGTGCGCATTGTCACAAGATGGTACCCGTCCTGATATGACCTTAGATGTTGCCAGGACGTAGAACTCCAACAACCAACTAATCTGCATATTTTAGGTGAGTTCAGCTGAAGTGACGGCTGTCCTGGTTGGAGGCGGCAGTGTGCTCATAAACGCAAACACACCTATGGAAGGCATCTCAAAGTTTGTCAAGCCACAATTCTTCCAAGTAAGTCATCATCATCATCATCATCATGCTGTCAGTCGCAATGCGACAAAGACTGCTTTCACTACCCAACCACCGCTTTGTGCGGTTGTACATTTCATAAAAGCTGCTTGCAAAGTGTTGAAGTGCTGCTGGCTTTTGCAAGTTACTAGCGGCACTCTCTCAGGGAGCAAATAGAGGTCTCACACTGGCAAGAACATGTCAAGACAGGCGCAAATGTAAGTAAGTAAACAGACGAAATAGGGGCTAATAAAATAGAATATCTTCCCCAGAAAAATACTGTATGATCCTTAAAGCTGCATAGTTCGATGAAATATCAAATTTTCAAAACGAAACCAATTATCTAGATTTGATTTTACATATCTAAATTCGATACTGATGCACTCATTAAGCATTTGTTTCTGCGTAGAAGGCAACACTGAGTCAATTTAACAGAACCTATTACTGCAGAAGTCTATGGTGTCAGAGTTTTGGCAAGGTTGCCAAAACTATTTTTCTATGTTTGTACTCAAAATATCTCAAAAGTTTACCATTTAAAGTAAAAGTAACTTTGAACTAATGTAAAGTAGATACTAGTGATCAATCTAATATATTTATCTCAGAAAAAATACAGAAATTCAAAACCATCGGACTATGCAACTTTAAATATAAGTTGAGTCTTGTATACTGTTGAACCTCCTTTGTGTAATGTAATGGAAGTGTGCTACCTGGATATTTGTTTGTTTGTTGGGGGTTACATCCTAGCAACATGTAAGGCCATATCAGGACGGGTATCAACTTTTGATAATGCGCATCCGCTCATCGCGACTTTATAGCGCTGACCCACTGAATGACAAGTATCAAGATAATGTGACTGAGTGGGAAATCGGATCTGGTCTTCCATTGGACGAGAACTATGATGTCACCATGAGTGCACATTGTTACAAGTTGATACCCGTCCTGATATGACCTTAGATATTGTCAGGACGCGAAACCCCAACAGACGACAACAACAGCAACAACTTGCCACCCTGTGCTTTATGAAAACTCCAGGTTGCCAAACCACACTTGGTGTTCAAATCGGTAGAGCGCAGGCTTCCTGTGCTGAAAGTCGGGAGTTCGAATCCCAGCCGTGTCAAACCAATGACTTATACAATTGATACTTATCGCTACCTAGCCTGGTGCTTGGCATTAATAGGACCAGGACTGGTTATCACAGTATCGGGATAATGTGACTGTGTGGGTCATGGTACTCACGGCCTGGTCTCCCTGTGGGGCAGCACTATAAAGTCACCATGAGTGCGCACTGTCACAAGTCGGTACCCGTCCTGATATGACCTTAGATATTGGAAGGCGCTAAACCCCAACAGACAACAACAACCTTCCACCCTGTGTTTTATGAAAACTCCAAGTGGCCAAACCTGACTTGGTGGCCGAATAGGTAGACTTCCCGTACGGAAGGT
Organism: Branchipolynoe longqiensis; assembly: GCA_030323885.1. Lineage (NCBI taxonomy): Eukaryota > Metazoa > Annelida > Polychaeta > Phyllodocida > Polynoidae > Branchipolynoe > Branchipolynoe longqiensis. The sequence goes on from CM059186.1 coordinate 22,117,049, forward strand.
CGCGATGTAGAATCCTAGCCGTGTCAAACCAATGACTTTTAAAATTAAATATTTGTCGCTACCTAGCCTGGCGCTCGGCATTAATAGGATAATCCTGACAGGGACTGGTTCGCACAGTATCATGCTAATGTGACTGTGTAGGATATTGGGTCATGGTGCCTGCAGCATGTTCATCCAGTGGGACAGCAATATGAAGTCACCATGAGTGTGCACTGTCACAAGTCGGTACCCAACCTGATATGACCTTATATGTTGCTAGGACGTAAAACAGCAACAAACAAACAGACCAAGTCGGTACCCGTCCTGATATGACCTTAGATGGTGCGAGGATGTAAAACAACTACAACACACACACGACCAGGTGGCCAATGCCGTCGGAGCAGCCCTCAGTCACATTGCGGGGTACGTGGATCACGTGGTCAGCTTGGACGGGATCTCGCGAGAGGCCGCCATCGAACAGGCGAAAGACACTGCGACGAGAGAGGCGGTCAGTTCTGGAGCTGATCCAGAAACCATTCAAGTAAGTTCACATTTCAATTTGTTTTATTTTATTGAGGCTGTATTTATACTGTCCATAGCATATAAGCCCGGGTACCCAGGCTTGTTTTCAATACTGGCCAGTTGTAGCTTTGGGGTTATCTTACCACACAGTAGCTGCTGATAAGGTATTTGATCTACATTCCACCATTAAACACTGAAATCGGATACTTATTTCTAAAGGTGTACATTATATTTTTGGTTTGCTTTGATGCATGTTTAACCGTCGGGCTATTCCACCCCTGCTTAAGGCGAGCCTACGTGTTAATATAAATAATTGTTTCCATGTGAATGTCTTGTGCCTCCCGCCGCCGGTTGCCGCCTCCCTGCCAGCTTTGCCCTTGGCTAGCAACGTTCTAGGTGGAGAGTTTGACTCCTTACAGACCGTGGGGCAGAAGGCCCTTAATCAAATAAGATTATAGAGCAATCAAAATAGCAATATGAAGTTGACCATAGCGGTTAATAATATAAGTCTGGAGAATAGTAAAGAATGCAAGGAACGTTCATGTCACTTCTTAGGAGCTCACCGTTTTATTCTTACCTCTTACTATCAGGATGAATTTAGCAATATAACGTATGATATTAGTTAAATATGGTTCAGCAATATAATGTAGGTTATTAGTTAAATCCCCTCCCATATAATTAAGTTAAATAAGTTTGGAATTTCGACAATAAAATCCTAAATATTCGGCTGAAACATCGGAGCGTTTAAAAACACGTCCGATGGGTCTGGGTCCGAACGCCCAACCTCCTCTCGTTGCTAGGATAGTCACAATTGACGTATCCAAGCAACGCTTTACAGCAGGGAACCCGGCCTCGCAAATGTGGCAGTTGCGAGCCCACGCATAATGGCAAAATGCGAGCCTGCAAATCATCGGTCGAGTAGTCTCGCCCACTTCACATGTCTAAAAAAGAAAGTTTGTGCTCATACTATCTATGCAGCTAATCAGCGAATAATTTTCTGGCCAAACGGACGCCAATAAATCTCATATGGCTTCCATTCCGACTCAGTTGCCTAGCGACCAGAAAGCAACAGATAATCCCTCCCAATCACTACTAGCACTTGGCTTTATAGTGTAGCTTCCTAGCCAGGCGCTCAGCATTATTACGATAGGGCAAGGACTGGTTGGCTCAGTGTCAAGATAATGTGACTGATTGGGATATCAGCTTATGGTGCAGATGGCCTGGTCTCCCGGTGGGGCAGCACTATAAAAGCTGTCATATGTGCGCACTGCCACAAGTCGGTGCCCATCCTGATATGACCTTAGATATTGCCAGGATGTAAAACTTCAACAATCACATAGTGAAATAGTCTTCCACCCTTCAAATCTGCATTCATTCTAGGTATGTTGACAAAGAAGATTTTGTTCTTCTTGATAGTGCAACACAACGCCAGTATAGCTTTACACACCTGTAGAGTCTCCCGGTTTGGGCGGGAACCTCCCAATTTTAAGTACCTCTCCCGACCTCCTGATCAGGTATTCAATTCAAGTTCAATCTCCCGCTTTTAGAAAGAAATCTATCGCTGTATCCTGCCATCAATTTGATTTGTTTTATTTATTTGGCAAGTGGTACATGAGATTTTGCAGATACATGCAGTTCTTTACAACTTTTAATTCATTTTTTGTTCATATGTTATGGTGCAATGCAATGTTGGTACTGATAAACTCTGTGCGAATAGCATAACAACTGATTTCGCACATAGCTCTCCCATGAGAATTGTCAAATATTGACAGGTATGCGTTTACTTTGTATTCACTTGTTGAGGTGGTGGAGGTTCAGGAGGTGTCCTTGGCCTACTTGCCTGACAATGTGACACGAGTGAAGGTCAAGGTGGTGGGTGACCTCTTGGATGCTACCAACGCAGACGCCGTCTTGTGGCAGCCTCGTTCTGGGATCATCGAAGCGGAAGGCCACCTGGCGACAGAAGATGGTACCAGTTATAACTTATACTTATAGTAGTTATTCCACAACCCTCATCTCCATCATATCAGAATAGTTTAAAACCATTGCTATAGTATACTATATATATGTGATCATTGATTCAGAGCAAAAGTATTCTACCACCACATTCTGTATGTGTGCATTATTGATATTTATGGGGTTTAAGAACCAAGCGCCTTTGATGAGGACATATAATATACTTTCTCAGGAGGCGTTATATTAGGATAATATTGCATTTAATAAATGCCTTTCGCTTTCAAATATTAGCAATTTTGTAGCTTTGAATGTGTATGTACTTTATTACGATGATATTGAATATCTGCTATCATATTGGACCAAGACGGATATGAGAGTGGCCTAATCGGTAGAGCGCTGGCCACCCACTCACCCACCCACTCACCCACCCACTCACCCACCCACTCACCCACCCACTCACCCACTCGCTCACCCACCCACCCAATCACCCACCCACTCACCCACTCACCCACCCACCCGCTCATCACCCGCTCCTGTTTTTTCCATCCAAGGTGCGACTCATCAGCCGAGCAGCCCCGGCGGCGAAAGTGTGGAGCCCGAACCGGAAGGAGGCCACCTAGCGGAGAGCGCGGCGGTAATGGCGGCGCCCCGGGTGGAGGCGGAGAGCGGCGAGTGGGTTCTGAGTGCCTGGGACGTCGAGTGCATCGCCGTGGGCGCTGGAGTGCTCGGCTGCGGGGGGGGTGGCAGCCCGACACTCGGGCGTCTGGAGCTGCTTAAACTGCTCGAGGAGGGCAAGGTCATCAAGGTCATTCACCCGGAAAGGTGTGTCTGGGCGCAAGGGATTGTGGGAAGATTTTGTTTGTTTGTATTTTGTTGTTATCTTTAAATTATAAGTTAGCGTATGTGTTTCAATAATATCCTTTTTTAGCTTTTGATGACCAGATGACTGGTTGGTTGTTGGAGTTTCACGTCCTGGGAACATCTAAGGTCATATCAGGATGGGGACTGCCTTGTGACAGTGCACCTTCATGGCGACTTTATAGTACTGCCTGCCCCACTGGGAGACTAGGCCGCCAGCACAATGACCTGATATACCACTCCGTCGCATTATCCTGATACTGAGCCAACCAGTCCTTGCCCTATCCTAATAATGCCTAATGCCTGGCTAGGAAGTGACAAGTATCAATTAATTAAAGTCATTGGTTTGACTCGACCAGGGTTGCTTCGAATCCCACCATCTACCAAAACGAGAGATGGATGCTCAACTCATTTGGCCAGGCGCTCAGCATTATTGGGATAGGGCAAGCACTGGTTGGCTTAGTGTCAGGATAATGTGACTGAGTGGGATATCAGGTCATGGTGCTGGCTGGCAGCTGGCCTCCCAGTGGGGCAGGTAGCACTATAATTTATATAAAGTCGCCATGAGTGTGCACTGTCACAAGTCGGTAGGTATCCATCCTGATATGACCTTAGGTGTTGCCAGGATGTAAAACTCCAACAACCAACCCAACAACCCAACTTTTGTCTGATGTGCTAGGATGAAGGCCAGGATGTCGGCGACTGACCGCGTGCTGCCAGTGGCCTTCATCGGTGCCCCCACCATCTGCATTGAGCAGCTCCTGGCGGGCACAGACTGCCTCGCTGCGATGCAGGCCATGCAGCAGCTGCTTGCAGACGAGGCAGGCTACGACGAGGAGCGAGGCATCCTGCAAGCGGAAGGTGGGTGGGCAGCTGGTGGACAGCTGGTGGGCAACTGGTGGACACCTGGTGGGAGGCTGGTGGGAAAATCGTGGGCAGCTGGTGGGAAGGTGGATGGGCATCTGGTGGACAGCTTGTGGGCAGCTGGTTGGAAGGTGGTGGGATGGTCGGTGGGCAGCTGGTGAGCAGCTGGTGGGAAGGTGGGTGGGCAGCTGGTGGGCAGCTGGTAGGAAGGTGGGTTGGCAGCTGGTGAGAGGGTGGGTGGGCAGCTGGTGGGCAGCTGGTAGGAAGGTGGGTGGGCAGCTGGTGGGCAGATGGTGGGAAGGTGGGTGGACAGCTGTTGGGAAGCTGGTGGGCAGCTGGTGGGCAGCTGGTAGGAAGGTGGGTCGGCAGCTGGTGGGAAGGTGGATGGGCAGCTGGTGGGAAACGGGTGGGGAGATGGTGGGCAGCTGGTAGGCAGCTGGTGGGAAGGTGGGTGGGCAGCTGGTGAGCAGCTGGTGAGCAGCTGGTGGGAAGGTGGGTGGGCAGCTGATGAGCAGCTGGTGGGCAGCCGGTGGACATCTCTTGGGCAGCTCTTGGGAAGCTGGACAGCTCATGGGCAGCTGGTGGGAAGGTGGGTTGGCAGCTGGTGGGCAGCTCATGGGAAGGTGGGTGGGCAGCTCGTGGGCAGCTCGTGGGCAGCTCGTGGGTAGCTGGTAGATGGGCACGGGGCCTGGGTATGTGAGCTGCAACTGGTTCAACTTCAAGACAGCAAGTCTGAAGAGGGAGGGGCGTGAGAATATTTGAGAGAAAAAACCCACCCTGGAATAAGGCTGAACGGATGCGAAATCTGCCATGAGAGAGAATTATAGAATCAGGGATGAAAGATCCCTGCGGTTTCTTTTTTCATATTCACCGATTAATGTGCCCAAAATGTCAATCTGTAATATATTGAGACTCGGCCATCAGAGCCCCAAGATACCATTTACTGCCCCCAGGTGCGTTCTGACAACTGTCTGTCAGTTCACACTTGATGCCCCTCTCCAACAAACTGATAAGAAAGAAAGGGAAGACAAGTCGCGCAAGATTGACAGTGAAGAAGTTGTGCTTTATTGGCATCAACTCCTGTTCACTTACTGGTGACCTATCACCCTCACTCCTTATCTACTGTCCACACAGATCCTCATTACTCTCGTTAGTATGTATAGGAATCAGTGCCTACAACCCATTGAACCGGAGTCCCATGGTTGTTGCACACAGCTCAGTGCCTTTTGAATAGCTGCTGCTAGTTTGTATATATAGAAAGTGGAGCCTCAGACACAGTGTCTGGGTCCCTAGACAAGAGAAGAGTGTGTTCCCTTCCAGAGTCAAGGGTGAAGAGTCAATCAAGAAGTGCCTGTAGCATCAAATATATCAGAGTGAGGTCTGTGTGTCAGGTTGTGCAAGGGGCACAGGTGACTGGGCCTCCCACAGCCAGCCAATCAGACACCTGCTACAGCCTGGGGGCGACGCCCTAATAGGGGCAGCTGTCTATCAACCCCAGCTGCAGGTGGTGTCCCTAATGTATGCAGGATGGCTGAGTGTGCTTGCCCATCGGCCCTGTGGTAACAGGTAGATGCAGACAGTTACAATAAATATACATTAAAAATGTCCTTTCCCTCCACTTGCACTCTTACTGATGCATAGAGGGAACATTTCACCAAACATTAACTGTCTCTTACATAGGAACATCTCGGCATAATCTTAGGCACTATGTGTTATCAAATTTTCCACATAGTCTCATATGTCGAGTGGGGCACAGCGAGTGGGGCACCCATTGCTTCTCTGTTACAGAACCTTGGTCCCACTCCGTCGCCCAAGAATAGTAATGCTCTCTGCCAATATATAATTCCGAACCGAAAATCCTTATATTTTTACAAATCGATATCTATGACATAGCGATATAGCGATATGGTAGACAGGAAGTGTGAACACTTATTTGTCTCTCTTTTTTTTTTTTTGGTACATTAGTTGTCCCAAGCAGGGGAAATCCCAGTCACAGACAACTGGTCTTCCCCACTCCACTGCTGGTCGATAGAAAGCCCGAGCCTACACTTTTACCGACCCAAGGGATTTTTAACCTCCCACACCACATAGACATGGTATGTGAGCAACCGGCCTTTGATGATGCTGTAAGTTATACACAGTGGTGGAAATCCAAATTGGCAGAGCTGGGGGCATGGGGAATCAAACCACCGACCCTCAGATTAGGAGTCTGACCTAGAAAAAAGTCAGACACTCTAACCACTCCGCCACAGAGAACATCAATTGTTTAGTCCGAATCTCATTCTTATATGACCTTAGATGTTGCTAGAACATAAAAGCCAAGCAAGAAAGCGTTTGGCATGGGCGATAATACAGTCACAATAAGTATCGTTGAAACCTGAATGGGTACACATAATAATAATGGAATTCCCTTCCACATCTTTATACTAGAATAATACGTATCCATCACAAACAGTGGATCCATTTGCAGTTTTAGTTATTTTCTATTCCAACCAGCGATCCACAACTGGTTCATCAAAGGCTGTGGAACGTGCTGTCCTGTCTGTGGGAAAGTGCATATAAAAGACCCCTTGCTGTTTATCGGAAAGAGTTTGTTTGTTTGTTTGTTGTTGTTTTACATCCTAGCAACATCTAAGGTCATATCAGGACGGGCACCGACTTGTGACAGTGCGCACTCATGGCGACTTTATAGTGCTGTCCCACTGGGAAACCAGGCCGCCGGCACCATGACCTGGTATCCCACTCAGTCACATTTTCCTGACACTGAGCACACCAGTCCTTGCCCTATCCTAATAATGCCTAGCGCCTGGCTAGGAAGCAACAAGTATCAATTTTAAAGTCATTGGTTTGACTCGACTGGGACTCGAACCCACGACCCCACGATCTACCAGCACGGGAGACGGATGCTCTAACTCATTCGGCCATCCCGTCTGGTTATCGGAAAGAGTAGCCTATGTGGCAGCAGTGGGTTTCCTCCTAAGAAATACGACAGAATGACTATATAGACAATGACACAAACATCAAAATGCTCTAGAGGTGTCGTTAAATAAAACAAGCTTTACTTTACTTTCCAGATGACGTGCCCGGCTTGCACCACGGCGACGGGATGTCCTACATTGACGACTTCCGGCCGGGGCCGGGTGGCCAGCAGGAGGCGGCACTCACTCACCGGCTGGTCGGCCTGGTGTGCGCTGAGATCGGCGGCACCAACTCCATGCTCCCGCTGCAGATCGGGGCCGAGACGGGCCTGCCCGTCCTCGATTGTGACGGCATGGGCAGGGCCTTGCCCGAGCTACAGGTGAGCTTCCTTCTTCCCACTCGCCAACTTTTACATCGGGTGGCCAATCACCCTCTGACCTGAGTCAGAGGTGAATCTTTTATCTAGACCAGACGGTATGGCCGAATGACTTGAGCAACCATCTCCCATTTTGGTAGATCATGGGATTTGAATCCATAGGTTTGAACCCTGGTCGAGTCAAACCAAAGACTTATAAAATTGATAGTTTGTCACTTCCTAGCTAGGCACTCGGCATTATTAGGATAGGGCAAGGACCTGGTTGGCTCAGTGTCAGGATAATGTGACTGAGTGGGATATCTGGTCATGGTGTTGGTGGTGTGGTCTCCCGGTGCGCAGCACTATAAAATCGCTATGAGTGCGCACTAACACAAGTCAGTACTCGTCCTGATATATTCATGGAATCTCGGCGTTTTTTATTACACCATTGCATATTAATGGTATCTAGGCTTTACTCGCTATACCTGTGTACATAAATGGAATCTCGGCTTTACTCGTTACACCTGTGCACGTTAATGGACTATCGGCTTCACTCGCTATACCTCTGCACATTAATGGACTATCGGCTTTACTCATTACACCTGTGGACAATAATCGAGTCGGCTTTATTACAACTGTGCTCATTAATGGAATCTCGGCTTTACTCATTACACCTGTGCACATTAATGGACTCGGCGTTACTCATTACACCTGTGCACAATAATGGAATCTCGGCTTTACTCATTACACCTGTGCACATTAATGGAATCTTGGCTTTACTCATTACACCTATGCACGATAATGGAATCTTGGCTTTACTCATTACACCTGTGCACAATAATGGGATCTCGGCTTTACTCATTACACCTGTGCACAATAATGGAATCTCGGCTTTACTCATTACACCTGTGCACATTAAGGGAATCTCAGCTTTACTCGTTACACCTGTGGACATTAATGGAATCTCGGCTTTACTCACTACACATGTACACATTAGTGGAATCGCAGCTTTACTCATTAGACCTGTGCACATTAATGGAATCTCGGCTTTACTGGCTGCACCTAATGGCAGCTCACTAAGCATTAGTCACCGACACCCTTCTCTACATAATGCACAAGGGAACATTAGGATAACATTAACATTAGAAGGGAACTAGCAGGGAGGTAGGGCAGGGCATGGCGAGGGTCCTGGCCGAATCAGTTGAGCATAATCAACTAATATTAGTAATAATATACCAAAACAAACAAAAAATGCAATTACAATGAAACCTCGGTTTTCGAACAGCTCACTTTTCGAACAAATTTGATTCGCAAACATGAGCCGTGTTCTCACACACAACTTTAGGCCGAACTAGATAAGGCGAACTAGATGAGGCGAACTAGGCGTGAAAGTGTGTCGTGTCCACACATGCAGTACTTGGGGCAGTTTAAGGCGGAAATCGATATATGCGCGTGAGCAAGTCCATACTAACCAGCGCCAGTTTCGGTTAGTCGACATCACCATGAGAGAGTGTGGGTTCGACCTAGATATGTATCGACTGAATCATATTGTTTTGGAATGGTCAAAACTTCTGCTGGGTAGTGAAAACCTAAAAATAAATGATGAAAAAAATATCTGTGCACAGCTAGCAGTTTCATAGACCAAATTCTATAATATGCGCTTTTGACCGAGCGGAAAATCAACAAACTCAGGTCTCGACTGCGCATGCGTGTGACGTGCTTAAGCCGCATCAAGTAAACCGCTACCGTCCACACAAGCAAGATGGGCCGACTTAAGCTAGTTCGCTTAATCTAGACCACCTCGCGACGTGGTGTACTTGAGGCGAACTAGATGAAACGACTTAGCCCTAATTCGCTTCAGCGTCGTGTCCACACAGCCAATGTGAGTCGAACTAGATAAGGCAAACTAGTTGAGTCGACCTAACGCCCGATGTGAACACGGCTATATTTTTCGTACAAAAGTGCATCGGTTTCCGAAAATTGTTCGCTTCATGAACAACGGTTACTGAGACTGTCTATGGAGGAACTGGAACTCCTGCAGAAAGAGCAGCAGAAGGAGGTGTTGGAGGAACTATCATCACAACAAGAGAAGGGAAAGGAGGATGTGCCTAGTTCACTGCATAATGAAATTTAAAATCTCTCCCCTGTTCCTTCCGCTCCACTTTCCACTTCCGCTATCAATTCTTCTCTGTGCATGTAAGATAAAATTAGTGCCTATTTCATTTATAATTACTTTTTATTCATTTTGTACAAGATTTTACACATATTCAAGGTAAAAAAGACAAGACCTTTCATTTGGGGGTCAGGAATGGATTAATCCATTTTTCATTTTTTTCTGATGTAAAAATTGGTTGCGGATTATGAATAAATCGGTTTACGTACAACATTTAGGAACGAATTATGGTTTTTTTAAACCGAGGTTTCACTCTATTAGTCTTCTTTTTTTTTTAAATCCGAAATATTGCTGAGAATTAAAATGCTGATTGTGCCTGACTCTGCAGATGGAGCGGGACGTAGCTCAGGCGGTAGAGTGTCCACCTATGAAGGTATCGGTCATCCTATGGATCCTGCTCAGTGGACCCATTTGCAGTTTAGGCTATTTTCCGGTCCAACCAGTGGCCCACAACTAGTTCATCAAAGTGTGCTCTCAAGTCTGTGGGAAAGTGCATATAAAAGACCCTTTGCTGTTTATCAGAAATGGTTACCTATGTGGCGGCAGTGGGTTTCCTATAAAAGAAATAAGTCAGAATGACCATATGTTTGATGTCCAATAGCCGATGGTAAAAATCGATGTGTTCTAGAGGCGTCGTTAAATAAAACAAGCTTTTTTAAAACCCGGCAGATGTACGCACCCTTGATCTATGGCCACAAGCCGTACCCGGCCACCCTGGCCGACCATACCGGCCGCAGAGCCGTCCTACTCCAGGCAGACACGCCCGTCCACCTGGAAACCCACTTCCGGAAGGTTGTCTGTCAGATGGGGTAAGTTCCGGTTTATCATGTTTTTTTCTCCCGATAGGGGACAATTAAATTAGCATAATCCGAAGGTTTTGAGTTTCTGCCATATATATATATATATATATATATATATATATATATATATATATACATATGGCAGAAACTATATATATATATATATGCATGATATATATATGTATACACATATATATACATACATATATATATATACATATATATATATGTGTGTGTGTGTGTATATACTGACACTGGTCAACATCCGGTTGAGGAGAGGTGGGCCGAGATTGCGCCACCGGTAGTATAGCGTCTTACGGAGTAAAACAATAATCGTAATAATAAGTAATATTACTTTCTTTATATTTATACTCGTATAATACATTACACGTCACATATATATATATATATATATATATATATATATATATATATATATTCATGGCGATGTGGTCACTTTAAGGAAATTGCGTCAAATGATGTTTTGGAGGCATTTTTTTCATCAAATAAAAAAGACAATTTCATCAAATAAAGAAGAGATCTGATTAATCTAGAAATATAGCAGCTTAAGTTCTATTTCATTTATAATTATTGTTTATTCATTTTGAACAAGATTTTATGCATATTCAAGGTAACAAAAACCGGTTTCATTTGTGGGTCAGGAACGGATTTATCGATTTTCCATTGTTCCTTATATAAGCATTGATTTCAGTTTACAAACAAATCGGTTTATGTACAACATTAGGAACAAATTATGTTTTTTAAATCCTGAGGTTTCACTGTATCATGTTTTTCATTAGTATATAGTTTAAAGCCAAGGCAACATCATTCAAAATAATAATAATAATTTTTATGTTCTCCTTACTAAGCACATATTTAGAAATCAGGTAGTACTTCGGGTGTGCTGTCATAACAAATATTTCAAATGCTTTGCTCGAAAATATTTAAATACTTTGTCTCTGATGAGGTCGAATAAAAAAAGAAGCTGGTGATCGTCCTTTTGATTACACGAATCAGGGTCGGGCGAGCAGTTCTTTTGTTGTTGGTGGTTTTATTCAGTTTTCATTTGAAATATTGGACCACCCTAGACTGATAAAAGGATTCCATGTCATTCATGTACACATCAGAATGTTTACAGTCAAACAATGAACACTATATTCTCATTTTGAAATTCATTATATCATACAGATGTCATCATCATCATGCTGTCGGTCGCAATGCGACAAAGACTGCTTTCATTACTTGATTGCCGCTCTCATATGGTTGTACATTTCATGAAAGCTGCCTGCAAAAGTGTCGAAGTGCTGCTGGCTTTTGCAAGTTACCAGCGGCACTCTCTCAGGGAGCAAATAGAGGTTTCACACCGGCAAGAACATGTCAAGACAGGCGCAAAACTATTTGTCCCTGCAGTGGCTGGTCAGGAGATGTTGGGAGTTCCATACATCAACCGCCCTTAATGTTGCCACAGTGACATGGTTATCTGTTTAGGGTTTGCTCCCTTAGCCTTCGGTTCTGTCAAGAACCTGTACCACAAGGCAGTGGTTTACAACTCTGCAAGGCAGGGGGGTCAAACTCCCTGAGGTGTTGCAATACCTGCAATACCTGCAATACCTGCATACCCATGTAATAGTACTAATACATAACTATGTCGCACAGATGGTGTGCTTACGAAAGTTGAATTATTGCTAGCACGACACATTTTTAAGAGTTTTTACCAAGAAAAATCCAAAGCAAATCAGGGGCTGGCAATTTTTCAGGCACATATAGGGACGGTCACCAATTAACAAATTATTATTTGGCCTAACTTTTGTTTTCTCATAATTCCATATCTGTAAACCGACAGGTTTTATTGTACCTTTTAAACAGCTGGTTGTGAACATTTTCAGATGTTTTGCGACAATGGCAGCGCGGCCATTGGGCAGAGAGGACATCAGCCCGAAGTTGATCGCCTTCTCCATGAGCAGAGCGTGGCGACTGGGGAATGCCGTCCTCAAAGCCAGAGCTCAGAAGCAGTCTCCCGTTAACGCCATTATCCACCACGAGGGGGCGCGCCTACTCGCAACTGGCAAGGTAAAGCATTGTGATGGCGGTGATGAAAATGGGAAATATTGCGCCTAGAGCAGGATTCGAACCCATCCTTCCTGCCATTCCGGGGCTAGCGTGCTAACCATTACATCACCTGGGATCCCTGATGCAATCACCCTATCCACCCCTCGCCTCCCTCCCCGCCGTCCCCGCCTCCCCTCCCTCCCCGACCCCGCCTCCTATTTGACTCCATGCCTGAGAGGTCAGTGCAGACTACTTCACTCGTCCCCCTGGAATTGTAAAGGCTACATTCCTTACACGCGGTATGCAGCATGTGAATGCGAATGCGAATGTGGCAAAAAATCGAAAAGCATCTAAGTCAATGGGGTGATTCCATGTGTCCGAATGCGAATGCGAATGCGAATGCGAATGCGAATGCGGCAACTGAATCGGTCCATGTAGCCATCGGTGTGGCATGTGAATGCGAATGCTGCTGCGTTTGCCATAGGAAACAGTGTTAGAGAAACCTGACACTATGTGTGGGTGTGGGTGTGGGTGAAAGGACCCAACCCGTTCGCATGCCGCATGGCGCATTCGCATCCCGCATACCACGTGTAAGGATTCCTAGCTTTAGTCTGTTAAAGGGTTGACCGCCATAAGTCATTTAATGCTTACAATTATAAACATAGACACGATGCACTTAGATTTATATATATACCTACATTAAAGTTGCATAGTCCGATGGTTTTGAGTTTCTGACATTTTTCTGAGATAAGTATATTAAATTGATCATTATAATCTACCTTACTTTAGTTTGAAGTAACTTTTAATTGAAGTGGTTACCTTTTGAGATATTTGAAATTCAAACATGTGAAAATAATGTTGGCAGGCATGCCAAAACTCTTGATACCATAGGCTTCTGCAGTAACAGGTTCTATTAAATTGACTCAGTGTTCCCTTCTATGTGGCATTAAATACTTAATAAGTCCATCAGTATCTCAGTTAGATATGTAGAATCAAATATAGATAATTGTTTTGATTTTGAAAACTTGATGCTTCATCGGACTACAGAGATTTAAACAATATTCATCAACCATACAATGTGTGGCAAGTACTGGATCCAGGTCACAGCAACCAGTGTCGTGGGCGTGATGAAAATGGGAAATATTGCACCTAGAGCCGGTTTGGAACACCAAATTCTTGGCATTCCGGGGATAGCATGTCAACCATTACACTACCTAGGTTCCCTTCTGCAATCACCATATTCATGCCCACCCGTATATGTGGCTCTTTAACTGACAGGTCAGTGCAGACGACTACAGCATCACGTGACTGACCAACACTCCACGCGATCATATATGATCCGTCATATATGCCTGCATTGTCTCATCAAACTAATATGTTATATAATATGTTATGTTTGTTTTATTCAACGTTGCATAATGTCAGCTGCTGCCAGTGTAGCTCTAAGTTTGATACTCCTGTTTTATGCTTCTAGGTTCAGATAGTAGCCATGACACAGGGCAGAGTAACAACCTAAGACAAGTATTTGCAAGAACAACTTTAAAGTCTCAATGTATATCTATATGTGATATAAAAATATGGAATTCACTTGACGATAATATCAAATGTTTCAACAAATGCATAAAAAGAAAATATTTAAGCTTTATCAGAGGGAAAACACATAGTAGTCTAGTACATAAATATTGAGATGTAATTTACAGTATTGAGGGTAATGTTGATATGCTTTTAACTTTTATTTGTCTATTTATTATTTCTATGGTATAAGCAATGTATCTGTGTTATTTTTAAATGGGGAAATCACCTCAGAAGTATTGTACTTCTGCTTTCTCCTTTTTCATGTGAAAGAATTACTGATATAAAAATCAACTTGTGTGTACATTGATCATGTGAAAATAAATATACTATTATTATTATTATTATGATTTTGACTTTCTGCCCTACTTTGTGGGCGTTTCTATAACCTACATTTACTTCAGCTTGAAATAACTTTTATTTTAAAAGATTGACTTTGGAGATATTTGAAATGAAAGTATGGTAAATTAATTATGGTAAGCACTCCTAAATGCTGGATATGATAAGCCTGGTTTATCGCCTTTTCGGTCCTAGCAGCATAACACATGAGTATAAAACTTAGAGCTACACTGGCAGCAGCTGACAGTCACTGGGTCTGATAGATGGCTAATCGGATAAAAGCATCGAATTTTCAAAATAAAAAAAAACTCTTATCTAGATTTGATTCTACATCTCCAAGTTAGATCATCATCATCATCATCATCATCATCATCATCATCATCATCATCATCATCATGCTGTCGGTTGCGATGCGACAAAGACTGCTTTCATTATTTGACTGCCGTTCTCCATTTAGCTCTCTGCTGTGGGAGTTGCGTCCATGAGTCGGTCTTAATGTCTCTCAGCTTCAGGTTTGCCCTTGGTAACCCGGGTGACGACCGAGCCGGTATGGTGTTTTGTGCGGTTGTACATTTCATGAAAGCTGCCTGCAAAGGTGTTGAAGTGCTGCTGACTTTTGCAAGTTACCAGCGCCACTCTCTCGGGGAGCAAATAGAGGTTTCACACCGACAAGAACATGTCAAGACAGGCGCAAAACTATTTGTCCCTGCAGTGGCTGGTCGGGAGATGTTGGGAGTTCCATACATCAACCTCCCTTAATGCTGCCACAGTGACATGGTTTTCTGTTTAGGGTTTGCTCCCTTAGCCTTCGGTTCTGTCAAGGACCTGTCCCTCAAGGCAGTGGTTTACAACTCTGCAGGGCAGGGGCGTCAAACTCCCTGAGATATTGCTATACCTGCATACAACTAGTGCACTTATTGAGTATTTGCTGCTGCACAGAAGGGCAATACTAAGTCAATTTAATAGAACCTGTTACTGCTAAAGCCTATGCTGTCAGAATTTTGAAGTGCCCGTATTCACTTTAAATATCTTCTGAGTGAGCCATTTAAAATATAAATCACTTCAACCTAAAGTAAAGTAGATTATGCTGAACAACCGAATATATTTATCTGAAAGGAAATAGCAGAAACCCCAAAACCAATATACTATGCAACTTTAATTTAATTGACAATTACATATAAAATCAGCAATCTGGTATTTTTAAGGAGGCACAATTGCTGGATAAACGCTTCGTAAAGTTGCATAGTCCGATTAATGCATAACATGTTCAATACTGTAGTGGTCTGCACTGACCTCTCAGGCAAGTAACCAAGTAGACAGGTAGGCATTGGTAGTGTGTTGATATCAGGGAGCCTAGGTGGTGTAATGGTTAGCACACTGGCCCGGAATGCAAAGAGATGTGGCTTCGAGTCCCGCTCTAGGTGCAATATTTCCCATTTTCATCCACCCATGAAAATACCAAAACACTCACCGAAATTTGATCCTACATATTCAGCTTAAAGCTGCGTAGTCCGATGAAAACATCAGATTTTCACAACCAAAACAATCATCTAAATTTCATTCTACATATCTAACTTGGATACTTGTGCAATTCTTAAATATTTGTCGCCACCTATAAGGGAATAATGAGAAAATCTAATAGAATCTCTTACTGCGGAAACCTACTGTGTCAGAGTTTTGGCATGCTTGCCAAAATTACTTTAATATGTTTGCACTTCAAATATCTCAAAAGTTAGTCATTTAAAATAAAAGTTACACCAAACTAAAATATGATAGATTATAATGATCAACTTATTATATTTATCTCAGAAAATGACAGAAACTGAAAACCATCGGACTATGCAACTTTAAATACTGCTTCACTTATTAAGCATTTGTTGCGGCATTGAAGGAGATATTAAACCAATCTAATAGAACCTGTTACTACTGAACTATATGGGGTTGGAGTTTTGACAAGCACGCCCAAATTAATCTGACATATTTGCACTTCAAATATCTCACAAGTTTGCCATTTAAAATAAAACACACTTCAAACTAAAGTAGAATAGATTATAATCATGAACCTAATCTCAGATAATGGCAGGACATCAACACCATCGGATTCTGCAACTTTAACTGAGGTACAATTTCCTGAAAATTAAATTTGAATGGTCCGATCTGAGATAAATATATTTTGCTTGATTGTTATAATCTACCATGCATTAATTTGAAGTAATCTTGATTTAAAATTGCTAACTTTGGAGATATTTGAAGTATTAACATGCCAAATTAATGTTGGCACGCTTGCCAAAACTCTCTTCCCATAGCCTTCAATAGTAACAGGTTCAATTAAATTGAGTTAGTATGCCCTTATATGTGTGATGGCCCACGGTCTTCCACACTGTCACAGACTCACGGAAGAACGCCATGATTTAGTTTCAGTACGCTTCAACCTGGTTTATTACAAAACTTCTCTGCTCTCCGCTGCATCAACAGTCAACTGACCCGCCCGCTAACTCGCCAGATCCCACGTCACCTCTATAGGTGGGTGGGGGATTAGCTAGCCACACGCAGTAGAGGACAGCCCAGTCGGGGTCTGCCCGGTGGCTAGCCTGCCGCCACCTAGCGCCATTCAGTGTAACTGCATAGGTGTGCGGCGTAGTGTCTGCCGCCACCGCCTGGTAGTGGGGCTCATGTACAGACTACTACATATGTATATAACAGAAAATGTTTAGTAATTGCATTGGTATCTAAGTTGGATATGTCGGTTCAAACCTAGACAAGTATCTTGCTTTTGACAATTTGATGTTTTTATCGGACTATGCAACTGTAGTAGTCCGAACATGAGCTCCACCACCACGCGGTGGCTGCAGGGACTAGGTCATCGACTGTCACAGTTCTTCTGCGCCAGGTGGCAGCACGCTATCTCCCGGACAGTGCCCTGAGTGGACTGCCCTCTACTGCGTGTGGCTAGCGTACCCCAATCCACCCAACGGAGGTGACATGGGACGTGACTGGTCAGGGGGCGGGTCCCTTCACTGTGGACGTTGTGGTGGGCAGAGACTGAATAAACATTAGAAGCATACATACTCGTCCCTCATTCATCCGGTGTGAATGCATGAGAGACAGGTTCTGGGTGGCCGTTAGTGGCCTATGACACAACTTTAAATTGTAAACAAAGCGGACATTTGAGCGGGCTAACCATTCTTTCAGGTAATAGACGTCGATCGCCAAAACGTTGATGGCTTTGTTCGTGGGAAGCTGCTGCTACAAGGCCTCGGAGACTTTGCCGGCAATATGTACCAAGTGAATTTTCAGAATGAAAACCTTGTGGCAAGCTTAATGCAGAGCAACAATACACGGAAGGTCAGTGCTCAGTCATTTTAAATTCATATTTTGTATTTTATATTTTATATTTATATTTTATATTTATATTTATATTTATATTTTGTATTTTATATTTATATTTATATTTTATATTTATATTTTATATTTATATTTTTTCTTTTTCTTTGACTAATAAATATGTGATATAATTTATTATATGAATATAAATGGGCGGTGCTAGCTATCTGATTATTGTATTATACTGTCTTAATTTGTATGAAGTTGTGTTGATATATGCGCGCGTGACGGGAACAGCGCATTTGCTGCGAGGCAACACGCGCGAATCGACAGTGGCGCGCCACTACGCGTCTGCTTCCGGTCGCGGCTGGACCTGTTGTGGCGGTTTCAGCGTGTTCCCGTGCTCAGCCGTCTCCTGTTGCTTCTGCGCATGCGCGGATTTCGCATCAACTCGGATCACCCGAGACACTTATTGGCGCATGCGCACATCCTACAAACTCGGTTCGAATAATCGAATACGCTTCTCCGCGCTCGGGTGGACAATTTTTTTTTTTTTTTAATAACCGATAAAAAATACAGCAAAATAGGATTTAAAGTATTTTATGATGGCCTAGTTTACCTATATTTCCATTTAATTAATCTAAGTTATTCTTTTTTTGCACACGGCACGTGTATTTGTCGACTCCACTCGCCGTGTTCTATTTGAAATTCTGATGACTGGGATGACCCGAGTCGCCCGGGTAGTGTTAATCGATTACGGCCATGTTTATTAGATTCTGACGCATGCGCAGAAGCGAGGTACACGTCTGAGCACGGGAACACGCTGAAACCGCCACACCGTCGATTCAGTCATTCACCAGCAACTTTTAGATATATATTCAGCAACCAACTTCTTCTATCAGCCACGTCCTGATATGACCTTACATGTTGCCAGGACGTAAAACTCAAACGACCAACCAATTTTCTATCAGCGTTTATTTTGTAGATTTGGCTTATCGTTCCACAATTGGAATGTCTAATACGTCTTAGTGAGGCTAGATATGCTTAATCCTTAACATTATGTGTCCGTCTGTTAGGGTGAGTGGGACAACAAAATATGTCTGACATCAAATCTATTGTGATGATGTTTTACCTTCACGGGTTCTTATGGCAGTGTTGTTGGCGTGTGCTCTCATGACGTACATACAGTAATGCTGCGTGTGGTTTGGCCCTGCTGGGGGAGCGGGACATAGCTCAGGCAGTAGTGTGTCCATCTGTGAAGGTGTCAGTCATCTTATCGATCCTGCTCAGTAGATCCATTTGCAGTTTAGGCTATTTTCTGTTCCAACCAGTGGTCCACAACTGGTTCAATAAAGGCTGTGGTATGTGCTGTCCTGTCTATGGGAATGTGCATATAAAAGACCCCTTGCTGCTTATCGGAAAGAGTAGCCTATGTGGCGGCGCTGGGTTTTCAAAGAAATATCAGAATTACCATATATGTTTGACGTCCAATAGCCGATGATACGGAAATCAATGCGCTCTAGAGGCGTCATTAAATAAAACAAGCTTTACTTTGTTTCACCCTGCCAGGTGTTGGCGTGTACGCCTGACCTACTTACAATAGTCGGTGTGGACGACGGGCAGCCTGTCTCCACCGAGGAGGTCCGCTACGGTTTGCGTGTGGCACTGCTCGCTCTGCCGGCCCCGCCCGAGTTGACCACCGCCCGCGCCCTGGAGGTGGTCGGTCCGCAAGCGTTCGGTTATCCCCCGGAGGAGGTCACCTACAAGCCAGTGGCCACCTATGTGCACCACTCCCCAATCCCCACTCCGTGAGTAGGTGTTGACCTACATGCAACTGTGGAGCAACTGCGGAGCAACTGGAGAGCAACTGGAGAGCACCTGAAGAGAAACTGGAGAGCAACTGCTGAGTAACTGGAGAACAACTGCGGAGCAACTGGAGAACAACTGCGGAGCAACTGGAGAGCAACTGCGGAGCAACTGCGGAGCAACTGGAGAGCAACTGCGGAGTAATTGCCGAGTGACTGCCGAGCTACTGCTGAGCAACTGGAGAGCAACTGAAGAACAACTGGAGAGCAACTGCTGAGCAACTGGAGAACAACTGCAGAGCAACTGGAGAGCAACTGGAGAACAACTGGAGAGCAACTGCTGAGCAACTGGAGAAAAACTACGGAGCAAATGGAGAGCAACTGGAGAGCAACTGGAGAACAACTGGAGAACAACTGGAGAACAACTGGAGAACAATTGAAGAACAACTGGAGAGCAACTGTGGTGTAATTGCCGAGTGCCTGCCGAGCAACTGGAGAGCAACTGGAGAAGAACTGGAGAACAATTGGAGAACAATTGGAAAACAACTGGAGAACAACTGCCGAGAAACTGGAGAACAACTGCCGAGCAACTGGAGAACAACTGGAGAACAACTGCCTAGCAACTGCCGAGCAACTGGAGAGCAACTGGAGAGAAACTGCCGAGCAACTGCTGAAAAACTGCCGAGCAACTGGAGAAAAACTGGAGAACAACTGGAGAACAACTGGAGAATAACTGGAGAACAATCAAATTGAGCTTTACTCAAGTTAAACAAGTGCCTTTAAAGTTTCCTAATCTGATGCTTTTGAGTTTCTGCCATTTTCTAAGATAAATAGATTAGGTTCATCATTATAATCTACTGTACTTCAGGTTGAAAAACTTGTATCATGTGTATTATAATGTATTATAATAATGTAAAGGAACGGAGCGAAACCCATTGTTAATTATATTATTGTATATATTGTTTATTATACTATTGATTGTATGTATTCGGAGGTGCGTGCCCACCTTAGTATGGAACGCGCAAATGGGGTGCCACCTGCATGGTGTGGAATTAATGCAAATCATTGTCACTTCGGTTACATTTGTCTATTTTGAGGTAGGGCATATATAGTTCCAGCCAGTGAACTAATAAAGAACTCAGCCCAACTCTGCATTTGTCTAACCTTATCGCCTAGTGGATTTATAAATGACTAACCAGTACCTTTAACATTGCATAGTCCGGTGGTTTTGAGTTTCTGCCATTTTTTAAAGATAAATACATTAGGTTCATCATTACAATCTACTGTACTTTAGTTTGAAGTAGCTTTTATTATAAATGACCAACCAGTGCCTTAAAGTTGCATAGTCTTGTAGTTTTGAGTTTCTGCCATTTTCTGAGATCAATATACATTAGGTTCATCATCATAATATACAGCACTTTAGTTTGAAATAGCTTTTATTATGAATTACTAACTTTTCAGATATTTGAAGTGAAAACATGGCAAGTTAATTTTGGTGCGCATGTCAAAACTCTGACAGCATAGGCTTCAGCAGTAACCACAGCAGAAATACTCATCGGCAAGATGTGAACTTAGCTTCTTAAGAGGACTTGAATCTCGCAAGACTTCAATTATAGTTTAGCCGATTAAACTACACATACTATCCTTTTGTAGCACTTACCATTTCCATGATGGGATGGGTGAATGAGTTAGGGCATCCGTCTCCCGTGCTGGTAGATCGTTGGGTCGTCGGTTCGAACCTTGGTCGAGTCAAACCAATGACTTAAAAAATTATACTTGTCGCTTCCTAGCCAGGCACTCGGCATTATTAGGATAGGGCAAGGACTGGTGTGCTGAGTGTCAGGATAATGTGACTGAGCGGGATACCAGGTCATGGTGCCGGCGGCCTGGTTTCCCAGTGGGACAGCAGTATAAAGTCGCCATGAGTGCGTACTGTCACAAGGTGGTACCCATCCTGATATGACCTTAGATGTTGCTCGGACGTAAAACAAACAAACACACCATGTAAACCACTTCAGCGATCCCTTCTAAATGTCCAATTAATCAAATACTCTACCGAATAAACTCGTCGTCTGTTACTTAACCACATCATTTGTTACTTAACCGCATCAAGATGTTTGTGTTTAAATTTGAAAGCTTCCCCACACTGATTTATTTCACAGATATTGCCAATAATATTGCACACATATACCTATTCTTGTTACTTCGGATACATAGAGCTGGTCTCGATATGTGAATGCAGGTGGGGTCCATCTGGTGGATGTAAATAAATGCAGGTGTAAATGCAGGTTGGGTTATTCTGGTGGAAGTCTATAAATGCAAGTGGTGTCCTTCTGCAAGGATGTATAAATGCAGGTGGTCCCTTATGGTGGAGATGTGTAAATGCTGGTTGAAGTGTATAAATGCAGGTGGTGTCCTTTTTAAAGGATGCACAAATGCAGGTCGTCCCTTATAGTGGGGACTTGTAAATGCAGGTTGGGTTCTGCTGGTTGACGTGCATAAATGCAAGTGGTGTCCTTCCGCAAGGATGTATGAATGCAGGTGGCCCCTTATGGTGGAGATGTGTAATTGCTGGCTGAAGTGTATACATGCAGGTGGTATCCTTCTTAAAGGATTTTTAAATGCAGGTGGTCCCGTATTGTGGGGATGTGTAAATGCTGGTTGAAGTGTATAAATGCAGGTGGTGTCCTTCTTAAAGGAAGTATAAATGTAGGTGATGCCTTTTGGTGGGGACTTGGAAATGTAGGTTGGGTTCTATTGGTTGAAGTGTATGAATGCAGGTGGTGTCCTTCTAAAGGGATTCATTAATGAAAATGGTTCTTTATGGTGGTTCCTTATGGAGATGTGTAAATGCAGGTGGAAGTGTGTATACATGCAGGTGGTGTCCTGCTGCAGGAATGCAGGTGACATGCTGCTGTTGGGATATATATATTCAGGTGGTGTTTCAAGCAACACTGGATGGGGGGGATAACATAACCAAATTGAAGAATGTCTAAGAAATAGAAAGCTACTAGATAAATTTTAATATGTATAATTTCTATTTTCAAAAACTGTCATATATGTAGAAGGACTAGAACAAAAATAAACAGATTTTTCTCCGCCCAACCCCCAAAAGAAATATGCGTTTTCTCAGAATCAGAGCCTGAAAATTGGAATGGTTCCGTAGAGATCAGAATGCGTGGCGGGTCTAGATATGGTTGGTTGTTGGAGTTTTTACGTCCTGGCAACATCTAAGGTCACATTAGAGGAAAGGTGGTGATGTGAGACAGTTCACACTCATGGTGACTTTATAGTGCTGCCCTACTGAGAGACCAGACCACCGGCACCATGACCTGATATCACACTCAGTGGCATTATCCTGACACTGAGCTAACCAGTCCATACCCTATTATATCCTAATAATGCCGAGCACCTGGCTCGGAAGCGACAAATAGTATCAATTTTTAAGTCATTGGTCTGACTCGACCAGGGTTTGAATGTGTTTATTTGAATCACTCAATCTACCAAACAGGGAGATGGACGCTCAACTCATTCGGCCATCGCGTCAGGTGCTGGAGAGCGTAGAGAAGAAGTGTGGATGGAATGGAGTCGAGAGCCGGTCTCATGTCAGATTTCTACCATCGGCTATTTTTATGGTTTGACTCCGGCCTTTAAAGCTGCATAGCGTAATGAAAGCATCAATTTTTCAAGGCCAAAACACTCACCTAAATTTGATCATGTACACATCTAAATTAGATATTGATGCATTCAACAGGTTGTTGCTGCATAGAAGGGTTTGTTAAGCCAATTTAATAGAACCTCTTACTGTTGAAACCTACGCTACGGTGATTTTGGCTTGTTTTCACATTCAATGTTTCCAGGGTTAGCCATTTACAATAAAAGTCATTTTAAGCTAAAGTAAAGTAGATTATTATGATCAATTATCTCCGAAAATTGCAGAAACCTAAAACCGCGTAGCTTGAACTGAACGATACTTCCTAACTTATATGAATGAGGCTGACCTATACCCGATGATATATCATTCAAGTAAACCGCCTTAGGGAACACGATTAGTATAGAGATGTTCTAGTGCTACTTTAAGTTTAAGCATGCAGTCTACCATTAGCATATTGTCTACATCAAACAACACTCACATCGGTATCCTCCTCAAATTGAAGGTTATGGTAGATAATAAGATATTACGGTTACGGTTAAAGTGCAGGTAGACCACACACTAAACACTAAAGTGTAAATGGCCAGGTAGACCGCACGCTAAAGTGTAAATGGCCAGATAGACCACACACTAAACACTAAAGTGTAAATGGCCAGGTAGACCACATGCTAAAGTATAAATGGCCAGGTAGATCGCATGATAAAGTGTAAATGGCCAGGTAGACAGCATGCTAAAGTGTAAATGGCCAGGTAGACCACACACTAAACAATGAAGTGTAAATGGCGAGGTAGTCCGCATGCTAAAGTGTAAATGGCCAGGTAGGTAGCATGCTACAGGGTAAATGGCCAGGTAGACCACACACTAAACAATGAAGTGTAAATGGCCAGGTAGACCACCTGCTAAAGTGTAAATGGCCAGGTAGACAGCATGATACAGTGTAAATGGCCAGGTAGACCACAGACTAATCACTAAACTGTAAATGGCCAGGCAGACCGCATGCTAAAGTGTAAATGGCTAGGTAGACCACACACTAAACACTAAAGTGTAAATGGCCAGATAGTCTGCATGCTAAAGTGTAAATGGCCAGGTAGACCACACACTAAACACTAAAGTGTAAATGGCCAGGTAGACCACAGACTAATCACTAAACTGTAAATGGCCAGGCAGACCGCATGCTAAAGTGTAAATGGCCAGGTAGACCACACACTAAACACTAAAGTGTAAATGGCCAGGTAGACCGCATGCTAAAGTGTAAATGGCCAGGTAGACCACACACTAAACACTAAAGTGTAAATGGCCAGATAGACCGCATGCTAAAGTGTAAATGGCCAGGTAGACCACACACTAAACACTAAAGTGTAAATGGCCAGGCAGACCGCATGCTACAGTGTAAATGGCCAGGTAGACCACACACTAAACAATGAAGTGTAAATGGCCAGGTAGACCGCATGCTAAAGTGTAAATGGCCAGGTAAACCACATGCTAAAGTGTATATTGCCAGATAGACCACACACTAAACACTAAAGTGTAAATGGCCAGGTAGACCACCTGCTAAAGTGTAAATGGCCAGATAGACCGCATGCTAAAGTGTAAATGGTCAGGTAGACCGAATGCTAAAGTGTAAATGGCCAGGCAGACCACACACTAAACACTAAAGTGTAAATGGCCAAGCAGACCGCACACTAAACACTAAAGTGTAAATGGCCAAGCAGACTACACACTAAACACTAAAGTGTAAATGGTCAGGTAGACAGCATGCTAAAGTGTAAATGGCCAGGCAGACCACACACTAAACACTAAAGTGTAAATGTCCAGGCAGACCGCAGGCTAAAGTGGCACATATGTTGCTCTGCTTATTAGTATATTACGAGTCAAACCACACTTACACAATTTAATTGATGCTTGTCGCTACTTTGCATGCTGCTCTGTGCGAGGCTATGGCAGCGACTGGTTGGCTCAGTGCCCGTGTAATGTGACTGAGTCATGAATTAGGTCAAACCAGGTTTACAACAACAAAGATAGCTTGTTGGAGTTGTACGTCCTAGCAACACCTAACCTCATATCAGGATGGGCACCTGATATTACCTTAGATGTTGCCAGGACGTAAAACTCCAACAACCTAATAATGCCGAGGGCATGGGTAGGAAGCGACCCGTACCAATTTTGGTAGTCATTGGTTTGACTCGACCAAGGTTCGAACCCGTGGGTTCGAATTCCACGATCTACCAAAACAGGAGAGGGGACGTTCCAACTCATTCGGCCATCCCGTCTGGTGGATATAAAGGCCCTGTCACACTACGACGTGACGATGTCAGCATAGGGAGAACGTGAAAAACGTCGAACTTCTCAGCATAGTATGCAAATTTGGGGACAAGTTGAACGTGGATGCAGTGTAGTTGACAAGAGCGTAACGTCGGTAAAGCATAGTGATAGCGTCATTCCACGCGAGAGGACAATGTCATTATGCTCACGGAACATTATGTACGTAATTCCATTGCCAGAACTATGTTACGTGACGTTACATACGTCATGACATGGTGGCGAAACATTGAACGTGCGTTGGACGTACATTCGGCGTATGTTCTCCTGACGTTCCCATTACGCCGCGTGGACGTTTCCACCGGCTTTAATGTGGGTCAAGATAGTGGAACGTAGTGAGCAGCGTTCGACTAACGTCCATTTAACGTCATTGACGTTCGGCGAACGTGTACAGAACGTATGGCGAACGTAAACCCTTACAGGTTCAAAACCTTGATGTGCGCCAACGTAACACGACGTAACCTGACGTAGCTCGACGTCAGTCTAACATCATTCTGACATCATCATAACGTAACCCAATGTACGTCAACGTAATGACGAAACGTTAGCACATCAAACTTACGTTGGCTCGTTACGTCGTAGTGTGACAGGGGTATAACGTCTAGTATTCATTCCCAGACTATAACAATCACTCTCCAACCCGATGATTCCTCGCCTAATCAAGTCGCGGCTGCGCCTGGTGAGGAGCGACACGAGCGACGAACCTCATGTCCTGAGGCAGTAGAGCGGAACGCGCCCGTGTAAAAGAAAACTGGGTCATCCCAGAACGAGACAAGGTCAAGGTCGGCGGCACGGCGGCCTCAGGTGTGTCGAACTGCAGCGGTGTGGTAGTTGTGTGTGATGGTATGCTGCTTACTTACCAACCACCATATTAAAAGGAAATAAACCGTCAGTAGCAGTCCAACGACACTGCACACACACTCCACTGTCTCTACAAACAAGTCAGGGGTCCCTGGCACCACCATAAGTATCGGGCGGACTTCGTGACGTAGGTGGTGTAGGTGGTGTAGGTGTAGGGGTGAGTTCAGCAGCTTTTGTTTATGTTTCTCAGGTGAGAAATGGTATTGGTAGGATACGTCCCTCCCTCTCCCTCTCTCTCTGCCTCCATCTCCATCTCCCTCTCTCTCTGTCTCCCCTCTCTATCTATCTCTCCCGTCTCACCCTCTCTATCTCTCCCGTCTCACCCTCTCTCCCTCCTCTCTCCTCTCTCTCTCCCTCCTCTCTCTCTCTCCTCTCTCCCCTCCGTCTCCCTGTCTCTCCCTCCTCTCCCTCCCCATCCCATCTCTCCCCCTCTCTCTCTATCTCTCCCGTCTCCCTCTCTCTCCCTTCGCTCTCCCCCCTCTCTCCCTATCTCTCCCGTCTGCCTCTCTCTCCCAGTCTCCCATCTCTCTCTCCATGTCCCTATCTCCGTCTCCCTCTCTCTCTCTCCGTCTCCCTCTCTCTCTCTCCGTCTCTCCGTCTCCCTCTCTCCGTCTCCCTCTCACTCTTTCCGTCTCCCTCTCTCTCCCTCCCTCCCTCTCCCTTTCCCCCTCTTCCCCCCTCCCTCTCTTCCTCTCTCTCTCCCCCTCTCTCCCTCTCTCTACCCTCTCTCCCTCTCTCTCCCCTCTCTCCCTCCTCTCTCCCTCTCTCTCCCTCTCTCTACCTCTCTCTCCCTCCTCTCTCCCTCTCTCTACCTCTCTCTCCCTCCTCTCTGCGTCCTCTCCTCCGTCCTCTCTCCCTCTCTCGCCCTCTCTCTCCCTCTCTCTCCCTCCTGTCTCCCTCCTGTCTCCCTCTCTCTCCCTCTCTCTCCCTCCTCTCTCTCCATCCTCTCTCTCCCTCCTCTCTCTCCCTCCTCTCTCTCCCTCCTCTCTCTCCCTCCTCTCTCTCCCTCTCTCTCCCCTCTCTCCCTCTCTTTCCTTCCTCTCTCCCTCCTCTCTTTCTCTCTCCACCTCTCTTTCTCTGTCCCCCTCTCCCTGTCCTCATCACTCTGGACCAAAGCTGACATTAAAGCGTCCATGGCCACTCTGTTATATATTATACATATATATAAATATATATAAATATATATATATATATATGTTCGCATATACAGTTGTACATGCGTATGTATATATATATATATACATATATACTAATATAGACTTCTGTGCAGCCTGCTATATATAGACTATGAATTGTGTAGTTTACTATATATAGATTACTGTGTAGTTTACTATATACAGACAACTGTGCATAGTTTGCAATGTACAGATCACTGTATAGCTAGATATATATATATATATATATGTATAATAGACTACTGTGTATTTGATTATGTGTAGACTACTGTGCAGTTGATTGTGTTCATTACTGTGTAGATGACTATATCATATATGTCAACTGATGTGCAGTTATTTATATGTAGACTACTGTGCAGTTGACTATATGTACATTAATGTGTAGTTGATTATATGTAGACTACTGGGCAGTTGACTATATATACACTACTATGCAGTTGACTAATGTAGACCACTGTGCAGTTGACTATATGTAGACTAATGTGCAGTTAACTAGATGTGAACTACTGAGCAGTTGACTATATTTTCATTACTGTGTAGTTGACTATATCATATGTACTGTGCAGTTGACTATACGTACACTACTATGCAGTTGACTATATGTTCATTACTGTGCAGTTGTCTATATGTTCATTACTGTGCAGTTGTCTATATGTTCATTACTGTGTAGTTGACTATACGTATATCACTGTGCAGTTGACTATATGTACATTACTGTGTAGTTGACTACATGTTCATTACTGTGCAGTTGACTATATGTTCATTACTGTTCAGTTGACTATATATACAATGCTGTGCAGTTGACTATATGTACATTACTGTGCACTTGGCTACGTGTACATTACTGTGCAGTTGATGTTATGTTCATTACTGTGTAGAGTTACTATTTGTAGAGTATTGAGCAGTTGACTATATATATGTAGAGTATTGTGCAGTTGACTATATGTAGAGTATTGTGCAGTTGACTATATGTAGACTATTGTGCAGTTAACTATATGTAGAGTATTGTGCAGTTCAATATATGTAGAGTATTGTGCAGTTGACTATATGTACAATATTGTGCAGTTGAATATATATCGACTGTTGTGTAGATTATTGCATAGTTGGCTATATATCATATATGGACTATTATGTAGTTAGCTATATATAAACTACTGCGTACTTGGATATGGACTACTTGCAACTGTAGTTTGTTATCTGTAGATTACTGTGTAGTTCACTACATGCAGACATTGTCTTCAATTTGCTTGACTTTAGATTTTTGGTTCACGAATGGTCAAATGTTCTGGAATTTAACTGCATGTTCTTGAGTGTTCTAAGACAAATCCCCCCCCCCCCCCTCAACTTATTCTGGCTAACCCAAACATCTTCCCTAAAGATTTGAAAGACTGTGAATGTCAGTAAGTACAGTGATGTCACTGTTTGTCCTAATAATACAGCTTTGGTATGAAAATGTTGTCTGATTGAAAATGTTTTTGAAAATGTTCTTGAAAATGCTTTTTGAAAGTGCTTTATGAAAATGCTCTTGAAAGTGCTTTTGAAAATTGTTGTATGAATTCAGAGTTCACTATAGATACTAACGATAGACTCCTGTCAAAGCCCCTATAATACTAAGACGGCTCACTCAGCCTGTACTGTGTAATCAAAATGATCAAACCCAATACTTGGTGTGCTGGGTGTACTCTTGGTTAAACAGTTGCTATATTATATGTATAAATGTATGTATGAATGTGACAGATGTGTGATGATGATGCTGCTGATGATGAGTATTTGTTCATAGCAATTTCATATTGATGTGTATTCATACTTACCTATCTCATGTATAATATAATTGTATGTGTTTACATGTGAAACACCAACCAGCAGCCGGGCTGATCAAACCCACCACAAGGTGGCACTGCGAAATTTACATTACCATGGGAGAGATAGGGAGTGAGCCGTCTTAGTATTATAGGATCTTTGCTCCTGTGTAGTTGACTATATGTAAACTAATGTGTAGTTCACAATATATAGACTATTTTGTAGTTGGCTATATATAGACTACTCTATAGGTATATATATATATTTTACCTCGGTAAACAGCCTCAGGCTAGCCTCAGGCTAGGGAGAGGTAAGCACGTCCGGTACCAGCAATTAGCATATACAACTCACGACTGGATAACGTGTCGTTGGGTTACTCCGGCAAAATTAGTCTACATACAAGCAAATACGCAGTAAGTATAATAAAAACTGTGGTTAGCTTAATTATGATGCATTAGAGCATCAATATGGAAAGTTTAGACTTTCGTTGGTCCAATTTGGACGAGTTATTTGGTTATAAACAACCAAGGATAGAACACTCGAGTGGGTTTCTCGAAGGAACCAAACCGGTCATTAGCGGTTATGTCAACACCCGGGTCACCGTGTGACTATGGGTAGAGATGTGGGTTTCGCCCTATCTCATGTGGAAATTCTCTCGTACTCTAATAGAGAGTAATGTTGGAGATGCTCCTGGGTTTCTTTTATAGACTCCCCTAGACAAAACTTTTTCAGGCGTTTCTCCGAGTTTCGTAGCATTTTCTCCAACTTGTTGACGTAGTAGTCACAGGTGGGAGAAGTGTGCGGAACAGAGGGATGGGCGGGCCGATACACTGGTCCCGACCCCGCGTAAGGTTTGGGCTTGACCCACAACCCACGCACAAATTTAGCTTATTACGCCTGTGTTATAACGGTATAAACACGTTCTTTAACACCAATAGATGTCCAAATGAGTTTGAAACAACCATATTGTGACATATATATATACCGGGACTGACCAAAAATGTTTGTTTCAGCTCCCGATGGCCACGAAGCGGAGTAAGCGCGGTGCAGCAGCAGCCGAGGGGCGTGTTCCGAGTGGAGTGGACGAGGAGTACGACTCCTCACCCGTGTTGTCGGCAGGGCCGTCGACACAGCCCCGGGCGCATATCCTCTCCGACCCGGACGAGGACGCAGTGCCTGATGTGCCTGCGCCTCCAGATTGGGAGGCTCGCTTTGCAAGATTGGAAAGCCACATCTTGACTGCCAAATCGCCTGTGTCTCGGAAGCGGCGTAGGCCGAGTGTCCAAGAGGATTCATTTGAGGATTTCTTGGACACAGACTCGGCGGTGGAGCTTAAGGCTCCTCCTCCTCCTTCTCCTAAACGGAGGAAGAAGAAGAAACAGGTGATTTCTTCGGGTGATGAATTCACCAAGGAGCGGGCAGAGTCTGGTTTGCGCAAAAAGCGGAAGACTAAGTCCAAAAAGAAGAAGAGGAAGAGGAAATATTCTTCTTCTGAGTCGTCCACTGAGTCTACTTCTACGGAATCAGACTCAGACACCATATATGAAGGGGTCTATGCGGACATTGGCACTAAAGTGGCTAAGAAGGTGGAGAAGCCAAAGGCTAAGCGGGTTAAAACCACTACGCTTATGCGCGAGACCGTGAATGGTCATTTTCGCACGTTCAAACCGGCGGAGGTTATCTCCAAGTTAGGAGATGAGTTAACAGGCATAAAGGGTGTTCCCAACTCCATCATTAAAGAAATGGATCGGGATGTCAATATGACGGATGACCGTAAGAAGTTTGAGGATGTGTTGCACACAGTGCATAAGGCAGTGTTGGCTACCCTAACAGCTATTGTTCCTGTGGCTAATAGGATGCAGAGTGAAAATAAGTTCTCGTCTTTGGCTAAGACAATGGACAAAGGCATTGCAGTGCTAGCGGCGGCAGGTAATTACCTGTCGTTTCGAAGATATGAAAATGTCTTCAAGTCAGTTTGCACAGATGCTGGCAAAGAAGTGGCTCGCTCTAAGAAGGTTACCGATAATGAGGGGAAGGAGTTTACGCTCTATCTTGCTCCAGAGCCGATTAAAGGGAAACCTTTAGATAACACCAAGATGTTTGGCGGTCAACTACAATACCTCTATAAAGAGGTAGAGACTGCAGCCAAGAGTGGCAAAAACATGGATGGCAAGAAGAAACAGGAAGCTCCTCGTTTCAAAAAGTCACGAGGGGATTTTCGTCCACGACGGTTCACCAGAGGAACCAGACCGAGTTCAAACTTCGGTCAAGGGTTTCGGGGCCGGGGCGCTCGCCCAGGCTGGACCGACAACACCGCACGGCCAATAGGCCGAGGGTTCAACTCGTCGAGACCTTTCCCCAGGGGCGGGTCCAAGTAGAGGTCCAAACACAAAGTTTACAAGTCCCTGCAGCCTCTAAAAACACACAAACTGTAAGCAACTTTGTGGCTGGTAATATTAGTAATCATATTTCTGAGTGGCACAAAATTACTAGTGACCAAGAAATTATAGAAATAGTTAGGGGTGTTCAAATTCCCTTTACACAAATTCCTGTACAAAGTATAATACCTTTTCCATATAACATTCAACCAGTTGAACGAGACGCACTAACTAAACAGGTACATAAATTCTTTGAGAAAGGAATTATACAAAAAGTGACACACTGTTCAGGACAGTTTATTTCAAACATTTTCTCGAGACCGAAGCCTAATGGTGATGTTCGAATGATCCTGGATTTAACAATCCTTAATAAAAGGGTGGAATATCGACATTTTAAAATGTTCTCTCTAGATACGGCACGAGATCTGATTACACCAGATGCGTGGATGGCTAGTGTTGATTTACAGGATGCATATTATACGCTTCCCATAATGGAACAATACCGAAAATTTCTTCGATTTATTTGGGATAACCAACTCTATGAGTTTACCTGCATGCCGAATGGCTTAGCTTGTGCGCCACGTTTATTTACTAAATTGCTTAAACCTGTTTTCTCGGTAATGGCGAGGAAGGGTCACATAATGTTTCCATACATAGATGATTCTTTTATTATAGCATCAACACAAATTGGTTGTGTGAATGCAGTTTTGGATTTATGTGCATTACTCACTAAATTGGGGTTTTATGTACATCAACAAAAGTCAGTGTTTAAACCAACAAAACAACTCAAATGTTTAGGGTTTATTCTGGATACACAGTCCCTTACAGTGTCGATAACAGAACAAAAACTAATTAAGTTTATGACTACAGCGACTCAGCTTATTAAGTTATCAAAGCCAAAAATTAGACAGGTTGCTGTTCTTATTGGCATAATGACCTCATATGCACCTGCTGTGTTATATGGGAAGGCCCATATTAAGTCGCTAGAAATAGATAAAAATTTAGCGTTAACACGAACTAAAGGCAATTTTGAGCGAAAGATGTTTATTTCGCAAGAAGGGTTACAGGATATTGGATGGTGGATGCAACATATAGCAAGTTCACCAAATCCAATCCGCATGGCGGAACCTAATACAGTAATTACTACTGATGCTTCGTTAGAAGGTTGGGGAGCTCATCGAGATGGGGTCACAACAGGAGGTAGATGGCTTGATGATGAAAAATCAGACTATATTAATGCACTAGAATTGCGTGCTATTTATCTGGGCTTACGTAGTTTAGTAAAGATAAATAAATCACAGGTTAGAATACTAACTGATAATACTACTGCCATGGCATATATTCGTAACATGGGTGGAACCAAATCAAAGTCTTGCAATCAGTTATCGAAACTGATTTGGAACTGGGCACAGGCTCAACAAGTCTGGCTGACTGTAGCGCATATTCCAGGGTCACAAAATACACTTGCAGATTATAAAAATAGAAATTTCCATGACCATTTAGAGTGGTCTCTCTCTACACCTTTGTTTAACTTCGTTTGTGAAAAATGGGGTACACCTGAAGTTGACTTATTTGCATCACGAAATAATAACAAGTTACCCTGTTATGTTTCTTGGCATCCTGAACCGGATGCTTGGAAAGTAGATGCGTTTGCTATTACTTGGGAAAATAATTATTTTTATATTTTCCCACCATTTAGCATTATCAGCCGAGTAGTGAGAAAAATCGGCTTGGAAGGGACACATGCGATACTGGTGGTGCCCGATTGGGACACGCAACCTTGGCTGCCAGCAGTTTCACAACTGGCAAAAGATCGTATACGATTCCCAAGAAAACTCGGGAATCTGACGCACCACGGACCGCTAGTGGTTCACGGCGACGTGTCAACGACGCCCCTATTGGCATTCCTTTTCTAAGGAAGCAGCTACAGCAATTTGGATTGGACAGAATTACTGAGGATAGGATAGTATCGGATGCCTGGAGGCCAGGAACTGTCAAAATGTATACAACCTATTTAAAGAAATGGGGTGTACAATGTTTGTTAATGAAAGTTAAACCAACAAATCCAAAGATTTCACAAGTAGCTCGGTTTCTTCGTTCTCTAGAGGATGAAGGACTTTCCTTTGGATCGATTAATGCGGCGAGGTGTGCGTTATCAATTATATTACCTAGAATTGATGGCGAAACAGTTGGAAAACATTATGTTATTTGTTATTTACTTCGTTCAATTTATCAAAGGAATCCTCCAAAACCAAAGTATAGTCGGTTTTGGGATGTTTCTATAGTGTTTAAGTTGTTTCAGGCTTGGCCTCACAACTCGTGGTTAGATATAAAACAGTTAGGTTTTAAGGTCGCGGTCCTGTTATTGTTAGTAACCGGACACAGAGGACAGACGATTGTTGCTTTATCCTTAGCTGGATTAGAAATAGACAAGCAACAAGCTACGTTTGATTTAGAAAAATTGCTCAAATCGAACACGTTAGGTGACCCTTTATCAACGGTTCACTTAGACTGTTTTCCGAATGATCGGAAATTATGTGTTGTGTCGGCCATACGGGCTTATATATACAAGACAAAGGATTTACGTGCATCACAACAACTATTAGTGAGCTTTATAAAGCCACATAAGGCAATTTCACGAGACACACTTGCCAGATGGACAATTACGGTGTTGAAATTGGCTGGAGTGGATACGAGTAAATACTCTTCCCACTCAACTAGAGGAGCCATGGTCTCCAAGGCACGGGTGCTTGGTATTTCTGTGAAAAGAATACTAGCGCATGCAGGCTGGAAGACGGCTAAGTCGTTTGCAAAACATTATAATAAACGACTAGAAAAGCCTACCGGCGTTGCAAAGCGTCTTCTCGCCAACTAACAAGAATAGGTGAGAACAAAAATTTAGAATGTTATAATAATAAGGAAGAATGATATTAAGGATAAAAATGAATTATGTAAAGGTCTCCCTAGCCTGAGGCTAGCCTGAGGCTGTTTACCGAGGTAAAATAGTATAGTTATACGAGTCTTACCTTGGTACAGATGATGGATAACTGTTGTTTTACCGAGGTATAAGCCTCGGATAGATGTGGGCTAGGGCCCTCCCGCCACACCCTGCCACATCTATTCCGTTGGTGTACCTTTTCGGTAAAGTAATAGTATCCATTGTTTGAAAGTCATTTTTATCCTCAATAAGTAGGTTAAGATTGCTGGTACCGGACGTGCTTACCTCTCCCTAGCCCACATCTATCCGAGGCTTATACCTCGGTAAAACAACAGTTATCCATCATCTGTACCAAGGTAAGACTCGTATAACTATGCTATATATAATACAGTGTACTTCACTTTATATGGAATATTAGATATTTGGATATATATATATATATATATATATAATAGTCTACTATGTAGTTGGCTATATATATGCCTACATATAAATGACGGTGTAGTTTCCTATTGATATATATATATATATAAATATATATATTTATATATTTATATATATAGATAGATATAAGCCTGCATATAAATATAGACTAAGGTGTACTTGACTATGTATAGTATATTTATGTAGGCCTGTACCTATATGTATACTACTGTGTAGTCCATACCTTGTGTAGGTACTGATGGCATTCATTGTAGAACGGTCGATAGTTGCACCTAGCAGGTCTAGGGGGTGTCTGAGTGCTGTGTGGGGGGGGGGGGGTTGCTAGGGGGTACAATGTGCCTCGGTACCATCCCACCCAGTACCAGCTCGGTCCAACCAGTGGCCGAATCAGTAGAACGCGGGTTTCGCATGCGGGAGATCTTGGGTTCGGTTCTTGGCCGAGTCAAACCAATGACTTATAAAATTGATTCTTGTCCCTTCCTAGCCTGGCGCTCGGCATTATGCAGATGGGCTGTCGTCAGCCCCTCAGTACCAATTCATGAATAGAACATAGTTTCAAAACCTGGAAAAGCCCCAGAACTCACCCCCTTCCGCAGAAGGCGAGGCCTGGTTCACGCATGGCAAGGACTGGTTAGCTCAGTGTCAGGATAATGTGACTGAGTGGGATATCAGGGCATGGGGCTGCAGCCTGATTTCACAGTGTGGCAGTGTTATATATGTTGCCATGAGTGCACACTGCCATAAGTCGGTACCTATTCCGATATGACCTTAGGTGTTGCCAGGACATAAATATCCAATAACCAACCAACCAGCTCGGTCCGTCAGCAGGTTGGTTCCACCTGCAAATTCCAGGTTAAAGCCCCAGTCACACTACAGCTTGCGACCACTTTGCGACCACTTTAGACCTAAGAACCCACAGTCACCATTGACACCCAGATGTCAGCAACCGTTGTTTTGATCACAAGGACGTCACTTGTGAGTGTTGGTTCTTTGGTCTGATGTGGTCGCAAAGTGGTCGCAAGCTGTAGTGTGACTGGGGTATAAGTTACTCGCGCTGTTGTTATTGTTATCAATGAGAAGTGTAGCGTTCAGTTCACGAAAGGACTGGCGTCTGTCATGCTATTTATAGATTGCATGTGTACCTTTCCAGGTTCTATATAACCCAAGCCCTCCTACACCTCTCTAGTTTGGCTTAATTCCAGCCGAGCCGACATGGTCACGACATCCTTGAAGCATGATTGTAGATATATGCATGCATGCTTCAAGGATGTATGCATATATATATATATGAGACTGTCTCAAAAGGTGCTAAGCAATATGGGGCAAAACTTTGTCCATTGTAATGATAAACATACTATCTACTTATGCATTTGCTCAGGATAAACTGATTTGGTTTTTACATGGTGTTTCATAATCCCAATAGAATACATATTGATTTGAAGCAAATGTCCTTGTGTTTTCAGTGTAACCGTTTCTGTGCTGTTTTGTGTCAATCATTACAATGGACAAAGAAACGAAGAGTAAGCACCTTTTGAGACAGGCTCATATACATACATATGTATATATATGCATCCATGCTTCAAGGATGTCCAGGATATATATAAATATAAATATATATACATGTATATGTGTATATATGCATATGAGGAGTGCAGGTGCAAATCCATATAAACGCCAATCCAAAAATTGAGATAAAAATTGGAACCAAACCTTCAAAAAGTTCTTTTTTTTGGATTCCTATTTGTGTGTGGTTCATTACTCCAGAAGAAAAGTGGAATTAATTAGAATTAAAATTATGTTCAAGTAAAATTCTGTTATTTTAATTAAATTGTGGGTTTGGCACTTACTGGGTTTTCCGCCTGAACTCTTCATATATATACATACATATATGCATATATACATGTATATTTACATATATTGGTCGTTCTCTGAAGCTGGGCCGAATGAGTAGACCATCCGTCTTCCGAGTAGGTAGATCGTGGGCTCGAACCCATAGGTTCGAAGCCTGGTCGAGTCAAACCAATGACTTGAACAATTGATACTTGTCACCTCCTGGCTTGGTGCTCGGCTTTAAAAGGATAGGGCAATGACTGGTTAGCTCTGTGTCAGGATAATGTGACTGAGTGGGATATCAGGTCATGGTGCCAGCGACCTGAATTCCCAGTAGGGCAGCACTATGAAGTCACCATGAGTCTGAACTGTCACAAGTCGGTACCTGATGTGACCTTAGATGTTCCCAGGATATAAAACCCCAACAAAAATAAAAACAAAACAAAACACGTTATCCTGAATCCTGATACTAAGCAAGCCAGTCCTTGCATTATCCTAGTAACGCACAGATGTCAAGTCATTGGTTTGATTCGGTCGGGATTCGAACCCCGACCTTCCACAAACAATTATAAAATTATATTATAGGGAATTATGCATCGTTAATGTGACTGCTTGCCCTTGTTAAGTACTGACTTGGTGTATCAACATAATGTGAATGAGTGGGGTATTGGGTCCTAGTGATGGCGGCCCGGTATCCCAGTGGAGCAGCACTATGTAAAAGTCGCCCTCAGTGTGTACTGTCACAAGTCGATAACCATCATGATATGACCTAGATAAAGGATTCACCCGGTACTCGCAGTACACGGGTGAATACTTGCCCTATATAAAAACGGTCGAAAAAGCGGGTTAATGAAATGAGAGCCTAATTTCACAATCTAAGAAGCAACATTTATCTTCAGTTGTCTTCATATTTATCCACTACCTTTGAGTTGAAAAATATAATAAAATATCTAGTTTAATAAGATTTAAAAGTGAAATCGACGGCGTTCTAATGCCGCCATCTTGTCTTTTTGCATTCTCACCCATTTCACCAACTCTGTGCCTATATGGGTAGCCATTTGATACTGGAGCCACAGTTTCTAGTTCATGTTCCATACTAAACCTATTTTCACCCGTATTTACACTACGTTGTCCTTCACCCGTGTACTACAAGTACCGGGTGAATCTTTTATCTAGATATGACCATATGACTTCAAATACAGTAAAACCTATCTAACCGACCACTTCCACAGATCGCCCACTCCCTGATATCGATCGCTTTATTTGGGTCCCAAATGATCGCCCGTACAATACCAATCTAATGATTTTGTTAAATCCCTAAACCGGCCACCTCCCTAAATGAACCATTTTAAAGTCGATCCCAATAGTCGGTCGATTTAGAGAGGTTTTACTGTATCTCCAAAGTTGGCCATTTGAAATAAGGTACTTCAAACTCAAGTAAGGTAGACAGATCATAACAATCAATCTAATATATTTAAAAGAAAATATATCTATAATAAAAGAAAAGACGACCAGGGTGGTAAGGTGGGGCGGCGTGTTGATTGTGTTTTACGATCACACACCTGTTTATCGATGCCTTGTCCACACACACACACACACACACACTGCGCGTGCCCTCGATCGCCACTGCTACTGGTACCAACGCTCCCACAACACCGGATGCGGTAGCCGAATCGGTAGAGCGCAGACTTCCCATGCGGGGGTGCAAATCCCAGCCGAGTCAAACCAATGACTTCTAAAATTGACACTTGTCACTACCTAGATAAACGATTCACCCGGCACTTGTAGTACACGGGGGAACGACAACGTAGTGTAAATACGGGCGAAAATAGCTTTAGTATAGAACAGGAAGTAGAATGCCTGCCTCCAGTATCAAATGGATATAGGCACAGAGTTGGTGAAATGGGAGAGAATGCAAATAGACAAGATGGCGGCCATAGAATGCCAGCGATTTCACTTTTAAATCTTATAAAACTAGATATTTTATTATATTTTTCAACTCAAAGGTAGCGGGGAAATATGAAGACATATACAATGAATCAATGTTGCTTCTTAGATTGTGAAATTAGGCTCTCATTTCATTTACCCGCTTTTTAGACTGTTTTTTGTATAGGGTTGGTATTCACCAGTGTACTGCGAGTACCGGGTGAATCCTTTATCTAGTCACTACCTAGCCTGGTGCTTGGCATTAATAGGATACGACAAGCACAGTGTCAGGATAATTTGACTGTGTTTGGTATTGGGTCATGGTGCGAATGGCCTGGTCTCCCAGTGGGGCAGCATTACCAAGTTGCCATGAGTGTGTGCTGTCATAAGTCATTACCCATCCTGACGACCTTAGATGTTGCTAGGATGCTCAACAACAAACAAACGCTACTACTGCGTGACCAGGCCCCAATTTCCCCCTATCTACCATTGAAGGCATTCCTGTACAACTATCCCTTTAATAACTTTAAAAAGTACATATGGTGCGAGATAGTTACATTGGATTGAATTTGCATATTGGGATGTGGATTTTGTTAAAGTTGCAGTCCGATGTTTTTTTTTTTTTTATAGATTTTCTGAGATAAATACATTAGGTTGATCGTTATAATGTACCTTACTTTAGCTTGAAGTAACTTTTATTTTAAGCGGGTAACCGTTGAGATATTTGAAGTGCAACCATGCTAAATTAATTTTGGCATGCTTGCCAAAACTCTATGACACCATAGGCATAACCCTCTGCAGTAACAGCCTCTATTCAATTGCCTCACTATTCCCATCTGTGTGGTGACAAATGTTTGATAAGTGCACCAGTATCGAAGGTAGATATGTAGAATCCAATTTAGATAATTATTTTGGTTTTGAAAATTTGATGTTGTCATCGGACTATGCAGCTTTAAACTACACAGTCTGATGAAAGTATCAAGTTGTCAAAACCAAAGCACTTGCCTATATTTCATTCTACATCTCTGACTTGGACTGTTGGATACCGGTGCGCTCATTAAATATTAACTGCTGCCTACAAGGACTTACTCCTGTAATAGAACACCATGGCTACTGTCACTGTTAAAGCCTGTGGCATTTAGATGCATACATCAAAATTAACTGTTCACTTTGTCCCTTCCATGCAATCTCCCAATGGTTCAGTTGCAATGCAAACCCCAAATAACAGGCTCTTGCTGTTTGTTTGTTTGTTTTTTTACGTCCTAGTAACATCTAAGCTCATATCAGGACAGGTACCGACTTGTGACAGTGCACACTCATGTCGACTTTATAGTGCTGCCCCACCAGCACCATGACCTGATATCCCACTCAGTCACATTATCCTGACACTGAGCCAACCAGTCCTTGCCCTATCCTAATAATGCCGAGCACCTGGCTAGGAAGCAACATGTATACATCTTTAAGTCATTGGTTTGACTCGACCAGGATTCGAACCCACGATCTACCAACACGGGAGACGGACGCTCTAACTCATCCGGCCATCCCGTCTGGTCATGCACCATGCACAAGCTCTTGCTTGTGCATGGTGTAATGAACCCAGACCGTGTAGTCTGCTACAGTACAGTTGGAATCGGGACCAGAAGGGATGGCCGAATGAGTTGAGCGTCCATCTCCCATTATGGTAGATCGTAGGATTCAAACGCAGGTCGAGTCAAAGCGATGACTTGAAAATTTATGCATATCGCTTCCTAGCCTGGAGCTCTGCATTATTATGATAGGTCATGGACTGGTTGGCTCAGTGTCAGGATAATGTGACTGAGTGGGATATCAAGTCATGGTGCTGGCAGCCTGATCTCCCAGTGGGGCACCACTATAATGTCGCCATAAGTGTGCACTGTCAGAAGTCTGTACCCATTCTGATATTACCATTCATGTTGCCAGGACGTAAAACTTCAACAACCAACAATCATGCCATTATGGTGGAAACCAGCAATATGTGTATTTCCACAAGATGGTTGAAGTTCATCCATATAACTTAAAAGGCCAATATTCTGTCAATATAGTGTCATTATAACTGCCAATATTATATTAACCGATACCATATGTACCCCTACAGTAGTGTAATATCTGTAGTGCTCGGCGGTCAGAGCCCTGGATACCACTACTCTCCCCGGGTGCGTTCTGACAACTCTCTGTCAGTTCCCACCTGATGGCCCTCTCAACAAACTCATAAGGAAGAAAAGGGTAGACAAGTCACGCAAGGTTGACAGTGAAAAGTTGTGCTTTATTGGCTTCAACTCCTGTTCACCTACTGGCGACCTATCACACTCACTCCTTACTAACTTTCCACACAGATCCTCATGACTCTTGCTAGTGTGTATAAGAGTCAGTGCCTACAGCCCATTGAACGTGAGTCCCATGGTTGTTGCACACAGCTCAGTGCCTTTTGAATAGCTGCTCTAGTTTGTGTA
The DNA here is from genome assembly GCA_030323885.1 of Branchipolynoe longqiensis. Classification (NCBI taxonomy): domain Eukaryota; kingdom Metazoa; phylum Annelida; class Polychaeta; order Phyllodocida; family Polynoidae; genus Branchipolynoe; species Branchipolynoe longqiensis. The sequence continues at coordinate 22,158,358 of CM059186.1, forward strand.
TACACCAGACGGGATGGCCGAATGAGTTAGAGCGTCCGCCTCCCGTGCTGGTAGGTCGTGGGGTCGTGGGTTCGAGTCCCGGTCGAGTCAAACCAATGACTTTAAAATTGATACTTGTTGCTTCCTAGCCAGGCGCTCGGCATTATTAGGATAGGGCAAGGACTGGTGTGCTCAGTGTCAGGATAATGTGACTGAGTGGGATACCAGGTCATGGTGCCCGCGGCCTGGTTTCCCAGTGGGACAGCACTATAAAGTCGCCATGAGTGCGCACTGTCACAAGTCGGTACCCGTCCTGATATGACCTTAGATGTTGCTAGGACGTAAAACAACAACAAACAAAACAAACTAGTTTGTGTATAGAAATTGGAGTCTCAGACAGAGTGTCTGGAGTCCTGGACAAGAGAAGAGTGCCTCCTTCTAGAGGGCCTAGCCAAGAGTGCCAAGAGTGGGGTCTGTGTGTCAGGTATAAGGAATGCAGGTGACTGGGCTCCCACAGCCAGGCAATCAGACACCCTCTACAGCCTGGGAGGTGGGGGGCGACGCCCTAATAGGGGGCAGCTGTCACTCAACCCCCAGCTGCAGGTGGTGTCCATAATGTATGCAGGATGGCTGGGTGTGCTTACCCATCAGCCCTGTGGTAACAGGTGGTTGCAAACAGGTACAATAAACATATATTAAAGATGCCTTTCCCCTCCACTTGCACTCTTTCTGGTGCATGGAGGGAACATTTCACTAAACATTAACTGTCTCTTAAATATGAACATCACATCACAATCTCGGTCACTATCTGTTATCACATTTTCCACATAGTCTCTTATGTCACACAGCGAGTGGGGCACCCATTGCTTCTCTGTTACATAACCATGGTTCCCACTCTGTCGCCCGAGAATAGTAATGCTCTTTGCCAATATATAAATCCGAACCGAAAATCCGTATATTTTTACAGTAGTGTTAATGAAATTCCTCTTGTCATTAAGGTACGGAGAACCTATGATATATATATTTACAGTATGACTAAAGTACCTACGTGTAATGTCAAAATTCTGATTGTGTATCAGTATAACTATGTCAGTAATTTAGGGTTATGCACGCCTAAGGTATGGTTGCAAAAACGGTCGAAGAATCGGGCTAATCAATTGAGCCTAATTTCACAATCTAAGAAGCGACATTTATTCTTTGTATATGTCTTCATGTTTACCCTCTACTTTTGAGTTGGAAAATATAATAAAACATATACTTTAATGCAATTTAAAAGGGAAATTGATGGCGTTCTCTGGCCGCCATCTTGTCTTTTTGCATTCTCTCTGTGCTGATATAAGTAACCATTTGACACTGGTGCCGGGCATTCTACTTCTTTTTCCATACTAACGCTATTTTCGCCCGTATTTAGACTACGTTGTCGTTCACCCCTGTACTGGAAGTACGGGGTGAATCTTTTATCTACATTAACCTATTGTAAAAATATACGGATTTTCGGTTAAGAATTATATATTGGCAGAGAGCATTATTATTCTTGGATGCTGGAGTGGGACTTATATTATGTAAACTAAAGGTAACTAAAATCAACAGAAGTCCACTCCCATGGTACATGATACTGAGTGAGGTAAACTATATGTTCTCTACTAGGAGTGGAGTTGATGGAAATGTACATGATGCTGAATAGAGTAAACTATCTGTTATATATGATGTTTGGAGTTAATGAAAAGAGTTCCTTTGCAAGAAACAGTACATGATGGTTGAAATGTTCTCTATGTGTTCATAAAGAATACAAAGGAGGAAAAGAATGATTTTACTATATACAAATCTGTAACTGTTTGCAACATCCTGTCCACCCAAGACCACCCGACTGACCCACCTGCCTAATTTGCATATGTATGGAGTACACCACCTGCAGCTGGTTTGAGTGACAGCCCCTAATGGGGTGGTCACCCACCCAGTCTGTGGGGGAGTGTCTCATTGGCTGGCTGGGGAAGGTCCGGTCACCTGACTCCCTTGGCCTATCCTGACCCCACACTAGTCTCAACTAATGCATTGAATCCTGCACACAATTGTCTATTCGAGCAACATGACGAATCCAGGTATGAAGCCAGGCCAAATTACATCCGGCCACTGAGGCTCCGAATGAAACCTCATTTGGAGGCCTTAGGCGTGGATTTGGACGTGTTGGAGGATGCCAAAGTCCCAGAACATCCCCCGTGGTCGTTGAGAAAGCCATCGGTTATCCTCCGACTCACGGAACTGAGGAAATCTGGGACACATCCACTCGAGTACAAAGGACTGCATGCAGAGATTCAAGGCCAGTTTGCAGACCTCTCTCCATATACACTGATGGTTCGAAAGACCAAAGCTGGGTAGCTGCTGCGGCAGTCTGCCGACGGGAAAAATTTGGTGTACGTTTGCCCGATCAGAGCTCGATTTTCACTGCAGAGGCCCGAGCACTCCTTCTCGCTTTGGAGTGTATCGAGGTATCCAACCACACTAACTATGTTATATACAGTGATTCCTTCTCTTGCCTCCTGGCTGTTGCTGGACTGAAAACGAATCACCCTATTCTAGCAACGGTCATTTATAAAATGAACCAACTGACAACAGATGGGTATGATATCCACCTGTGCTGGGTGCCTGGCCATGCTGGCATACAAGGAAACGAACGAGCTGATCGGGCTGCGAAGAAGGCCCTGAACTGTGATCTTGAACCGTGTCTGATCCCTCACTCTGATCTGAAACCACTAATAGCCACCCACATAAAATCCAAATGGCAACATGAGTGGGATGAAAACATCAATAAACTTAAAGAAATTGAACCATCTGTGGAAAGCCACCACAGACTCATGCGGGAGGTCGGCGGGACCAAGTGGTCCTTAGTCGCTGCCGTGTTGGCCACTCGTGGCTTACACATGCTTTTCTGCTCAAGGGGGAACCTCCCCCTGAATGTGTTGGGTGTCAGTCCCCACTGACACTCAAACACATTTTACTAAGTTGCGTTGATTTTTTGGCCCTGCGCCAACGGTTCTACACTGCAGGCAGTATGCATGACCTTTTTACTAAGGTAAAACAGGAAAACATTTTAGTCTTTTTGAGGGCAGCTGGACTGTACCACCTTATATAGTTTACTAAATGGATTCTATTAATTATTAATGAAACTTTTCTTTTTCTATGGGAATTTGTTTCCCTTGACCACAGATATATGATTGTGAGCTTTCTAATTTAATTAGTGTCTATTGGCACATAATTGATTGTCTGCTTTTACATGTAAAAGCGATGGTTTGAACAAAAAACAAACATTTCTCGCCGTGAATATGGCCTATGCTGCCGACACGGCGTAAAGCAACCACCAATCAATCAATCAATCAGTCTCATCTAATTAATTATTCATGAGTTTGCTTCAGACACACTGAAGGAGAATCACTCTCAGCCTGGCTCTGGAGTGAGACACACCTACTCTAGAGCAGGACCCCAGACACTCTGTCTGATGCTATCAAAATTCAGCTATTCTAATTGAGTGTACACACAGCCATAGGACTCCTGTCCCATGGGCTGTAGGCACTGTTTGCAGTATACCGGTTAAAGAGACAATGAGACATAGTGTGGGCAGTATATGAGGAGTACAGGTGCTAGGTCACATGTAAGGGGGATGACAGGAGTTGCTGCCAATAAAGCACAACTTATTCACTGTTCATCCTTGTGACTAGTTTTCCTTCCTCTTTCCAGACATGGTTAAATTGATTAGGCTAATTGCATCACAGGTGAAATGAAGGGGGAGAGTTTTGTAATTACATAGAGTGCTCACAGCGGCAGAGCATCCATGTTTTATACTATGCGTACTCTAATGTCAAATTAATAGAACCCGTTACAGCTAATGTCTATGGTGTCTGGAATTTCAACATCCATGCCAAAATTAATGTTGCATGTTTGCACTTCAACTACAGTAAAACCGCTGTAACCGACCACTCCCCTATATCAATCGCTGTATTTGGGTCCCAAATAATCGCCCATACAATACCAATGTAATGATTTTTTTTAATCCCTAAACTGACCACCTCCCTAAATGGACCATTTAAAGTCGATCTCAATAGTCGGTCGATTTAGAGAGGTTTTACTGTATCTCCAAAATTGGCGTATTGACATAAAATGAGATCACTGGGCTAGGTGAGTGATTCATGCATCAAATTAAACCTGATATAAGCAATAAATTCACCGCTGTAGAGATCAAGAATTATATTACCGGCTTGGGAAATATCACTTCAGTCTACATTATATACACATATTGGAAATCCTAATTCAGAAATTTTCATTAGTATGAACTCTACAACTGGTTAAAAGGTCTTTACTGAACTGATATTTGTATAAGAAGTTTAAATGAAAAATTAATATATTAATGTGGGATATAATCTATTATATTAATATAAATTGGGGGTGCGCCCCCTTTGTTTAATATATCGGAATACGTGTGTGATTATATTCTGGTCACGGCATCAGTGTCCCTTTAAGCCTAAAGTGAGGTGGTTAAGTGTTAAATGACACAGTTGTTGTACAAGTTGACTCTAATTACCGTCAGTACATTTTGCCTTTTGTCCTTCAGGTGAGAGTTCCAAATTCGAGGCAGGTTGGTGGCCACATAGCCCGCGCAGGGACTGCATAATCAATAGACAATAATCGATCAGGGATCGCCACCAGCCAGTAGAGAAGGAATGAATGCACGCCCACCCTCGCTGATTGGTCAATTACTACCTACCCGAGGCGTCCATAAAACCGTGCAGTGGAATTACCAAAATATGATTGACAACGCAGTGCCGAGTAAAGTGATCACCAACTAACGTGTTAAAGCTGCAAGAAGGAAGGAAGGAAGGAAGGAAGGAAGGAAGGAGGGAAGGAGGGGTGTGGGAAACAATGAGCACACTGAATGATAGATCAGCAATAACCCTGTACACAAACTAGAAAATCCCTACTCAGTGACCAGTCTGCATGTGCGCATAGCTCACTAAAAACCCAGTACACAAATTCCCCGAAACTCAAAGGCACGTGTGCAGGGAACACATTGAATGTATGTATAGCTCACTAAAAACCGAGTACACAAACTCCCCAAAACTCAAAAACATACATGCAGTGACCACACTGAATGTCTGTATAGCTCACTAAAAACCCAGTACACAAACTCCCCAAAACTCAAAAACACACATGCAGTGAGTATAGCTCACCAATAACCCCATACATAAACTCCCCAAAACTCAAAAACACAAACGCAGTGATCACACTGCATTTGATTATAGCTCACCAATAATCCCATACACAAACTCCCCAAAACTCATAAACACAGATGAACTGAGCACACTGCATGCACTTCTAGCTCACCAAAACCCCACAGTAGGCCTACACAAACGCCCCCAAACTCGAAAATACAGTTAGCACACTACACGCGATTCAACTTCACAAAAAATAAAATCTTACACAAACCCCCCGCCCCCCCCCCTCCAAATAAAACAACCCCAAAACCCTCGAAAGCACAGTGAGCACAATACACGCGCTTCTACCTCACAACAAAAAATCCTTACACAACCCCGCCGCCCCCCACCTCAACAAACTCGAAAACACACTGAACACACACACACTGCATGCGAGTCTAGCTCACTCACCATGCCGGTGACCAAGGGGAAGTGCACCAAGTGCCTGCGCGGGTCGGTGATGCCGATAGCGTGCTTCCTGCTGGTGGCGAGCGTCGCAGTGTTCGTGCTCGTCGTCGAGATGGTGCTGATCGAGCACCTGGCGGCGCGCGACTTTGTGACGACGCAGTGTGAGGTGGTCGAGCAGGTCGACAATGGCCTGCAGAGTTGCGAGAGGTGCATCACGTCGGGCGGCTACCACCCGACCACGGACTGCTACAAGTCCAGCTTCCCCTGCATTCAGGTGCGAGCACACAACTTTTTCGTCTTCTTTTTTCTCTTTTTTGTGTGGCCTTTTTACCTTTTCCTTTTACCCCTTTTCTCTCTCGCTTTTGTTGCTCTTTCTTTGTGGGTGCTTCTTTGTTGTTTATCTTTTTCTTCTTCTTTTAATTAATTGGTTTCCTTTTCGTCTTCCTGTTTTGCTGTTTTTCTTTTTCCTGGTTTCCTTTTTGTCTATTTCCTTTTTTTGTTTTCTCTTTTTGTTGTTTTTATCTTTTAGTTGGTTTTATTTTCACTTCTATTTTTCGTTTCGTTGGTTTTCTTTTGTCGGTTTTGTTTTAGTTGTTTTTGTTTTTGTTTTTTATTGGTTTTGTTTTGTTGGTTTTGTTTGTGTTGGTTTTGTTTTGTTGGTTTTGTTTTTGTTGGTTTTGTTTTTGTTGGTTTTGTTTTGTTGGTTTTCTTTTTGTTGGTTTTGTTTTCATTGGTTTTTCTTTTTGTTGTTTTTGTTGTTGTTTCTCTCTTTCCTGTTTTTCCTTTTGGTGCTTTTGGGTGTGTGGGGGGAGGGGGGGGGGGGCCTGTGGGGGCGTGCTCGTGTTCCTATTGTCATATGTATGTACTTTTGTTTTAAAACATTGAATGAAAGTGAAACAAAAAAGAAATATTTATATATTCGTGTATTCTTCTGTAAACACATATATGTATATATGTATATATGTGTATGTTTGTATATATGTGTATTTATTAGATATGTGTATGTGTATATATGTGTATGTCTTTATACATGTGTATGTGTATATACATGTGTATGTGATTGTGAGTCAGTGTCATGAAAATAGGCCAATTGGTGCATGGGGCAAGAAAAAAGTAATTGTCTTAATGCTATTTATTTTCCTTTTTCCTCAAACGACCTGTACTTGCACCTGAACACCGAGAATTGGCCGATTATATCTTCATTCTTGGTCCTTCTACTGATCCTCCAATGTGTGGGCCCCTCCTCAGAAGTTGTTGGCGTCACATATCATAAGTTGTCAGTGTCGCATACCCTCTATACCTATAGGTTGTACATGTTTGGTGAAAAACAAAGAGGCTTTAATAGAAATGTAATATGGGATTGTGAATGACCAATTTTCGGTGTTCAGACACAAATACATGTAGTTTGAGGAAAAAGGAAAATAAATACCATTAACACAATTATTTTGTTCTTTCCCCATGCATCAATTGTCCTATTTTCATGACACTGACTCATATACATGTGTATGTGTATATACATGCGTATGTGCATATATACGTATGTGCCTATGCATGTATATATGTGCATATGTGTGCACATGCATGTATGTGTTCTTTCACGTCTATGTGAGCATACACATCTATATATGCGTGTGTCTGTGTGTACATGTGCATATGTTGCAAGGACATAAAGTAACACCAAACAAACACATAGGGTCTAGTAATTATGCTATGTGTGTACTTAAATAAACACTTTCAATCACCAACCCACCCTTGGATGTCATTGGCAAGAACTTGTGCTATGGGAAAGACGTGAAAACTAATGCAGTGGCTGTTATTCAAAATTAGCGGAGTCAGCACAAAGCTACAGGAAAATGGAAGAGAAATACAAAATATAATAGTTTAATTTTAGAAAGGCAGGAATCCTTTAGTGTCAGTTTAATAAATGATTTATACCAGACGGGATGGCTGAATGAGTTGAGCGTCCTTCTCCCGTTTTGGTAGATGGTGGGATTCGAACCCACTGGTTCGAACCCTGGTCGAGTCAAACCAATGACTTTAAAAAATCGATACTTGTCGCTTCCTAGCCCAGCACTTGGCATTATTAGGATAGGGCAAGGACTGGTTGGCTCAGTGTCAGGATAATGTGATTGAGTGGGATATCAGGTCCTGGTGCTGGTGGCCTGGTCTCCAAGTGGGGCAGCACTATAAAGTTGCCATGATTGCATACTGTCACAAGTCGGTACCCGTTCTGATATGACCTTAGATGTTGCCAGGACGTGAACTCCAACAAACAAACAAACAAAACATATTACTCATCGGAGGGTTCAGTAAACATTGCAATAAAATAACCCTATTGTCCAATTTCATATGACGTCAGCACATGTACTTAGGTCAGTGCATGCCCTGCTTGGCTGCAGAACAACATCCGGTCACGCTGCAAACTTAATGGCAGTGAGCAATCTTCATACAAATAAAGTGAAATATCTCTAAATCCACACCATCTAGAAACAAACCGCCTGGTACACATATAGAAAACACATTCAATGAATAAATTATATTAAATTTATACGGTTAGGGTTCTGCATTTCTATTAATTTTGAATAAAATAGACGTTTTTCACTGCGCATACCGGCAAAATCAATGCATTATCAATGGCAGTGAGCAATCTTCATACAGAAAAAGTTAAATATCTCTAAAACCACACACATAGAAACAAACTGATTGGAATAAATATAGAAAACATGTTTACCAAAAAGATTATATTAAATTGATATGGTTAGGGTTCTGGATTTCTATTAATTTTGAACAAAACTTACGTTTTACACTGCGCATACCGGCAAAATCAATGCATTGTCAATGGCAGTGAGCAATCTTCATACAGAAAAAATTAAATATCTCTAAAACCACACAACCTAGAAACAAACTGATTGGAATACACATAGAAAACATGTTTAGCAAAAAGATTATATTAAATTGATATGGTTAGGGTTCTGGATTTCTATTAAATTTGAATAAAACTTACGTTTTGCACTGCGCGTACGGCAAACTCAATGCATTGTCAATGGCGGTGAGCAATCTTCATACAGAAAAAGTGAAATATCTCCAAAACCACACCACCTAGAAACAAACTACTTGGAAAACATATAGAAAACATATTCAACGAATATATTAAATTTATATGGTTAGGGTTCTGGATTTCTATTAATTTTGAATAAAATAAACATTTTGCACTGGGCGTACTGGCAAACTCAGTGGCAGTGTGCATTCGTTCTGCAGCCAAACTGCGCGCACATACACGATGTTTACAAACATTGAAAGGGGTCTATACACACTTAGTACTTGCTCACCGAGTTTACCGACATCTCTACTTTCAGCCGATTGTGTATGCATTGTGGAAATTGTCTATTGTGAGCTGTTTGTAAAAATGATGGATATTGTTGTTCCAATCTGATTAGGTGAAGGTGCGACTTGTAGAACTAAATGGCACTGAGGAGACCTCCATTCTGCACACCTCTAAGCAACAGATGGACGAACACTCGCACGTATGTACACGAACAACTTTCTTCTATTTAGAGTTGCATAATCCGATGAAAATATCAAATCTTCTAAACCAACTCACATGTGCCTAGATTTGATTCTACATATCTAAATGTTAGAGTGTCTGACTTTTTTCTAGGTCAGACTCCTAATCTGAGGGTCGGCGGTTCGATTCCCCATGCCCCCAGCTCTGCCAATTTAGATTTCCACCGCTGTGTATAACTTACAACGTCATCAAAGGCCGGTTGCTCTCATATCATGTCTATGTGGTGGGGGAGGTTAAAAATCCCTTGGGTCGGTAAAAGTGTAGGCTCGGGCTTTCTATCGACCAGCAGTGGAATGAGGAAGACCAGTTGTCTATGACTGAAATTTCCCTGCTTAAAATGGACCAAAAAAAAAGAAGAAAAAGGCGCATGCGAGACCTCTTTACCAATTTAAGACCCAAACCAATCTTCGGAGTTCCCAAGAATAACTGGACTGTATCGCCTCTTGTAATTTTAGTTTTGTTTTCTGAGATAAATATTGTTGTCATTTGACACAGATTTATCCACTTCAAAATTGCATTAGATATTTTGTTGCTGTTATTTGGCGCTGATTTGATCATTTTGGAATTTCATGTAAAGTTCAATGTCGGCCAACATGTGAATATGATTAAAAAGACTTACAATAGGTGCCAATATCATTTCGGCGTGTATATATATCTCCCTTGCTGCTGATATGTTGTTAAGCAATCTGCAAGAAATCATTCAATTACTTAAAGCTGCATAGTCTGATGAAATATCAAATTTTCAAAACCAAACCAATTATCTAGATTTGATTTTACATATCAAACTTAGATACTGATGCATTTATTAAGCATTTGTTTCTGCGTACTGAGTCAATTTAACAGAACCTCCTACTGCAGAAGTCTATGGTGTCAGAGTTTTGGCAAGCTTACCAAAACTAATTTTCCATGTTTGCACTCAACAAATATCTAAACAGTTTACCATTTAAAATAAGAGTAACTTTGAACTAATGTAAAGTAGATACTAGTGATCGATCTAATATATTTATCTCAGAAAAAAATACAGAAATTCAAAACCATCGAACTATGCAACTTTAATCAATCAAACATATCCTAGGGCATTTTTTGTTTGCATAGACTGAAAATTAAGTGAATTTAATAGACCCTTTCACTGCTGTAAGTTCTGCAAGCCTTCAATGGTTTACGACTTTTGCATCTTTTCCTTTCAGTTATCTCAAAAGGTTATCCTTTTCTAATGAAAATTACTGCAAACAAAAGTAAAGTAGAAGCTGAAAACATGAACAAAACCCACAAAACCATCGGATTATGCAACTGTTCTTGATTAATCTAATACCCCATAACCCATTAGGTAGAGAATGAGTGCATTCTCAGTGTGGTGGTTGACAGTACTAGGCACAGAACTGCAATAGTTTTGTCTCAAATAGCCAGTTGGTGGTTGTGGTTGTGGTGGTGGGGGGTTGGGGGGGGGGGCGCCCCTCCCTCTATCCTGCCCACAGTGAGGCAATATGTGGGAGTTTTAGACGAGACTGTGCTTGCTCCTATATCTGATTGGCACCGCCTGGTCTTTTATCATGTCCATATTTTGCAGTGTGTAGTTTCTTTTCTCTTCAAAACACACGATTATTCTGTTTACAATGAAGTTCCTGTGGCTTGAATGGGAATGGTATTTAAATATATATACATTTTTTCTTTTTTTGGTTCAACATTTTTATTCCAGTTGAATACTATCTTTTCTTCAGCACCGAGGCGCTGGTCTTTGGGCCTGAACAATTATGATGCATGTGAACTATTTATGGATGAGATGATGAGAAAATATGAACAATATAGACAATAGCAGGGGGAAATCAGGCATGATAAATATTATGCGGATCTTATTTTGTACATGTACACTGGAGAATAGTCATTTACCTTTAGACTATATCGTTGATTTGCTGATCATACCTGTGAGGAGACATTAATACGATGGGTATGACTTGATGTTACAGATAGTTGTAGATTTGGGATTATGCAGATAATGGTTGCATGATTCATTTAAATTGGCTTGGTCAACTATAGCTTTGTGGTTAGTATGTTTTATTTTTTCGGTCAGGTGTTATAGCGTGGTCGTTATCCTTCGGAAGTTGTTATTTATTTTACCAGGGGTGATTTGAGAGGGGACGGGAGAAGGGAGTGGGGAGTCATTTGAGACTGTGTTTTTATTTCTGTTCTAAACTTTTGTGGACTATCCAGGTAGGTTTATTAATGTATGTCTATCTTGGGTGCTCGACCTTTAATCTAGATTTAAATTGCAGGTAGGTTGTTTTGGCAGAGAGTTTGTCCTTGTTTTGGCAGAGAGTTTGTCCCAGAATTGGCTTCCCTGATAAATACGTGCTCTTTTAAGTTTGCTAGTCCTTTAATTACCCCCCCCCCCCACACCCCCCCCTAAGGCCTCTGGAATACAATATAACGATCAAGCTCTACTTTCATTCAGCCAACTTTTATCGATCCATTATAGCAAATGGCATACTCACTATGCCATTCATGTAGTAAAAAAACACACCTGAGGTATTAACCTTTTAAGCATAACCCTATAAGCTAGCCACACTCTATCTAACAGAATAAACAAACCATTCTACTAACACTCACTCCATCTCAAAATGTTAACTCCAACAACATGATAGTTTTGCAATTCACAACATAGTAGGCATACAAACCTATGAAGGAAAACTATGCACCTAACCACTCCGTAATGTAAAGGTCTAATCAATACACATGTATGTATCAGGTGTGTAGGAATACAACATATAACTGTTATTTTTGTATGTGAATTGTCAAACTATACCATATGTAAGTCTTTGAATGTTTGATATTGTTATTTCAGCTGATTTTGGCTAGCTGCATATATTGTAAATAACTGTATTGTCACATGGCTGGAAGACCAGTGCCACGGCGCTGACAAAAGACTTTATTCAATGAATAAACTATATTTACAAAAAAACAAAAACAAAAAAAACACTACACATCACATTATATTCGGTCACAACTACATATTTGTGTTTATAGTATTATGAATTAAGCCATGGACTTGTATCGATATCATGAGGGGCGGGACAAAGTCAAAACCAGTTACTTACACAATTGATACTTGTCGTTACCTAGCCAGGCGCTCGACATTATTAGGATAGGGAAATGACTGGTTGGCTCGGTGTCAGGATAATGTGATTGTGTGGGATATCGGGTCATTGTGCTGGCAGCCTGGTCTCCCAGTGGGGCAGCACTATAAAGCCACCATGAGTGCACACTGTCATAAGTCGGTGCCCATCTTGATATGACTTTAGATGTTGCTAGGACATAACATTCTAACAACCAACCAACGAACCAACACTCCTAGCTGCCAAACGCTCGTCTTGCTTTTCCGCCAGACAAAATCCTGGTGTCTCCATCTGGTGGCTTCGGATGGAACTAGAAAAGTCAGCTGTGTGTGACTCTGAATATGGCCTGGCCTATGCTGCCAACACGGCGTAAAGCAACCACCAATCAATCAATCATATTGTAGTAGTCTGAACTGACCTCTCATGCAAGTAACCATAGAGACAGGTAGGCGTGGGTAGTGTGGTGATATCAGGGAGCCTAGGTGGTGTAATGGTTAGCACACTGGCCCGGAATGCAAAGAGATGTGGGTTCGGGTCCTGCTCTAGGCACAATATTTCCCATTTTCATCATCCCCACGACACTGGTTGCGGTGACCATGATCCTGTACAAGCTACGCGCTGTATAGTTGTTGAACCTACCATGTGTATGTATGTGTTAGTGCATTGCCTGTATGTATGTAATTGTAAGCATTAAAAGACTTACAATTCAAGGGGGACCAGTGTAGTTGCATGCACTGACCTCGCAGGTAAGTAACCACATAGACATGTAGGTGTAGGTAGTATGGTGACATCAGGGAGCCTAGGTGGTGTAATGGTTAGCACATTGGCCCGGAATGCAAAGAGATGTGGGTTCGAGTCCCACTCTAGGCACAATATTTCCCATTTTCATCACCCCCACAACAATATTATTCCATAGAGACTCCTGTCTATATGTATTCCAGCATTGCTGACAGGTTTTCATTTGATGTCGATTATAGCAATGCAAAGCATTGTTGTTAGTGTAGCTTCCATTTGATGTCGGTTCTCACAATGCAAAGCATTGTTGTTAGTGTAGCTTCCATTTGATGTCGGTTCTCACAATGCAAGCATTGTTGTTAGTGTAGCTGCCATTTGATGTCGGTCCTCGCAATGCAAGCATTGTTGTTAGTGTAGCTTCCATTTGATGTCGGTTCTCGCAATGCAAGCATTGTTGTTAGTGTAGCTTCCATTTGATGTCGGTTCTCGCAATGCAAGCATTGTTGTTAGTGTAGCTTCCATTTGATGTCGGTTCTCGCAATGCAAGCATTGTTGTTAGTGTAGCTTCCATTTGATGTCGTTCCTCACAATGCAAACATTGTTGTTAGCATAGCTTCCATTTGATGTTGGTTCTTGCATTGCTGTTACTAAGTGTTAGCGTAACTTCGATTTGATGTCAGTTCTAGCAATGCCAGCATTCCTGTTAGCGTAGCTTCCATTTGATGTTGGTTCTCGCTATACCAGCATTGCTGTTGGCGTAACTTCCATTTGATGTCGATTATAGCAATTCCAGCATTGCTGTGTTAGCGTAGCTTCCATTTGATGTTGGTTCTCGCAATGCCAGCATTGCTGTTGATGTAGCTTACATTTGATGTCAGTTCTCGCATTGCCAACATTACTGTTACTGTTAGCGTAACTTCCATTCAATGTCGGTTCTCGCAATGCCAGCATTGCTGGTTAGCGTAACTTCCATTCGATGTCGGTTCTCGCAATGCCAGCATTGTTGTTAGCGTAGCTTCCATTTGATGTCGCGAGTTGAAATCCCGGCCCAGTCGGTACCCATCCTGATATTACCTTAGATGTTGCCAGGACATAAAACTTCAAAGCCAACAATTGTCTCCATTAACCGGGTCGAGGAAAGAGGGAGATCGTAGCAAATCAGTAAGAGCGCTGATTGGTTTGCTGTGCGAGAGGTCGTGGGTTCAAATCCAGGCCAGGTCAAACCAATGACTTTCATAATTTATGCTTGTCGCTACCTAGCCTAATAGGACTGCTTTGTTCAGTACCAGGATAATCTGACTGAGTGAGATCATTGTGCTGGTGGCCAGGTCTTCTAATGGGGCAGCAATAAAAAGTTGCCAGAGTGCGCAGTCACAACTCGCCAGGACGTAAAGTCGCAACAAGCAAACAAAGCAGCAGGTCCCCAAGGGTCGAACTCTGGCCGAGTCAAACCAATGACTTAAACAGTATTATACTTGTTGCTGCCTAGCCTGGCGTTCTGCATTACTATGGTAGGGAAAGGAGCAGTGGAATGAGGAAGACCAATTGTCCCTGAACGAAATTCCCCTTGCTTAATCATCTAAAATAATCAAAAAAATGCCTTTAAGCCTCCCTCCAAGAGGCTCACGGGATATGCCTATACGCATGCAACCCATTCTTGCCTTTGGTTGATCGTGGGCTTCGAACCCGGCCAATAGCACCGTGACCGAATATTCCACACAGTCACCTTATCCTGACACTGAGCCAACCAGTCCTTGCCCTATCCTAATAATGTCGAGTGCCTGGCTAGGAAGCGACAAGTATACAATTTTAAGTCATGGGTTTGACTCGACCAGGGTTCAAAACCGTGGATTCGAATCCCATGATTTACCAAAATGGGAGACGGATGCTCAACTCATTAGGCCATCCCGTCTTGTCACAACACAGGTAATTACTGTTGGTAAAACTGATGGTTGCCCGGCAGCCAAATGCCGACGATTTTTATTATATTTCAGCCATTCTCTCAACCAATCAGCGATGAGAGCTGTCGGCATTGCCCGGGTGAAAAGAATAACATTAGCTTGTTTTCTTGTTTCTTGTTTGTATTTGTTTTACGACCTAGCAACATCTAAGGTCTTATCAGGACGGGCACCGACTTGTGACAGTGACTTGACTTTTGGGGTGGTTTGTAACCTTACGATGTTTACTGGTTGCAGAACTGCAACATTAACAGAGAGGCTCCGATAAATCGGCCCAATCTTTGGTTGAAGACTTAACTTCAGCAGGGAGTGTTGTAGAAGCTGGGGACATCTTTACAACATTGTAACAGTGAAGCATTGAGGCGGCCCTGAATCTCTTCGGTCCGGCAGTAGTTGAGCGGTAGTTGGCACTTGTATCCAGTCGACGACAGCAGCAAGGGTTTCGAGGACGGACGGGTAAAGATGGGTGCAGCGGTGGTCCCAGCAATGAGAACAAAGCGAGAGAAAATGTAAAGGTACAGGGCCCCACCCAAGCACACAACTGCCCTGGTCAGGTGGAGGAGTATGGCTGGGAGAAAAAAAAAGGGTAGAGTATAGGAAAGAGAAATGAGGAGAGTTGAGTCAAAGGACCGTGTCTATTTGCTCTATGGCGACCAACCAGCAAGCCATAGACACGGACAGAGTAAGAGTAGAAAGTGAAATGCCGGCAGCCCCCCCCCCCTCCTGGAACTCTTTTCAGACATATCAAGGAGGAGCAAGGCCGGCAGAGAGGAGATAGAGAGAGGTGTGGACAGAGTGCAGTCCGGATAGCAAGTGTGTTGTGACAGTGCGCACTCATGGTGACTTTATAGTGCTGCCCCACTGTGAGACCAGGCCACCAGCACCATGACCTGATATCCCACTCAGTCACATTATCCTGACACTGAACCAACCAGTCCTTTCCCTATCCTAATAATGCCGAGTGCCTGGCTAGGAATTGACAAATATAAATTTTTAATGCATTGGTTTGAGTGACCAGGGTTCGAATGCATAACTCCATCGGTTCGAATCCCCGATCTCCCAAAACAGGAGATAGACGCTCATCTCATTCAGCCATCCGGTCTGGTAAATATACCTTAGCATTCCAATTACATACTAACTCCGTTATTATCCTGTTCGTAGACAGGCTATACAGGGTTCTGTTTACAGGCTGCTCGCAGACAAGTTCTTAAAGCCCGGCCCCCACACAAATATTGTTGTTGCATTTCGGGGTCGTCCAACGTTTTCAACATGTTCATGAGAGCAGGACGTAGCCCAGGCGATAGCGTGTCCACCTGTGAAGGTGTAGGTCATCCTATCGATCCTGATCAGTGGACCCATTTGTAGTTTGGGCTATTTTCCGTTCCAACCAGTGGTCCACAACTGGTTCATCAAAGGCCGTTGTATGTGCTGTCCTCTCTGTGGGAAAGTGCATATAAAAGACACCTTGCTGCTTATCGGAAAGAGTAGCCTATATGGCGGCAGCAGGTTTCCTTCATGGAAATAAATAAGAATGACCATATGTTTGACGTGCAATAACCAATGATAAAAATCAATGTGCTCTAGAGGTGTCGTTAAATAAAACAAGCTTTACTTTTTCAACATGTACATGGTTTTTATAAAGCATACAAGAGAGGGAAGCGGGAGGTGAGGGAGGATGAGGGTGGGGGTTGGGGGGGGGGGGTTCTCATGTTCTCTTGATTCTTTTGAGTTGAATTGTGAATCAGTTGCATCATCTATCCATCTCTCAGCTCTTTTGTTTCCAACACCTTCTATAGTCATTCTATGTTACTTGATTCCTACGCTGTCCTCAGGATTCTTTCTCCATATAGGTTGCTTGTTGGAGTTTTACATCCTAGCATCATCTAAGGTCATATCAGGATGGGTACCGACTTGTTACAGTGTACACTTATGGTGACTTTATAGTGCTGTCTCACTAGGAGAACACGCCACCAGCGTCCCACTGGGAGACCAGGCTGCCAGCACCTAGAAAAAAGATTCACCCTTGTAGTACACAGGTGAACGACAACATAGTGTAAATATGGGCAAAAATAGCTTTAGTATGGAACATGAAGTAGAAACTGTGGTTCCAGGATCAAATGGCTATATATATATAGGCACAGAGTTGGTGAAATGTGTGAGAATGCAAAAAGCACAAGAGTGGCGGCGCTAGTAATGTCCGTCAAGGCCTGTCAACTTTCACTCACTAAATCTTGATAAACGTCAGATATTTTATTATATTTTTCAACTCAAAGGTAGCGGATAAATATGAAGACATATACAAAGAATAAATCTTGCTTCTTAGATTGTGAAATTAGGCTCTCATAAAGACTCAGTTCATTAGCCTGATTTTTCGACTGTTTTTATATAAGGCTGGTCTTCACCTGTGTACTGCGAGTACCGGGTGAATCCTTTATCTAGCCCAGCACCATGACCGGCCATCCCACTCATTCACATTATCCTGACACTGGTCCAACCAGTCCTTTCCCTATCCTAATAATGCCGAGTGCCTGGCTAGGAAGTGACAAATATCAATTTTTAATGCATTGGCGTTGGACGTCGTGGACGTATCGAATACTGGAACGTATGGCTAGGAAGAACGAGTACATGGAAAGTATGGTCGTAGTGATCGTAGAGGGTATGAATCCTAGGATCTAGCAGGAACGAGTACATGGAGAGTTGGTAGGTCCTTAGTGAGCATCGTTTGACTAACGTCCGTTTAATGCATGGACATTCGCGAATGTGTACAAAAGTACGGCGAACGTAAACCTTATGTCGAGTACGCACAGGTTGCCGGTCAACACTTGCCGCTCTCGAGCCATCTTCAGACGTGATGTAGCTCAGCCGTCAACCCTGAGCTATGTCATAACATAACCAATTGTGACAATTCTGGGCGACAACGTGACACGGTCGGCTTACGTTGCTCGTACGTATGTGTACGGCGGACAATTGGGAGCTTACCAGGTCGCGCGTCCGGGACGCATTTACTAAGAACTCAGTGGGCATTTCTGTTATTCATATTTAGTAAAACCTCTCATCGACTGACCATGGGAACGACTTTGAATGGTTCATTTAGGGAGGTGGTCAGTTTAGGGAGCTAAAATATGGTTACAATGGTATTGTCGGGACCCAAATAAAGCGCTAGATATAGGGGAGTAGTCGATCTGTGTTGGTGGTCGGTTAGAGAGGTTTTCCTTTGTTCAGTAAAACCTCTCTATATCGACCGACCATGGGACCGACTTTAAATGGTCCATTTAGCATTTACGGAGGTGGTCGGTTTAGGGAGTTCTTTTTTATCATTACAATTGTATTGTATGGGCGATCGTTTGGGACCCAAATAACGCGATCGATATTGGGGAGTGGTCAATCTGTGGAGGTGGTCGGTTAGAGAGGTTTTACTGTATGTCTTTATAGAGTCCTATGTGTTGGAAGCATTGGTTTGACTCTACCGGTGTTCGAAACCGTGAGTTCGAACCCGTGAGTTCGAATCCCACGATCTACCAAAATGGGAGACATTCGACCATTCTGTCTGGTTACTATTATATTTTTGTATATATATATAATAGTGACCAAACGGTATGGCCGAATGTCTCCAGTTTTGGTAGATCGTGGGATTCAACCTCATGGGTTCGAACCCTGGTAGAGTCAAACCAATGACTCTAAAATTGAGACTTGTCGCTTCCTAGACAGATGCTCTGCATTATTAGGATATGGCAAGGACTGGCACACTCATGGCAACTTTAATAGTGCTGCCCCATTGGGAGACCAGGCTGCCAGCACCATGACCTGATATCCCACTCAGTCACATTATCCTGACACTGAGCCAACCAGTCCTTGTCCTCTCCTAATAATGCCAAGCACCTGGATAGGAAGTGACAAGTATACATTTTAAAGTCATTTGTTTGACTCGACCAAGGTTCAAATCCACAAACCCATGGGTTCGGATCCCCCATCTCCCAAAACAGAAGACGGACGCTCAACTCATTCGGCCATCCAGTCTGGTCGTTTAGCTTACCTAAGTGAGCCGCAGTCACAGCAGAGAGCGTGTATACAGATGAGAGGGACAACTCCCATACTACACCATGTAACAGATGCCGACTGTGGCGCTCCAAGTGGTGGTTGTTGAACAGTATATGACACAGCTGTGAAACTCAAGGCATTGTCAATGGTCGTGTGCAATCTTCCTACAGAAAACGTTAAATATCTCTAAAACTACAACACCTAGAAACAAACTGATTGGATTACACATAGGAAACATGTTTACCAACAAGATTATATTAAAGAGATATGGTTAGGGTTCTGGATTTCTATTAATTTGGAATAAAACTGACGTTTTTCACTACGCGTACGGCAAACTCAAGGCATTGTCAATGGCCTTGAGCAATCTTCGTACAGAAAAAGTGAAATATCTCTAAAACTACACTACATAGAAACAAACTGTTTGGAACACATATAGAAAACATATTTAACAATGAGACTATATTAAATTTACATGGCTAGGGTTCTGAATTTCTATTAATTCTGAATAAAATACACGTTTTGCACTACACGTACGGCAAACTCAAGGCATTGTCAATGGCGGTGAGCAATCTTCATACAGAAAACGTTAAATATCTCTAAAACTACACCACATAGAAACAGACCGCTTGGAACACATATAGAAAACATGTTTACCAAAAGGATTATATTAAATTGATAATTTTAGGCTTCTGTATTTCTATTAATTTTGAATAAAAACTAATGTTTTGCACTGCGCATACCGGCAAACTCAAAGCTTGTTCAACACTAACCGCCAGGAACGCCACTGTAGCCTGTGTTACCGTTTTTGGCGGGAGTTGTCCCTCTCATCTGTTTATATACACGCTCTCTGGTCACAGTCAACATCACAGGCATTAATAAAACTAAATCAATCACATAGAAAACACAAATCGACTATTCACTGCTAATATCAAATTCTGTTATTTATGAGTAAGAGCGGAAACCCCAAATCTAAAAATAGCCGCGAGGACAGCTATCCTCGCGACCTGACGCGTTCATGCATATCATTAAACCCACATCGCTATCCCCGGGATAACTACTACTACTAGTACTACTGACAAGACTACTGTAACTCAGTCGTATTTGTGAACTATACGTCTAACTATATACATTATGTGAATAAGCCTATTCCGGACAGACAACACAAACAACAATTTGGTCAAATTAGCGGATCAAATATCATTGGTTCATATCAATAATTGAATACCAATAAGTACACATTAAATAGACAATCGGGCCAGGCTGTCCGCTCCCTCCATGCCTTATATGTATATAATACTGTTGTGAAGGATGAGCGGGACTCGAACCCACATCTCTTTGCATTCCGGGCCTCGAACCACATCTCTTTGCATTCCGGGCCAGTGTAGTAACCATTATACCAGCTAGGCTCTCTGATGTCACCACACTATCCACGCCTACCTGTCTATGCGGCTCCTGGCCTGAGAGGTCAGCGCAGACTACTACAATACAGTATCGGTTTGGTCAATTTGAGAGGAAACTTTAGGTATTGTTTATCAGGTAGTAAAAATAAGCGAGTTGTGCTGGTGCATAGCTGTGTGAAAAGTAGGTCACGTGCAGTCTGGCTTTAGTAGCCGTGTGCCTCAGCACTGATTGCCTTTTCTCTTCATTAAAGGGGTTATTACCATCGCTAATTAGATAGACACAAAGACAGGGGTTCACAAGAAATCATCTCTATACATTTCAAATATAAGCACCACACAAATACAAATGTATTGAAGAATAGTTCATTTGTTATTCGATTATATTATTATTACTATTGTATTTCGTTAAATCCCATTCCAACCCGTTCCGCACTGGTAATTTGTGGCGTTCCAAGTTGGACGGCGGTGATGCGTTACGGCGACACAGGTGATTACGCCTCCAGCCATCGCTTTCATTCCTTGTTGACAATTTTTGATAACATGCGGTATGGGCAATTTCCTGTGCCAGAGGTCCTCTAAACTAAACTCAACCCAACAGTGTGTTATTATTGTCTGTCCTCTAGTTACTATCTCTCTCTCTCTATATATTATACATAAAACATGTATATATACCACATAGAATGCATATACTCTGCATTTTGAGTTCAATATTTTTTCTAACCACCTATAAAGCTATTTTCGTGGGGGTGATGAAAATGGGAAACATTGTGCCTAGAGCGGGAATCGAACCCGCATCTCTTGCATTCTGGGCCAGGGTTCTAACCATTTCACCACCTAGGCTCCTGATGTCACCACACTATCCACGCCTACCTGTCTATGCGGCTCCTTGCCTGAGAGGTCAGTGAAGGCTACTGCACTCGTCCCCCTGGGATTGTAAGTCTTTTAATGCTTACAATTCCGTACACACCTCATGATACCCCAGTCACACGAGAGGCAGCGTTCGTCGCCAACCTCCTTATGCCCATGGCGACGCTGGGTCGGCGCCATGTCGGCGCCGGATCGGCGCCAGGGTGGCGCCAGGGTGGCGCCAGGTCGCCAACCACTTTTTAATGGCGCCGACCAAACAGGACGCAAGGAGGTTGCAAATGCAGCACTTGCAACCTCCTTGCGTCCAAAATTTCCGAAATGATTGCCGGTGTGGTGGTTTCAGCGTGTTCCCGTGCTCAGACGTGTCCCGTTGCTTCTGCGCATGCGCGGATTTCGCATCAACTCGGGTCACCCCAGCCACTTATTGGCGCATGCGCACATCCTACAAACTCGGGGTGGAATAATCGAATACGCTCGGGTGGACAGTTTGTTCTTTTTTTTTTAATAACCGATAAAAGTACAGCAAAATAGGATTTAAAGTATTGTATCATGCCCCAGTTTACCTATATTTCCATTTCATTAATCTAAGTTATTCTTTTTTTGCACACGGGACGTGTATTTGTCGACTCCACTCGCGTGTTCTATTTGAAATTCGGATGACCCGAGTCGCCCGGTTCGTGTTAATCGACTACGGCCATGTTTACTAGATTCTGACGCATGCGCAGAAGCGAGGGACACGTCTGAGCACGGGAACACGCTGAAACCACCACACCGGGAGGTTGGCGTCATCGGAGGTCGCAATGAGGACGTTTTGACGTCGTGAATCGATCGTAAGAGAACGCACTCCTCGTGTGACTGGGGTATTTCATATACATACACAGGGTAGGTTCAACAACCAAACAGTGCATAGCTTGCGCAGGATAATGGGGGATGAACATGGGAAATATTGTACCTAGAGTGGGAATCGAACCTGCATATCTTGCATTCCAGGACAGTGTGCTAACCTGATGTCACCACCATACATACGTCTACCTGTCTATGTGGCTCCTTACCTCAAACCTAAAGCATTAGAATATTGGTGTAATCATAGTCTGTCCCACAAACATCCGTCCCAAACTCCCAGATGCCCAGTCAGACATTATTGCATATCCCTGCGTTTTGACTAAGAAAAGTAAAGCTTGTTTTATTTAACGACACCTCTAGAGCACATTGGTTTTCATATCATTCACCATTAGACGCCAAACATTCATATTTCTTTGGAGGAAATCAACTGCTGCTACATAGGCTACTCTTTACGATAAGCAGCAAGGGGTCTTTTATATGCACCTTCCCATAAATAGGACAGCACATACCACAGCCTTTGATGAACCAGTTGTGGACCACTGGTTGAAATGGAAAATAGCCCAAACTGCAAATGGGTCCACTGAGCAGGATCAATCGGATGACCGACACCTTCACAGGTGGACACTCTACCACCTGAGCTACTTCCCACTGCATTTTGACTAAAATCATGTGGTCATTCTATTTTTCCTCGTCTAACAGGTCCAACTTTGTTGAATGGGTTGTCACAAGGTAAGAAGACTATTTTTTGACAGGTATGAGTCTGTCTGCAAGACTCACCTGTTTTTTTTATGGTAACTGGTTGATTGATTAGTTTTTGGAGTTTTACGTCCTGGCAACATCTATGGTCATATCAGGACAAGTACTGACTTGTGACAGTGCACACCCTTGGTGACTTTATAGTGCTGCCCCAATGGGAGATCAGGACACCAGCACCATGACCTGATATCCCACTCAGTCACAATATCCTGACACCGACCAACCAGTCCTTGCCCTATCCTAATAATGCCGAGCGCCTGGCAATGAAGTGACACATGTCAATGTTGTAAGTCATTGGTTTGACTCCACCAGGAATTGAACTCTCTACCTTCCGCACGGGAGGTCTGCGCTCTACCGATTCGGCCACCGCACCCAGTGGCTACTGATGTCCTATTGGTAGAAGTGCTTTATGAATGGATTCTCTGCTGTGTGTTGTTAATTATATTACAACGCGGGGGAGGGGGGTGTTAAATGGAACAGCCTTGTGTATTTTTAATTACTCTCTCTCTCCAGGCTGACAGCTTAATGAACTAATTCTTCAGACTGCACTGCAATTCCCGTTTGATTGCCAGCCGATAAGTATATTTACGACAATAAGAAGTACTGTAGCCAGGCGGAGAACTTGGGGGGTCTTGTAAGATTTTATTTACCCACATGCTGTATTTAGAAAGAGGGATGGAGGAATTTTCAACACGCAGAAAATGCACATGTTATTGACTGAATGCCCAATGCTTTGAGATTGCGTTCATGCGAAAGAGAATGGGAGTTCCTATTGGTAGGAGTGCTTTATGAATGGATTCTTTGCTGTGTGTTGTTAATTATATTACAACACGGGGGAGGGTGGATTATAAATGGAACAGCTTTGTGTATTTTTAATTACTCTCTATCTCCAGGCTGATGGCTTAATGAACTAATTCTTAACAATGCACTGCAATTCCCATTTAATTGTCAGCCGATAAGTATATTTACGGTGATAGGAAGTACCGGAGACAGGCAGAGAACTTGGGTCTTGTAAGATTTTATTTACCCACAGGCTGTATTTAGAAAGATGGATGTAGGAATTTTGAACGAAATTGCGCACATGCGAAAGAGAATGACAAAGCGGAAGGGGAAATTACACAGCTTTATTTCCAGAACCAGAACAGTTGTGGGCACACGCAGCTAGATGTTATGGAAATGAGGTTATGCAGGGAGTGTATCACAATGAGGTACTCCGTCCTGATATGACCTTAGATGTTGCTAGGACGTAAAACAACAACCAACAAACAAACAACAAACAACAAACAAATATAACAATGAAGCACTCACAAATATGAGATAAACAATATTTGACCTGATCATGTTGGGGTTTTACTTCCTAGCAACAGATATGGTCATATCAGGACGGGTACTGATTTGTGAAAGTGTGCGCTCATGGTGTCTTCATAGTACTGCCCCACTGACACTGGGCTAACCAGTCCTTGCCCCATCCTATAAATGCTGACTGCCAAGCTAGGAAGCGACAATGATAAATTGTGTAAGTCATTGGTACCGACTTGTGACAGTGTGCACTGATGGCATCATTATAATGCAGTCCACCAGCACCATGACCTGATATCCAACTCAGTCACATTATCCTGACTCTGAGCCAACCAGTCCTCGCCCTATCCGAATAATGCTGAGCGCCAGGCTAGGAATCGAAAAGTATAAATTTTTAAGTCATTGATTTGACTCTAGCAGGGTTCGAACCCGTGGGTTCGAATCCCATGATCTACCAAAACGGTTGGAATTGGTCACTGATCACGTGGTTCCAGGGTGCAGGTTTTGTGGGTATTCTTTTGTACATACACTTTTTTAGAGCGGTGACGTTATTTTTTATCCTAATTAACAATTTTAAACTTCGGGCAGCGCTAATTGGATTTCGATATCGATATGCCCCCAGGGTGGCCAAGCAATGCAATTGGGGGTCGGGGGGGGGGGGGGGGAGAAGAGATCCTGTGGGCGAAGTGGAATCCCACAGGAAGTGGAAGCTGGGAAACACTTACACCAGTGCTTCAAAGAACCATCACCACCATGGCTGACTTGTGACAGTATGCACTCATGGCGACTTTATAGTGCTGCCCTACTGAGAGACCAGGCTGCCAGTACCCTGATCCAATATCCCACTCAGTCAAATTATCCGGGCACTGAGCTAACCAGTCCTTGCCCTATCCTAATAATGCTGAGTGCCTGGCTAGGAAGGGGCGAGTATCAATGTGGTGAGTCATTGGTTTGACTGGCTCTACTCATTCTGCCACCACTGTCTGGTGATAAATGCAAGTGTCCTTGCCCTATGAAACTATGGGACAACGTCCACTATCGTGTCGCCACATTTCCCTCACACTTGCAGTAAACCAATGAAGCTGGAGGGGAAAAGACTGTTCATATTTCTTTTTCCTTTCCCCCCCCCCCTTTTTTTCACATCCTCAAAACAATATCACGGTTTACTATTGCAACTGCAGGCGAAAACTTCAACGTGATCCTGTAGCATTATTCTGCACTGAAAGTATTGGAGCGATTATTCTGCACTGCAAGTATTGGAGCGATCCTTGTAGTTGCCTTGTGACCTTGAATGTTGCTAGGATGGAAAGCCAAAATTGTTTACTTTTGGATAGATCCTGTAGGCATTATTCTGCACTGCAAGTATTGGAGCGATCCTTGTAATTGCTTTATGACCTTGAATGTTGCTAGGATGTAAAGCCACAATACTTTCCTTTTTACCTGCTCCTGTAGGCATTATTCTGCACTGCAACTATTGGAGCGATTCTTGTAGTTGCCTTGTGACCTTGAATGTTGCTAGGATGTAAAGCCACAATACTTTCCTTTTTACCTGCTCCTGTAGGCATTATTCTGCACTGCAACTATTGGAGCGATTCTTGTAGTTGCCTTGTGACCTTGAATGTTGCTAGGATGTAAAGCCACAATACTTTCCTTTTTACCTGCTCCTGTAGGCATTATTCTGCACTGCAACTATTGGAGCGATTCTTGTAGTTGCCTTGTGACCTTGAATGTTGCTAGGATGTAAAGCCACACTACTTTACTTTAACCTGCGCGTTTCAAAAGGAGCTTTCAAGTAATGATTCAGAGAAATGGAGAGAGAAATCAGTTACGAAATAATCTTCTTTTTTTTTTAAAGCTACTGGAATCTTATAAATATGAAAGAAAAGGAAAAGAAATTCAAAGATATTGACTCAGTTATTACCAAATTACCATAAAGTGTGATGAGCTTATTCACGGAATTTCTCTCTGTAACTGTGTTATTAGAGGCTTCGTAGTTTCATGCAGTTCGCTGACTTCCGGTTGTAATGCACTGACTTCCGGTTTCCTATCCAAGCTGCAGAATGATGACAGACTCTCGTCCCTGTAATTGACCAGACGAGGTGGCCGAATGAGTTGATTGTCCGCCTCCCGTTTTGCTAGGTCCTGGGGGTTGGAACCCTGTTCGTGTCAAACCAATGACTTATACCATTGATACTTGTAAGTACCTAGCCAGGCGCTTGGCATTACTAGGAGAGGGAAAGGAGCAGTGAAATGAGGAAGACCAATCGTCTGCGATTGAAATTTTCCCAGCTTAATCAACTATTGTACCCACAACAAGGGTTCTATATAGAAATCATCAGAGTATTCCTGTTTTAAAATCGAATTCTATTCTACAAAAAAATATGGTATGGTGGATTTCGTCAGCATCCGCCAAAGTGGAGGGGGCGATCTTCCTACCTGAATACCCAAATGAATCACTACAAACTAACAAACAAATGTTTTGCACTCTGTAAAAGTGATGCTTGATTAAAAAACAAACAACTCTCACCTTGAATAAGGCCTATGCTGCCGACATGGCGTAAAGAAACCACCCATCAATCAATCAGTTAATTAACACACAAACATACATAATGAATTTGATAGTTTAACAAATAACATCCAGATAAACTAGAAATTGGGAATTTAGATGAGATGCACACAAGTATGTGATCGTTTATAAAGACAATTAAGGTGAGGGATCATACAGCAGTTACATAGTGTAAAATATTCCGATAATGATGCATTGGTGGGGGAATGCAAATGTTCTATTTATGATAAAGGTATGTAGGACCAGGGGCCGTATTCATGATGGTCGTTTAGCGAGGCTAAACTGGTTTTGGCGGGGATTTCTGGTTTAGGGGCGGAAAATGTGTATTCATGTGGCAGTGTTACAGTAACTCGGCGAGTTTAATAGGCCTTCGGCTAACACCGCTCTGTACCAAGTTTAATGCGCGAGTTAGTGTTTCAACATGGACATCCTCATTTATCGCCGCTTTCTCGAGAGACGTAACTTGGCCAGGAATCAAATTTTCCCGCGACCGGACACATCCATTTGAAAAGTACGATGATGTGGATCTGTTCAAGAAGTTTCGTTTTCGAAGACACGACATTTTAGCCATCACTGACACCATTGCTGAGCAAATCGAAGTTCCGAGTCGCCGCGGGTCGCTTCCACCATTGCTGCAGGTACTTGTTTACATTATACTCAGACCGCGATTTCTCCACTCTTCGTTTCTCTCCCATTAAATTACAGCAGCCCTGTGCTTTGCTCCGTGTAGTTCCTTTTGTGCCTCAGGGAGCTATACTGACCTGACATTTGCTTCTAAAACGCGCAACGTTGTACGCTTCATATCGGTTGTCAGCCAGCATTGTTTTCATTCAAAAGTAGGTCATGTGGCCTTTCACCCGAGTCACTGCTAGATCGTTTGCCAGTTTGCCAGCGTGCACTACATCGTTGTGTTAATAATACCACTAAAATCTTAACTTTGGAACCCTATCTACCAACTCTCTTTCCGGTCATTCAGTACGGCAATTATTGGCGTAACGTTGTGACTGTCACCTATTAAATGTCCCACACTAGGGCGTCAATAACATGGCTTCCGAGCTATCACTTTTCGTCTTTAACTATCGTAAATACACTCACAAGTGCTAATAACTTCCACAATACTGCTCAACTGTAGAAACAACGAACTCACACATTATATTTCAACCTTATCTAGTTTCTGTGACTGTTCTAACTCTTTCCTTAGGTTTCTACCATTTATTTTTGCACGCTATTATATTTCGTTTCTATTATTTCTTGCTGCTAACCTGTCTGTTTTTTTGGTGGCTTAAATTCTTTCTCGACTTATTGTGTATTGCATTTGTTTCTGCAGGTGATGATCGCCCTACGATTCTACGCAAGTGGCACTTTTCAGGATGTCTGCGGGGAGTTAGTGGGGGTTTCACAGCCTACTGTTTCGAGGACTATTCCCAGAGTGACCGCAGCTTTGGTGCGACAGCTGCCCCAATCTATCAAACTGCCCACTCAGGAGGGAGCGGACCGGACAAAAGCGAAAATCTTCAACACTTACGGCTTCCCAAATGTGTTTGGATGCATAGATGGCACGCAAATTCGCATAGAAGCACCCGCCGACTACGAACACGAGTTTGTGAACAGGAAGCACTATCACTCCCTCAATGTCCAGGTAGATGCTCGTAATATGTAATCTCCTCACGTATATGTCGGCCTTCTGTTATTAAAATTGCCCTTCCAGCCTGCGTCAGTTGCACTTAGGATTTTGTTTGGGCGCTTTCTAACCATCACTTACCCCTTGTATATTTCAGGTGATATGTGATGGCGAACTGCGTTTCATCGATTGCATCGTTAAATGGCCGGGCAGCGTGCACGACGCACGCATCCTTCGGGAATCACCTTTGTTCGAAGCGTTTGAGAGCGACCAGAAACCAGTAAATGGTATCCTACTTGGGGATAGTGGGTATATGCAACGGGATTGGCTCTTCACACCCTTCCTCAATCCAAACTCGCCTGGACAGGAAGCGTACAATGAGCATCATAAAGCGGCAAGGTTGATTGTGGAGAGATCGATCGGGGTCTTGAAGAGACGTTGGCACTGCCTCCGTCGCCTGCGACTGCAGCCCGCCAAGGCGTGCAACGTTATCACGGTCTGTCTCATTCTGCACAACAAGGCGCGGATCCTCAACCTCGAAGACCCTTCCGATTCTGAGTCGGACGCCGAATCGGACAATGAAAATGAACGCCACGACAATGACGCAGAAGCGAACCGTCCCGACAACTATCAACGTTCAGAGCGCGTTCGCGCACAAGTGGGCAAGGCAGCTAGACAGAGAACGGTGGACAATTTCTTCTGAAATCGGTGAGTGACGTCTCCATATGCTTAGGTTATCTACCTGTTTCAATGATTGAAAGGGTTAGTTATTACTGCACACAACATTAGGGAAACAATAACGACAACGACGATGTATGTTGACCAACTTCACCCTTGTTTATTCAATACAATCTCTCCATCCTACACCCTTCCACCCATCTCACTCTCAAGTTTTGCTACTTCTAGCGTCTCCCTCCTCACTCTCATAGTGACTAATTCCCTGTCCAACCGAACCCTCTCCATTTCTCCCTCACGCTCAAGTCTCTCAATGGTCAGAAGCTCCCTGCGGTACTTTAGCACCAGTAAGTCTCTCTCAAGGAGGCTTTTCGCATGCGCGCCCTCACTTTCGGCTGCCTCGTGTTCGACGCGTGCATTTAGCACAGTTGTTTTCGCAGCATTTTTATGGGTTGTGCTCTCTAGGCAGGCCATGAAGGCCTCCCTTTCCGCCGCCTGTCCGGGAAACTCTTTGTGTGGACGACTCCTAGACCGTCCTCTGGCAGCGCGCGCCCGTGAACTGCTTCCAGAGGAGGGAGGGCGAGCCGCGTCCTCCGGGTCTGCCATGACCGTCACCGGTTCCCCCGGACACCCTGCGCCCAGGCTTACACTGGCGCCCCCTGCTGACAGGTTGAATGGCACAGGTACACCTAGACTGACGTTTGTGGCCTCCAGCGACGCTGGCCCCAGTGGTGTTGAAGTACGCATAGGCCGTGCAATGTCTTCCACGGAGAAGGAGGTGGCCGCTTCCGGGAAAGTGTAGTTTCCTTCCACTCCTGACAGGGCCACCGTGTGTGACCAGCGAAGATCCGCCTCGGGCATCTCCTCCGCTGGCCCCGTCGAAGGCGTCACTGCTGACGAGCTGGTTGTCGCCGCAACTGGCCCGAGATAGCTGAGGGCATAGGAAGCTGCAACAGAGGAGGCGTGAATAAACTAAAACTTGAACATTAAATTAGTGAACAGGCATAACATGAAATGTCACAATGGGCATTGCGTACATAAGTTACAAGATACAAACTTTCGGAATATAGCACTTTGTTGATAGCTACGAAGCATGTTGGGTTCAATATCCGATGAATAAGCGCATATCACTTTACTATGCATACTGCCGGAAACTATCACCGAGGCACATGTTGTTAAATCGTTTACTAGCGAGAGCTACATGAGAGCGTCAAGTACAAACTTACTTGTTACGCCTTGGAACAAATTTGAATCTGCGCCAATTATCTGCAGAATGCTCTCCTCAAAGGGAAGGGGTGTGTCAGGGGGACCGCCCCCAGTTTGCCCTGAGCGCCTTTGACGACCGAGGACATCAGCCTTCATCGCCTTCCACTTCTCTTTCACCTCGACCCTCGATCGCCGCGCGATCCCACAGGCGGTGACAGCCCCCGCCACCCGATCCCATGCCTTGTTCTTCTCTTGTAACGTTATCTTATTACTGAAGGCGGAGAAGAGTACGGTCCGGGCCAGCATTACTTCCTCCAGAAGAATACGGATCTCGTGATCACCGTAGTTGGCTTTGCGCTGCCTTTTGCTGGCAGAGGTAGAAGGAGTAGGCTCCGAAGACATATTGATGCTTTTGTTGTCTTACACGTTAAATCTGTTGGTAAGAGTAGAGAGACGAGTTAAGTTTAATGAATACTGCTCAACAACCTGTGTAAATGGCTCAATCTAAAATGATGTAAGACGAACAGATTTTTACTAATGGTTTTCAACTAGTTACAACTTGCAAGTGTTGTGTTACCTAAATGTTCTCCCCCCATCAATATCTCTGTAGGTGCTGCTACGTTTGCAGGGAGCGTGTACGCCTCCATGGAGGGCCCCTAGAATGGTTCATGAAGATCACATTGGGAAGATGTATTTCCGCACAGTATACTATAAGTGTAACGCAAAAAGTTGAGGTAGTGATATATGTTTGTGGGTTGACTATAAACTGGCAGACACTCATTCAATAGTTTAAGAATTCAGTTACTTATGTATATAACAATTTTCTCAAGTTGTTGGTATAATATCCCACAAAGCATGCTACTTTGATGTCAGTAAACAAACTTGAACAAACGTGTGAGATCGTGAGCAAGTGCGGCATTTTCGTAATATGCATAGTGGGAAACTCACAAAGTCTGGCAAATAGTGTACACAAATATGATTGTAATGACAATATATATATCTCAAGTGCATTTATAATATCCTGGTTCTGAAATTTAAATAAACAATTGTGAGGTTAATTATAAAAAATACTGTGAATATAGTTAAGATACCAAAATGCATGGCAACTTTAGATTATTCGTTTCCCAGATTGCCCTAACTGTTATAGAATTTCTGTATTTACACGAGCGCTCCTTTTAGACACGATATCTACGATGATGTACAATTGCCGGATTACTTAATTCCATAGAAACTTTTAATTGGGGTGCGATTGCAAGTCCCAGACTGTTTATTGATGTGGCTGAGGAGGGCTATGCGGGTCCACCCCATCCGCGCAGTTAACGCTAAATCGTCAGGACAACTTTTGTTCATGTGAAAAGGAGGCAGCACAATATTAAGGCACCTGTGAAATGTTTAGCTATATAGATAGTCTGTATAGAAAACTGCTTGACAAGTAACGCGCAAGCGGCAAATGTGTTTGCGTTAATGAGACACGGTGCATGCTGAATAGTACGTCGTATGTAATTTTGTTTGTTCTCGTAAATATGCAAATATAACCTTTGTAAACTCATATCTCAGTGAATGGTAAATCTCCAATTCGGAAACGGTTTGCTGTTATAATCATGCATCATGTGGTTTTATTTGCTTGTAACTAACGTCAAAGGCAGCTCTGATTTGTTGGGAGAATAAATGGAAATTGCAGATTGTAATTAGGCAGACTGGTGTTAAGACTTTATTACTTTGTTTGGCACAGGTAGCCTATATAGGAAATAAGTAAGAATAGTATTTACTATTGTTGTATCGCACAGGGTTGTACGAGTTGTCGTCAGCTGCCGGTAAAATGTAGATAAATGCATAAAACTGTGCTGCTGCAGAGGAGCAGCAAGTCACCACAGTCGACAAATGGTTGGATTAATTTCAACGTGACGTGCAAGTCAAGGAAAAAATTATAAACGTAAAGTTAAGCGGCACAAATATTTGGATATGAATGGGCTATAATAGACTGGCCACACATCGTAGAACCCATCGTACAACATATATGTAACTGCACTTTAAACGTCCGATCGCCCGCGTTTGCATTCACATAAGACATAAAAAGTACTTACTTGTTATTAGCTCGGCATTTGCGGTACGTGTGGCTCATTGTCACTCTAGTGGCAAATTTGCCCCGCGGCGTCGGCAACCATAGCCAGCTGGGTGTCAGAGAGGGAAAACATGGTAGACAAATAGGGAAATGTACCTGATGAGTTAGGTCGTTTCTGGCCGTTGACAGTAGTTGCGAGGCTCCGACGATGTGCGGAGTTTAGCCGGATAAGTAGTGGTGTTGTGAGTGTGGTTGGAGCGTGAGTAGGGCGTGAATATACTTGGAAGAGTAGTGAGTCGGTGAGTCGTTCTCGTCGGAGTTGTGGAGGAATGGCCGCACGTGAGCAGTAGGAGCAAAACCGAAAGTACCCAGCCGCTTTGACACATGGTACTACGCGAAGAGGGCTTGTCGCCGATACAGGCTCAGAGGGATACCCCCATATCTAAAAATAGCCGTAGGGTTAAGTATAGTGGCCACGCTGTGTGATAATGAATACGCCGTGACATATCTGGAACACCGGATATAGCTAACCCGAAACGGGCATTTAACACGGGAGCAGATAAGTAATTCATCATGAATACGGGTGTATACAGGTGTTTATGTAGTGGCTGGTGGTACTTGACTCATTGGTAAATAGACATTGTGGTGCTAGTAAGATATTGTGTAAGGGGCACTTAGAGCTCTACTCACTACCCCCTCCCCCCCTCTGCTGGTCATGGATCACCACACACTCAGCTCAGGGTAGGTGGTGACCAAGGGAGCCATGCCGCTTGGTGATGGTGGGCGGATCACTGTAACCATGGGTACCGGAAATGCTTGTTTCTCATTGGTAGATCTGGGGATGCTTGATTCTCATTGGGAGAATGTGGTCAGGTGATATACTATACTGGATCCATGTACCCTAAATAATAAACCTGAGGGCTTGGCTCTCTCTCTTCTTTCACTCTTTATACTCTTCCTTTCTCTTTTTGCCTGTACTGATTTCACCATAGCCTGCCTACACAACCACAGATCCGAGCCGTGGACTTTATAATAGGTTATGGCATCTTAGAGATAAATAAAAATACACACAAGTAAATAGCATATGATCCATAATACATCAGTAACTAAGGATCAATAGCCTTGACTCCTGATACTAGAGTGGTATTAAATTGGGGTATAATGGTTGAGATGTTGTGGTATGTTGTTTATGATAGGTTTTTAAATCATTCCTTCTTTTCCCTTTCAATTGAGTAGTCTGGATCTATTGGATCAAAGAGAACTTCAATTTAATTGATCATTAACATAGCAATGACAACTAGTTATTTCGGCTCTGGATGCGTTAATCTCTTTGTCAAGCAATTATGGATCAGCTTTTTTTCTGGAAGATTAAAGCTGCCTATCATGGATAAGTCTGAATAGACTTGTTTTCACCATTAGACAGTTTGTCCATAGAAAGCCTGAGTCTACACTTTTACCGACCCAAGGGATTTTTAACCTCCCACACCACATAGACATGGTATGGTAGCAACTAGCCTTTGATGACGCTGTAAGTTATACACACTGGTGGAAATCCAAATTGGCAGAGTTGGGGGGTCATGGGGAATCGAACCACTGACCTTCAGATCAGGGAGTCCGACGTGGAAAACAGTCAGACATTGTAACCACTCCGCCACAGAGAACATCACTTTCATCGATTTGCTAATGGTATTAATTGTAGAACTATGTGGAGAGGTCTAATGAAGCTGTTACTTCATATTATGTTGATTCATGGTTATCTGAATGTTATGATGCATTTTTGATGCAAATTACCTGCTGGACGCAATAAGCTTCACTATCAGCAATTTTAATAAGTGCACCAATATCTAAGTTGGATTTGTAGGATCAAATCTAGTGTTTTGGATTTCGAAAAGTTTACGCCTTCATTGGACTATGCAGCTTTAATTTGATGTTGTGTGTGGTTGTTGGAGTTTTATGTCCTAGCAACATTTTAGGTCATATCAGGACGGGTACCAACTTGTGACAGTGCACACTCATGACAACTTTATAGTGCTGCCCCTATGGGAAATCATGCCACCGGCACCATGACTCGATATCCCAATCAGTCACATTATCCTGACACTGAGCTACCCAATCCTTGCCCTATCCTATTCGTGCCAAGCGCCAGGCTAGGAAGCGTCAAGTATCAATTTTATAAGTCTTTGGTTTGACTCGACCGCGAACTGAACTCCCGATCTCCCGCACGCGAGGCACAAGCTCTACCGATTGGGCATTGGCGCCCGGTTGTTTTGTTCGGTATAGGTTCCGGTGTTAATTCATTATAGCCTCAGTGGTTTGCAACCGGACGGGGTGGCCTATTCGGTAAGAGCACTTCTGGTGCAGCACGTCGTGGGTTCGAACCTCGCCCCTTACAAAATTGATACTTATTGATACCTAGCCTGGCGCTCGGCATTTTGTGGATATGGCAAAGGACTGGTTTGCTCAGTGTTAGGATAACGTGGCTGAGTGGGGCTGTTGGATTATGATGCTGGTGGCCTAGTTTGCAGTGAGGCAAACTAGGCCTCGCAAGTCGCTACCCGTCTTGAGGTCACCTTAAATGTTGCTAGGGCGTAATTCCCCAACAAACAAGCAAGGTGATGTGCTTTTAGTTCTCCATGGCAGGTCTATTTCAGGCTTCAGTGGATATCAGCGTATGAATATTTCAAAGCTTCACTCCGCAGCTTAGTTCAGGTTTTAGGTCATCAGGCGGAAGCTTGAATATCTTATACCCCAGTAACACTACGCTTCCGATTGCCTGTGACCACTTTGTGACCACCAAAATGGGGTGGTTGCAAAGTGGTCACAAGCGATTGCAAGCAGCCAGCGATTGGTTGCAGCTGCTGCACCAAAAACCTTGCGACCAAATTGGTCACCCAGAGATCACAGACCATTTTCAGCGGTTGTCGCCAGTCACTGTCCATGATATGTTGGCGATCGGTCGGCAAACTATGTGGCGTTCTCTGTGGCGGAGTGGTTAGAGTGTCTGACTTTTTACTAGGTCAGACTTCTAATCTGAAAGTTGGTGGTTCGATTCCCCATTCCCCCACCTCTGCCAATTTGGATTTCCACCGCTGTGGATAACTTACAGCGTCATCAAAGGCCAGTTGCTCTCATACCATGGGTTGGTAAAAGTGTAGGCTTGGGCTTTCTATCGACAAACTGTCTAATGGTGAAAACAAGTCTATTCAGGCTTATCCATAATAGGCAGTATAAATTTCAAGAAAACAAACAAAACTGGTCACACTCTCAGAGGAAAGGGGGGGGGGCGGTGTTTTGGTCGCCAACAAGTCGGCGACCAGTCGGCGACCAGTCGGCGACCAGTCGGCTGCCCAGACTAGAGACTTTCGGAATTTGAGTATGCGCAAATGATATATAGAGTCTTCATAGCGACAAGATAAAAGTGTAAGAACCCAGAGAACCACAGTTTCTTGTATACCTGTCGGCAAAGTCAGCGACCTATCGCAAATCAGTCGCCGATCGGTAGCCAATCAGTCGCCGATCAATCACCGATTGCTTTCCGTTCAGTCACCAACCACTTGGCAACCAGTCCCCTATTGCTCAGTGAGCATCCAAGAACCGATCAGCAACCGATCAGTGATCGGTTGCCGACCACCCCTAAAAAATCTGCCCTGATCACCTACCCCTGAACGACCGATCGCCAAGCGGTAGGCAACGAAACACCGACTGACCACCGAACATTGGTTTGCCCATCTTCTTTTCGCTTCAGTCGCAAAGAGGCTGCCTGTGACCATGGGTGCTTTGGTCGCAATGTGGTTGCAAGTCTTGAGCCGTGTTCACGCATACAGAGTTAAACCGGTTTAGTTAAGCCAGTTTAACTAATTCACCTCACAAACTGGTTTATGTGAAGCAAACTAGTTGAGTCGACTTAGCGCTAAACCGATTTGGCACCGCGTTCACACACGTTTTAAAATGGATTAGTTCAAAAGGTTTAGTTAAACCGGTTTTGCGTGTATAGCCGTGTTTACACGGGGAATTGTGAAATGATCTAGACAAATCGATTTATATGAAGCGATGTTGTGGCGTGTTTACACGAGCGAGTTTGAAAGTGTGTCGGCGACCGGGAACCAGCAGCCTTAGTGTTGCGCCTGTAGCCGGCAAGCACTGCTATTTGTTTAGTTTACACAAGTCGATTCGACTCCGATGTAGCTGCTACGTTAATATCGCTTGGAATTTAAGGTTAATTTAATTAAATTTCATTATTTGAGTCTGTAATTCTGTTAAATATGATCGCATTCACTAGATTTCGGCGTAATCGGGCCCTAACACTGCCGGGCACCAGAGATTAGTTACTGCTCACTGTGTAGCCGGCAAGCACTACTATTTTATACTATCGCCACCCAGGAACCAGCTGAATCGATTCATATAAACTACCTCGTGACGTGGTATAGATGAAGTGTTTCATATGAATCGATTCAGCCCTAAAACGCCACAGCGTCGCGTCTACACGGCAAATGTGAGTCGATCTAGGCAAGTCGTTTTATATGAAGCGTTTTAAATCGCCCGTGTAAACAGGGCTTATGTGTGAGCAGGGCTTATGTGTTAGTGTGGCGTTAGCTAATGATCTATGTGCCTGGCTTTCCATTTTGATAAAGGATAATGATGAAGCAACCTCATTCACCGTGACCTTACCGTAAGTCCTTATCCATCAAGATTAGTGACATTTGCATCAGTGTCTAATCATGTATTCAGAACTCTCTCTCCACAAGGTCCTATGTTACTTAGTTACATTCCTGATATCACCTTAGATGTTGCCAGGACGTAAAACTCCAACCAACCAACTTAATTAGATTATGGTTTTGAGGCCTTTTCCCACTGTTTTCGGTGTCTAACAAAATTATATATTAGGTTTCTTTTTATATGCTTTAGATAAATCTATTATGTCGATCGCTATAATCTACTTTACTTTTTCAAAAGCAAAACAGTTATCTAGATTCTCACTTACATATCAAACTTAGATACTGGTGTACTTATTGAGCATTTGCTGCCATATAGAACAGAATATTAAGTTAATTTAATAGAACCTGTTACCATTGAAGTACATGGAATTACAGTTTTGACCAGCACGCCAAGTTATTCTGACATGTTTACACTTCAAATATCTTGTAAGTTAGTCATCTTAAAGCAATTTTACTTCAAACTAAAATAAGGTAGATAATAATGATCAACCTAATATATATTACTCCAAAGTGGGAGGATATGATGTCTGCATTGCGAAATCTCACCTAATTTAACCATTCTAAAACCACTTCAAAAAGCTTGATGTGGCACCCATCAATGATGACTTTAGAGTATGTAAGGTGCCAGACATTGAACAGATTTCTGAAGCCGATTGTCACCCGAGGGAATTTGTTTAATCATCTTAATAAAGTTAATGTCTTTGTGACCTAGACTTGTAGTCAGCTAGCAATGCCTATAAAAGTGAACCTTTAGTCTTTGCCTCATATTAATTCAAAACATGTATGATATTATACAGCTTTTGATTCTGTTTATTTTGGAATAAAAAATAGAATGATAGTGTAAGTAGAACAGAAGTTATGATGTTTCAAAGAATTTATCATTCACCCTGTTGATATTCAGTAGAAATTAAGGAATTAAGCAAGTGCAGCATGACATAGCTGACAGAATAACAAAGCTAATGGTCTGGACAAAAATGGAGCCTGTTATTTGTGCTATAGAGACTGAGATTCTGTAATATAGGAAAAATTATACGCAACATAGCTTTTGTGTTGGGGCCTTAAAAACCTAAATTTCCCTAATTTTGAAATGTGCACAAATAAGGGCGAAAAAATGAATATTTAAGCCCTCATGATTTCGGAACTTTTCAAGAGATATATATACATGTTATATCTATACACCTATATCACTTTAAACACTGAAACATTAAAATAGAAAATCACCTTGGAGTACATAGACTGATAGAAACTCAAAACCATCAGACCATGCAACTTGAAGCAATGGGAAACGTCAACAATTGGTCTTCCTCATTCAACTGCTTCTTGCCCTATCCTAGTAATGCGGAGTACCAGGCTAGGTATTGACAAATATCAATTTTTAAGTCATTTGCTTCACACCATCGGGGTTCAAACTGACGACCTGCCGCATAGGAAACGGGCGCTCAACTCGTTTGGCCATCACGTCCGGCTTTGATAACCAAATATGGTTTCTTTGATTGTTGGGGTTTTACATCCTCGCAACATCTGAGGTCATATCAGGATGGGTAGCAACTTGTGCCAGTGCACACTCATAGCGACTTTATAGTGTTACCTCACTGAGAAACCGGGCCGCCAGCAGCATGACTTGATATTCTACTCAGTCACATTAATCTGATGCTGAACAAACCAACCCTTGCCCTATCTTCGTAATGCCGAACGCCAGTCGAGGTAGCGATACGTATCAGTTTTGTAATTTACTGGTTTGACTCGGCTAGGATTCGAACCCACGACCTTCTGCGATTTTCGGTCTTTCTTTGTACAAATTTGTGAATAAAAGTCAATGTTCCTGGTGTTTATCATGGCTCATGGGGCAGCATTCGCTTTTGCATTCGCACCGATCGTTCCGTGGGTCGATCCATTTACCGCATTCGCAGTCGCAATCGTAATCGCATTCGGACATATGGAAGCACTACTGTGCCTTTACATGTTTTTCCATTTTTTTTACGCATTCGCATACCGCATGCCGCATACCGCATATACGTGATCTTAGCTTTACGGTGTGCAAACCTCGATGACATGAGCATGTCATTCAAGAGCAAGATGTTGTGTCAATGACGATTACTAGTTACGTAAGCACGGCACCCCCGGGAACCAGCCGTCAGAGACAAGTGGGGGCTTGAAAAGAAAGTGTTGTTTTTAATCAAACACACACACAAACATAAAAACCACACACTTTGTTGCAACAACAACAAAAAGCCGCAATAAAACATCCCTGGCTAGGTGAAAGAAATGGTAGATGCCTTTGTGTAATAGTGGGTAATTTTTTATTGTGACGTCAGAGACTGTCTCAGCGGCCCAAAGGACACCTTTCCTAAATGTGACTTTAAAAACTTCATTGTGGGGTGGGAGATGTGGGTGGGGGCGTGGGTGGGTTTATTTGACTATTCTAAAAAAAAAAAATTCAGCGTCCGGACACGCTGGTTTTCTGGCCAAGTACAAAATGTGTCTGTTCTTTACACAAGTTTGTTTGTCTGTTGTTGTTGTTTTATGTCCTAGCAACATCTAAGGTCATATCAGGATGGGTACCGACTTGGGCCAGTGTGCACTCATGGCAACTTTATAGTGTTGCCCAACTGGGAGACTAGGCCACCAGCACCATGACCTGATATCCCACTCAGTCACATTATCCTGATACTGTGCTAACCAGTCCTTGTCCTCTGAACCTATTAATGTGCAGTGCCAGGATTGTGTAAGTCATTGGTTTGACTCGGCTCAGATTCGATTTTCCGACATTCTGCATGCACAGGAAGCCTGCGCTCTGCCGATTCGACCACCGCATCCGGTTCTTCACACAAGGGGCGTAATCGATTAATCAACTCGGGTCACCCGAGCCACATTTTGACGCAGGCGCACATCCTTCAGACTCGGGTCGAATAATCAAATGCGCTTCTCCACGCTTGGGGTGGAAACAATGGTGGTTTGCTCCAAAACTCTTTTTGTTTGTTTAATAACCGATAGAACTACAGCAAAATAGGATTTAAAATATTTTTTGATTGGATAGTTTAGTTATATTTCCATTTCATTAATCTGTGTTATTATTTTTTTTAAACATGTATGACTGGTACTGGTAGCTGTTATCCTGCAGGATGGTAACAGCACAAATGTGACGTCATCATTCCTAGCCAACCTCAGCCAATAGGTGGGTTACTGGGGCCGCGTTGTTTTGCACATGGCACATGTTTTTGTCAACTCCACTCATGGTGTTCGATTTGAAATTCTAGCAACTCGGGTGACCTGAGTCACCCGGGTCGTGTTAATCGATTACAGCCAAGAATGACCCACAAGTTTACATTGTATAGTGGTTCTCCCCATTATCGTCCAGAATAACCAACTTTACCACCAGGGCGGCGCTCTCCTGTGGAGAGTTTCCCGACTCCTCACTCATATTAAAGCTGCATAGTCCGATGGTTTTGAGTTTCTGTAAGTTTTCTGAGATAAATATATTAGGTTGATCATTATAATCTACATTACTTTATACCCCTGTCACACTACGACGTAACGAGCTAACGTGAGCTTAACGTGGTGATTTTTCGTCATTACGTTGATGTATGTTGGATTACGTTATGATGACGTCATAATGACGTTAGACTGACGTCGAGCTACGTCATATTACGTTGTGTTATGTCGGGTTACGTCGAGTTACGTCAAGGTTTTGGACATGTTCTGTTCACGTTCAGTGAACGTCAATGACGTTAAACGGACGTTAGGCAAACGCTGCTCACTACGTTCAACTACGTTCCACTACGTTGACCCACATTAAACCGGGTGGAAATGCCCATGCGGCGTAATGGGAACGTCAGGAGAACATCAGGAGAACGTCAGGAGAACGTACATTCAATGTACGTTCAACGTCTCATGACGTATGTAATGTCATGTAATGTTCTTCTGGTGATGGAATAATGTTCATAACGTTCCGTGAGCGTAATGATGTTGTCCTCTCTCGTTGAATGACGGTATCACTACGCTTTACCGACGTTACGCTCTCGTCCACTACGCTGCATCCATGTTCAACTTGTGCCCAAATTTGCATACTACGCTGAGAAGTTCAACGTTCTTCACGTTCTCCCTACGTTGACGTCGTTACGTCGTAGTGTGACAGGGCCATTAGTTTGCCGTAACTTTGATTTTAAATGACTAACTTTTGATATATTTGAAGTGAAAATGTGCTAAATTAATTTTGGCATGCTTGCCAAAACTCTGACACCGTACGCTTCTACAGTAACATATTCTATTAAAATGACCCAGTATTCCCTTATATGTAATGACAAATGCTTAATAAATGCACCAGTATCTAAGTTAGATATGTAGAATCAAATCTAGATAATTGTCTTAGGTTTGACTATGCAACTTTAAATCGGAATTTCTGAATAAATTGGGTCAAATGTCCACTCGAAGGTGGGGACGCCGTGGAAGAAGTGGGAACTACTGTAAATTAGAAACAAATGGATGACAAGAATCCTAGTAAGTCTGATCATCCCACTCAGTCACATTATCCTGATATTGAACCAACCAGTCCTTGCCCTATCCTAATAAAGCAGAGCACTTGGGTAAGACGCGAAGGCAGCAATTTTGTAAGTCTTTGGCTTGATTCGGTCGGGGATTGAACCCACGACCTTCCACATGAGAAGCAAACGGTCTACCCAGTTGGCCACCCCGAAGACTTTGTCTGGAGGTCTGTGG
Source organism: Branchipolynoe longqiensis (assembly GCA_030323885.1). NCBI lineage: Eukaryota > Metazoa > Annelida > Polychaeta > Phyllodocida > Polynoidae > Branchipolynoe > Branchipolynoe longqiensis. The sequence goes on from CM059186.1 coordinate 22,200,120, forward strand.
AGATGATACATTTAGTGTGTGATTTACAGCATCATACTTGAGTCACACTGAGAGAAGGGATCGACTCGCGCAGGTTTCCCATGCGGACAGTAAGGGGTTCGAATTCCAGCCAAGTTAAACCAATAACTTATATAATGGATACTTGTCGCTATCTAACTTGGCAATCGGCATCAAGAGGATAGGACAATGACTGGTTAACATAATACAATATAATCCAGTTAAACCAAAAGGGAGACCTAGTCTTTACAATTGGTTTAACCAAACTTTGGCTTTGACTTTGACTTTGATTAACCATGGACTGCACATGTAACATACAATGTATGTGGACACTTTGATTATTGTTTTTTATGTATATCCAGTAGTAGCCCATTAAACCAAGCTCAGTTAAACCAAGCGATCGATTAATCCAAACTTTTTTCGGCAGCTCCGCAAAATACTACCATTTATCATATAAACAAGTTGGTGGAGTCTCAGATGACCTTATAACCACATGAAAGTTTGGTTTAACTGTACTGGAAGTGGCCTGGGGTCCGCCAATTCTGTTTGGATTAACCAATACTTTGAATTAACCGATTTTTGTATATGATAAATGGTAGTATTTTGCCGGGCCACTGAAAGAAAGTTTGGATTAACCGATCGTTTGGTTTAACCGAGCTTGGTTTAACGGGGTTATACTGTATCAGGTTAATATGTCTATAGGATATCAGGTCATGGTGTTGGCAGCCTGGTCTCTCTGTGTGGCAATACTATAAAGTTGCAATGAGTATGCCCTGTCACAAGTTGCTACCAGTCCTGATATGACCTTACATGTTGCTAGGATGTAAAACAACAAACAAGCTTGTGTAACGAATAGAAATACTTTGTAGATGGCCGGAAAACCAGTGCGAAATAAAAGAAGTTCATCTCAGAATCGTGAAATACACCCATCCTGATATGACCTTAGATGTTGCTAGGATGTAAAACAACAAACAAACTTGTGCAACGAGTAGAAATACTTTGTACATGGCCGGAAAACCAGTGCGAAATAAAAGAAGTTCATCTCAGAATCGTGAAATACACCCATCCTGATATGACCTTAGATGTTGCTAGGATGTAAAACAACAAACAAACTTGTGCAACGAGTAGAAATACTTTGTACATGGCCGGAAAACCAGTGCGAAATAAAAGAAGTTCATCTCAGAATCGATATGACCTTAGATGTTGCTAGCACCTAAAACAACAACAACAAACAGACAAGTATCATCAATACTGTGCACATTGCAATGCTCTCAATATCTGCCATAGGCCAGTGTGTCCCATTTGATCTGATCGCGGTTGTGAATCCACATAAATAAAGGAACTCATTAAAGTTTGACAACTCACAGAATTGTCAGATTAGTATCACCCTTGTGGCTGCCACACTTGAATGATAGTAATCTGGCAATGCGCCACTTCTCAGATACCATCGTTGGTGTCTACACAGACTTGTTTTTGTTGAAGATTTATACTGCCTATCATGGATAAGCCTGAATAGGCTTGTTTTCACCATTAGACAGTTTGTCGATAGAACGCCCGAGCCTACACTTTTACCGACCCAAGGGATTTTTAACCTCCCACACCACATAGACATGGTATGAGAGCAACTGGCCTTTTATGATGCTGTAAGTTATACACAGCGGTGGAAATCCAAATTGGCAGAGATGGGGGCACGGGGAATCGAACCACCGACCTTCAGATTAGGAGTCCGACCTAGAAAAAAGTCAGACACTCTAACCACTCCACCACAGAGAACACCACAGCTAGTCTGGCTCATGGCAATGCTAGAATGGGGGCGACGCACATTAATACATTGCACACTTCAGGGATGAAAGATCTCCGCCATTTCGCGGATTTCCACGATTTTTTTTATATTTACCGATTAACATTGCGCAAAATGCCAAGGAATATGGATGTATATGACAACAATTGGGTATGAATCCTGTTCTTATATGACCTTAGATGTTGGTAGAACAGAAAACGCAAGCAAGAATGAGTTAGATATGGGCGGTAATTTAGGCACAATGAGGATAGTTGAAACGTGACTTCTGGCGTTTTTCCACGATTCCCTGGCAGTGCTAATCCTATGCGGGTGGGTGGGGGGGGGGGGGGGGGGGGGGGGGGGATCCACGTTTTCGTGGAAATTCGCCATTGGTGTAATACTCTCGGCTTGATTTCCACGATTTTTGACGGAGACCACTTTCATCCCTGACTGCTGCACAGCCATAGATGATGTGGTCTTTTACATTTATCTAATGTAGATTAGTTTTTAGCCTAATTTCACCACAACTCAATCTAGAAATTAATATCTAAAGGCCCTGTCACGCCTCACCGGATTAGGGGAAATGGACAGAAACCGAACAAAGTCTGTTTTGTGTCCATACACGTTTTAAACATGCACACAACTAGGAAAGAATGCCGCCGGACTGGCGTCCATGGTTCTTGTCCGGTTTGAGTTTGTTTCGTCTGTTGGCTATCCATTCATGTCCATTTCATGTCCATTTCATGTCCGTTCGTCCAGCGGATATTTACTCGGTGGCGTAACATTTTGACACATTTTAATACATTTTGATACTTATCACCACCGGACTAGACAATTCTGTCCGTTGCTCAATCCGGCAATTCCGTCCGTTGCTCAATCCGTGACATTTAGTCACCATGAACCATGTGTTTATTAGTGTCTGATATGACCATATATGTTGCCAGGATGTAAAACTCCATCCAACAACCACACCGCTCATATAGTTCTCTCTTGTGTACCACAGTTTGAGCACGATGTGGGTTGGTGATAAATATAAATATAAATCTATTTATATATATATATATATATATATATATCGCATTCACAGGATACGACCAGGACGCGTGCTTATATATTGTGATGCTGTGAGAATATTCTTCCCCTAAATTTCTCGCAAATTGCGTCCGGAAATGACATTTTCCTCATCTGGACTCCATGAAGTGTGAGTAATGTCATCATTATCAAATACCAAATGAGGCCCCGGGCACACGAACGCGAGTAATGGTCAGTCCACTGTTGTTTATGTGTGCGTATGTATGTATGTGAATACATGCATATCTATATATATGTTTGTACATGTATGTATATGGGTTATTCTCCAAAACTGGGCACCACATACTTGCTCTCCACGTTATGATGCTGATAATTAAGTCTTTGTTTTATTGATAGCAAGTCAAATAATTATTGTGGCCTCTGTCTATTAGGTATGTTAGCAGTTCTACATGTATTGAATTTATCCCACAAAAGATATCAAAATTATAATTGTATGATTTTGCGCTAGAGTGAAAATGTGAAAATTTACACATTGACACCATACATGTAGCCAAACTTTTTTTCAACTTATTTTTCAACTTTTTTATTGTAAGTCATAACCTTGTTTGCTTAAGAGTAATCAAGAAAATCTTGTTTGACAATGTTGTATATGTTAAAATGAGGTTCTGGATGTGTCTTTGATTTTCATGTTACACAAGTGATATTAATGTATTGCTCAATTTGTATAAGATCTAATTCAAAAAGTGAAATTAATTTTTTTTCAACTCTGACATATGCACAACATGCAAACCTTCATAGGACATTGGGTTAGGCTATTATTTGGAAGGATTTTTGCTATTATTTGGAAGGTTTTCACTTTTGGTTTCCATGTCACATTTTTGTGCCCAGTTTTAGAGAATGACCCATATATGTATGCATGTAAATGTTTGTTTTATTTACAGACACCTCTAGAGCACACTGATTGTTATCATCGGCTATTGGACGTCAAACATATGGTCATTTTGATATATTTCTTTGGAGGAAAGATTAACCACTCGTCTATATGTATCGCATTATTTGGGTCCCAAACGATCGCCCATATTCCTATTGTAACGATGAAAAAACTCCTTACACCGACCACTTCCCTAAATGGACCATTTAAAGTCGGTCCCATGGTCGGTCTATTCGGAAAGGTTTTACTGTATACGCATATGTTTGTATGTATATGTATACACTGATATACACATGTATATATAGATACACAGTATAACCTCGTTAAACCAAGCTCGGTTAAACCAAACGATCGGTTAATCCAAACTTTTTCCCGCGGCCTGCAAAATATTACCATTTATCATATAAAAACCAAGCTCGGTTAAACCAAACGATCGGTTAATCCAAACTTTTTCCCGCGGCCTGCAAAATATTACCATTTATCATATAAAAACCAAGCTCGGTTAAAACAAACGATCGGTTAATCCAAACTTTTTCCCACGGCCTTCAAAATACTACCATTTATCATATAAAAAAAAGTTGGTTAAACCAAAGTCGGTTAATCCAAATGATCGGTTAATCCAAACAAAATTGTCGGTGGGTGGTCCCAGACCTCTTCCAGTACGGTTAAACCAAACTTTCATGTGTCATCTGGTCATCTGGTCATCTGGTCATCTGGTCATCTGAGACCCCACCGCCTCTTACACCACGCTTGTTTGGACAAGTGTTAGCAATAGGTTCTGTGGGGGGGGGGAGGGAGGTGGAGGGAGGGGGGAGTAGGGTGGCTAGCCAGGCGGGGGCAGAAGTGGGGGGGGGGGGAAGTCAGAGTCAAAGTCGAAGCCAAAGCTCGGTTAAACCAATGATCGGTTAATCCAAACAAATTTCTAGGGTCCCTTCAAGTTTGGTTTAACGGGGTTATACTGTATGTATATTTAGACATTGCTACCAGAAGCGGTGGCCGAACCGGTTGAGCGCAGGTTTCCCGTGTGGAAGGTCAAGAGTTCAATTCCCTGTCGAGTCAAACCAATGACTCACAAAATTTATACTTGTCACTACCTAGCCTTGCGATCGGCATTACTAGGATAGGGCAAGGACTGGTTAGCAGAGTATCAGCGTAATGTGACTGTGGGATATCGGTTCATGGTGCCAGCGGCCTGGTCTCTTAGTGTGGCAGCACTGTAAAGTCACCAGACTGTGGTTGTCCTGATCTGACCTTACATGTTGCTAGGACGTATAATTTAGTATGTGCATGCAGGTTATGTGCATGTGAGTGTACATATATATATATTTTACCTCGGTAAACAGCCTCAGGCTAGCCTCAGGCTAGGGAGAGGTAAGCACGTCCGGTACCAGCAATTAGCATATACAACTCACGACTGGATAACGTGTCGTTGGGTTGCTCCGGCAAAATTAGTCTACATACAAGCAAATACGCAGTAAGTATAATAAAAACTGTGGTTAGCTTAATTATGATGCATTAGAGCATCAATATGGAAAGTTTAGACTTTCGTTGGTCCAATTTGGACGAGTTATTTGGTTATAAACAACCAAGGATAGAACACTCGAGTGGGTTTCTCGAAGGAACCAAACCGGTCATTAGCGGTTATGTCAACACCCGGGTCACCGTGTGACTATGGGTAGAGATGTGGGTTTCGCCCTATCTCATGTGGAAATTCTCTCGTACTCTAATAGAGAGTAATGTTGGAGATGCTCCTGGGTTTCTTTTATAGACTCCCCTAGACAAAACTTTTTCAGGCGTTTCTCCGAGTTTCGTAGCATTTTCTCCAACTTGTTGACGTAGTAGTCACAGGTGGGAGAAGTGTGCGGAACAGAGGGATGGGCGGGCCGATACACTGGTCCCGACCCCGCGTAAGGTTTGGGCTTGACCCACAACCCACGCACAAATTTAGCTTATTACGCCTGTGTTATAACGGTATAAACACGTTCTCTAACACCAATAGATGTCCAAATGAGTTTGAAACAACCATATTGTGACATATATATATACCGGGACTGACCAAAAATATTTGTTTCAGCTCCCGATGGCCACGAAGCGGAGTAAGCGCGGTGCAGCAGCAGCCGAGGGGCGTGTTCCGAGTGGAGTGGACGAGGAGTACGACTCCTCACCTGTGTTGTCGGCAGGGCCGTCGACACAGCCCCGGGCGCATATCCTCTCCGACCCGGACGAGGACGCAGTGCCTGATGTGCCTGCGCCTCCAGATTGGGAGGCTCGCTTTGCACGATTGGAAAGCCACATCTTGACTGCCAAATCGCCTGTGTCTCGGAAGCGGCGTAGGCCGAGTGTCCAAGAGGATTCGTATGAGGATTTCTTGGACACAGACTCGGCGGTGGAGCTTAAGGCTCCTCCTCCTCCTTCTCCTAAACGGAGGAAGAAGAAGAAACAGGTGATTTCTTCGGGTGATGAATTCACCAAGGAGCGGGCAGAGTCTGGTTTGCGCAAAAAGCGGAAGACTAAGTCCAAAAAGAAGAAGAGGAAGAGGAAATATTCTTCTTCTGAGTCGTCCACTGAGTCTACTTCTACGGAATCAGACTCAGACACCGTATATGAAGGGGTCTATGCGGACATTGGCACTAAAGTGGCTAAGAAGGTGGAGAAGCCAAAGGCTAAGCGGGTTAAAACCACTACGCTTATGCGCGAGACCGTGAATGGTCATTTTCGCACGTTCAAACCGGCGGAGGTTATCTCCAAGTTAGGAGATGAGTTAACAGGCATAAAGGGTGTTCCCAACTCCATCATTAAAGAAATGGATCGGGATGTCAATATGACGGATGACCGTAAGAAGTTTGAGGATGTGTTGCACACAGTGCATAAGGCAGTGTTGGCTACCCTAACAGCTATTGTTCCTGTGGCTAATAGGATGCAGAGTGAAAATAAGTTCTCGTCTTTGGCTAAGACAATGGACAAAGGCATTGCAGTGTTAGCGGCGGCAGGTAATTACCTGTCGTATCGAAGATATGAAAATGTCTTCAAGTCAGTTTGCACAGATGCTGGCAAGGAAGTGGCTCGCTCTAAGAAGGTTACCGATAATGAGGGGAAGGAGTTTACGCTTTATCTTGCTCCAGAGCCGATTAAAGGGAAACCCTTAGATAACACCAAGATGTTTGGCGGTCAACTACAATACCTCTATAAAGAGGTAGAGACTGCAGCCAAGAGTGGCAAAAACATGGATGGCAAGAAGAAACAGGAAGCTCCTCGTTTCAAAAAGTCACGAGGGGATTTTCGTCCACGACGGTTCACCAGAGGAACCAGACCGAGTTCAAACTTCGGTCAAGGGTTTCGGGGCCGGGGCGCTCGCCCAGGCTGGACCGACAACACCGCACGGCCAATAGGCCGAGGGTTCAACTCGTCGAGACCTTTCCCCAGGGGCGGGTCCAAGTAGAGGTCCAAACACAAACTTTACAAGTCCCTGAAGCCTCTAAAAACACACAAACTGTAAGCAACTTTGTGGCTGGTAATATTAGTAATCATATTTCTGAGTGGCACAAAATTACTAGTGACCAAGAAATTTTAAAAATAGTTAGGGGTGTTCACATTCCCTTTACACAAATTCCTGTACAAAGTATAATACCTTTTCCATATAACATTCAACCAGTTGAACGAGAGGCACTAACTAAACAGGTACATAAATTCTTTGAGAAAGGAATTATACAAAAAGTGACACACTGTTCAGGACAGTTTATTTCAAACATTTTCTCGAGACCGAAGCCTAATGGTGATGTTCGAATGATCCTGGATTTAACAATCCTTAATAAAAGGGTGGAATACC